>CM017190.1:28558668-28973668 GCA_004837865.1 Musa balbisiana | reverse complement strand
ATTGCATACATTAAACTTCCAACTGCTGAAGCATAAGGAATCTTTTGCATTTTCTTCTTCTCCTCATTACTTGATGAACTTTGTTCTGAGCATAACTTGAAATGACCTGCAAGAGGAGAATCAACTGGCTTTGCATTACTCTTGAACCTTTTTAATACTTTCTCAATGTATTTCTCCTATGACAACCAAATCTTGGTTTTTCTGTCACAAGAAATCTGCATGCTCAGTATTTGCTCTGCTGGCCCTATGCCCTTAATTGCAAAAGACTCACTCAGTTTCTTCTTTAACTTGTTAATTGTAGACATATCTTTCCCAATAATAAGCATGTCATCAATATAAAGTAGGAGAATAATAAAATTCTCACCAAACCATTTGATATACACATAATGATCTGAAGTCGTTCTTTTGTATCCATTTTCTGTCATAAATGAATCAAACTTTCTGTACTACTGTCTTGGAGCTTGCTTCAGGCCATACAAACTCTTCTTCAACTTGTAGACAAAGTTATCTTTACCTTTGACTTTGAAGCCTTCTAGTTGTTCAATATAAATTTTCTCCTTCAAATCATCTTGAAGGAAAGTTGTGTTCACATCTAACTACTCAACCTCTAGAAGACATTTTAACAATAGGAGAAAAAATGTCTTCAAAGTCAATACCTTTCTTTTGACCAAAGCATTCCACAACAAATCTAGCTTTGTACTTTGTTTTAGAACAATATTTTTGAGTCTTCAACCTAAATACTCACTTGTTCTTCAAGGCCTTCATTCCATTTGGTAGTAACACCAAATTATAAGTGTGGTTCTTCTGAAGAGCATTCATCTCTTCTTACATAGCAATTAACCATTTCTTTTTCTGCTCACTTTCAATTGCTTCTTTGGTTCACCTGCATCAGTAAGCATTACATACTTATCTGTAGAGTATCTTCTGGAAGGTTGACATTGTCTAGAAGGTCTTCTCAACTTAGGTTCTGCGGGAAGTTGCTCTTCAACTTCTTCTTGCTCAACATGTCCTGCATGTAGATTAATCAGACTTTACATCATTTTCCTGCACATCCCCCCATCACCCTGATATACTGGAGGTATAACTGGGTCACAATATGCTAATCCTTCTGTAGAAGTCTTGGCTGGTGCCTTCTTCTTCAAATCCTCAAAGGTTTGATTCTCAAAGAAAACTACATATCTGCTTCTAAACACCTTCTGCTTTTCTGGATCCCAAAGCCTGTAACCAAATCATGTGAGTAGCCAAGAAAAATATATTTTTAGTCTTCCATCCAACTTGGACCTCTCATTGTCTAGAACATGTGCAAATGTACGACAACCAAACACTCTCAAATGCTTATAGAAAATATTTTTCCCTAACTATATATGCTTTGTAATATCACCATCTAGGATTGTACATAGTGATAAGTTGATCACATTAACTGCAGTCCTCAAAGCCTCATCCCAAAACATTTTAGATAACTTGGCCTGTGAAAGCATATATATGACCTTTTCCATGATGATACAATATACCCTCTTTGCAATTGTATTATGCTGAGGTGTATCAGGAACTATCATCTCATGTTAGATGCTATGTGACTTACAATAATTATTAAAATAATCATATATACTCGACACCATTATATGATCTTATGTATTTTAATTGTCTTTCTGTCTCTCTTTCAACTTTGGCATGAAACTTTTTGAAGACATTAATAACCTAATCTTTGATTTTCAAAGCATAGGCTCAAATTTTCCTGAAAAAATCATCTATAAAAGTAACAAAATAAAGTGCACCACTGATGCCAGAAACATTAAGAGATCCATCAAGAGTTTTTGTCCTCAAAGGACCATATATATCTGTATAAACATAGTCTATAACATATATTTTTTTAGACATAGCAGGACTAGCGAATGAAACTCTATGTTATTTCTCAGCCAAACAATTAATACAAGAGTTCAAATGCTTTGAGGTCTAGCAATATCTCTCTTGGAAAGAGCTTGTAGCCCCTTCTCGCTCATATGTCCCAGTCGCCTATGCCATAACTCAATGCCGAAATCTTTCTATATAGCATTTAACTGCTCACCATAAGCTTTGACCTATAATTTATGTAAGGTATAACATTTTTTTCCATTAGCTACAATAAGAGAATCTTTATTGAGCTTCAATTGCTCTTTGTAAAATCTACTATCATAATATTCATCATCTAGTCTTACAACTGAAATCAAATTTAACCTCAAGTCAATCACATGCCTCACATCCTTAAGAATCAACTTGCAGCCAAGGATGGTCTTTATATGGATATCACCTATGCTAATGATGTCTGCTATGCCATAGTTACTAATCTTGACAACACCAAAATTTTCAGACATGTAAGTAACAAAAAACTCTCTTTATAGTGTAGCATGATAAGAAGCACATGTGTCAATCACCCACTCAAGATCCTAACACACACAAGAAAAAATATCATCAAAAGGAGACAAAATCAAATAATCACCACCCTGCACTATAGTTGTAATATTATCTTTTGACTTTGTAGACTTTACTTCTTTTCTTTTTTTGTTGCTCTTCTAAGGTTGCTTACATTGATTATTATAATATCCTTTCTCACTATAGTTATAGCAAATAATATCTTTTCTTGATCTTGACTTGCTTCTACCCATACGTGCACTGCTTCTGTCCTTTGACTTTGACTTTCCTCTGTTCTCTGAGATAAGTGCTTACGAATCATTCTAAGATGTTGTTGAATTCTTTTTTCTCAACTCCTCATTCAATAAACTGTTTGTTACTTGACTCATGGTGACAACACCATTTAGCGTAGAATTACTAAGGGAAACTACTAGTGTCTCCTAACTTTCTAATAAAGAACTAAGAAGTAATAATGCTTGCAATTCATCATTAAGAGATATTTTCATAAAGAATAACTGGTTAGTAATACTCTATATTTTTTTAAATGCTCAACAATAGAAGCACCCTCTTTATATTTTAGGTTCACAAGTTTTCTAATCAAGAAAGTTTTGTTATCAGTTGTTTTTTTTTTATAGAGACTTTCCAATTTTTTCAAAAGAGAATATGCAGAACTTTTAGTATAAACATGGTGAAAGAGACTATCATCAAGCCACTGTTGAATAAACTCGACTATTTTTCGATCTAACCTCTTCCACTCATCATCTGTCATAGTTGTGGGTTTTGCACTATTCCCCTGCAAATGTCCATACAAATCATTGTAATATAAGAAATCTTCTATTTTTTATTTTCATATCATCCAATTGTTTCCATTCAAGCTAATCATACGAGAAACATTACCGGCCTCCATATTCAAATACAAAATTAAATCACCAAAAACCCTACTTTAATACTAGTTAATAGGATATAAAGAGAAATAAACTTTTGTATATGAACAAATACTAGTAGGCCATAACGTAACGGAATTAAATGAAATCACAATCAAATATAACACCAAGATTTATATGGAAAACTCCTCCAATGTGAAGGGTAAAAACCATGGGGTAAACTAGAGATAATCCACCATAAGAATAATAAATATACAAATCTCAATCTCTTACCCAAAACCCTAGTAATAATCACAAGAGAATAACTGGGATACAAGGATCACGTAACTGTACATAATATCTAAATTCTCCCCAAATAATCACAATAAAAATCTACTGTAGATCGATGATAACACTACTAGATGATTGAGAATGGTCTCTCTACATTGTTCTTGTTTTCTTCCCTTTCTTTCTCCTTAAATTTCTACTTTTTTTTTTCTCCTTAGATCAAATTGTTGCTACAATTTTTTCCCTTTTTCCCTATCTTTTTTCTGCTCCAAAAATATAGCCACCACACCCTCCTAATTTTGATCGTTAGATCAAAAGAGGATGGACTATGAGTTGTGGGCTGAACATATGGGTTGTGATAAATCATTCAATGCTCTTAATATTTATCAATGTGTTTTCCTTTACTCATAAAAGCAATTATAGCTTGATAGGTGATGTGATTAACTTTGTTTGCACTGTAAACTTGATTTTGATTATGAGACATATTTTGTTTAAATCATTTTTTTCTACAATCATCATTTTTTTTTCTTACTCATGAATTTTGATAAGAAATCTATTAACCACAATGAATATGAGTCAAATTAATCATAAGTAATTAATATATTAAGTCAAATATTAATTTAATCTATGAGCTTAAATTATTAGATTATGTGTCAAACTCAAATATATATCAAACATTTTCATATCAATATGTGACTATTCATTTAATCATCTTTTCAATTTCTCCTCGTACATAAATAAATATCATTCAACAGATACTCTTACATCATTTATGATTTGCTTCATAGCAACCTATGCAAGAAAAATATCTTTTCTGACTTGGGAGTAATAAGAAAAGGTCAAGCGAACTTTAATCAAATATCTAAGAAGATGGCGGCCATCTGAGGTTTTGATAAAGACAATCATTTATTTTGTTGAAATAAATTATTGCCTGTTATGTATCAAGGCTCTTCTTCCACAGAGAGAGGTCTACTTCAGTAGTAACACTAGAGAGGACATGAATGAGGTCAAGAAAAACTGCTTTTGATGTCACTCTTATGTCAACCTCAGGTAGAATGGCTGGGAATTCCCTCTGTTGTGGGGGAGGAACAGATAGGAGACCTTTTCAAGCTTCAAAAGCTTGGAATTAAAGACCAGGGGCTGGAGAGGAAAGAAAAGCAAATTATTGTTGAAGTGATGATTCAAGGTATAGCAGATTATTGTTGAGACAAAAAAGCAAATGGATAAATTAAGACGAGCATTCTTTGAAATGGATGTATGATTTCTTTCTCAGGTCAAAGAGGGCAAATGGTGACATTAATTCTGCACCATGATGGAGTAGGGTTTGTGGTTTGATAGCTGTTGATGCTGAGGCAGTAGCATATATACAAAGCTAGTGATGAAGAAGTCATTTGCATGTTTGTTCTGCGATGAATGAATACAGCATTGTGAGAATAATTTTTTTTTTCTCCCTTTTCTAGCATGTTTGGTTTATTGAGTGCTAATAGAAATATCTGTAAATAGTAATGTGTATGACTTGGCATGCTAACATCCATGTCAGCATCCACATCAGCATTCAAATGTTACTTCGGTGTCTATATCGATGCTTGGTGGTGTATGACACTTATTTATTAGATATTGAGGTTTTAAATATTATCTGATAATTTTTTATATTTATTTATTTAAAAAATATTTTAAATGTGTATAAGTAATTTAGCGTAGAAGGGATTCTCAATGTCAAGGCTGGCCCCCACACACACCTACCCAACTTTGTTGCCAAGAAATAAAAAGTACATGGAAAACCAACGAGGAGTACGGTTCACGCACCGAGGTCACCCTTTCCGTACTTGCAGATGAGTCGGGTGTGGGTTTGGCCTGTAGAGCCGACTTCGACGAGGCCATGCTGTTGCCGCTTCCATTGTATGTATCGCATTCGTGTCACCATCTCCAAAGTCTCCCGTGAATGAAGTCATGTTAGCGTCATACGTTTGTAATCTTTTAATTGTACACCCTTTACTTTAACCACTAATGCAGCAGCCCACACACTCGTCGGCGTTGCTTGTACACTTTTATTAACCGAGTCAGTGCATCCTTATCCCTCCCTCACCATTGTCTTCTCACAATCTCAAATTAGTCATTTCCCCCCCCCCCCCCCCCCCCCCCCCTACCTAATAGATAGTGGAACGACAGTATCCGTCTCTATCGTCACTTATCGGATAAGGATTTGGATAAGCATACCAAACCAATGGTGAACTCTATAATAATACTTTGGTATATAAAAAAATACGGTTTTATAGGAATTAGACGCATGACAAAGACGAATTAAAATCCAAATTTACACTGATATAATTTATTATATAAATCTAGGATAATAATATTTAAATATCTTTTAGATATAAAATCTAAATAATTAAGATGAAGAGTGTCTTATATATCAGGAAAACAATATTTAAAATCATTGTTAGACCAATACTTTATGGATATTAACAAATAGTATATACAAGAAATATATATTATTATTATTAAGATAAAAATACCTATGTGAATTTATTAAAATAATTAAAAAGATTTTTTATCCTCCAACATTTAAAGTGTATATTCAATACAGATAAATTGAAGAAGAATCATTATGTTAGTGAAAACTATTCCAAGAGATGGAAACCTAAAAACTATACATAGATTATTATTATTTTTACTAAATAATAAATAATTTAAATATTTAAAGATTAAAAAAATCATATACTCGATCCTAATTAATTAAAATATTAATATTTGTTATTATTAAATAATAATAATAATAATAATAATAATAAAAGCGTTCAACAATATTATTAAAATAGTTTAACAAGAAGAAAAAAAAAAGAGAAGTTGAATTTGTACCATTACCACTGGATGTGAAAGATTCCGGTTGGCAGGTCTTCCTCCCAACTTTAGTTGGCC
Source organism: Musa balbisiana (assembly GCA_004837865.1). Lineage (NCBI taxonomy): Eukaryota > Viridiplantae > Streptophyta > Magnoliopsida > Zingiberales > Musaceae > Musa > Musa balbisiana. The sequence goes on along the minus strand of CM017190.1, from coordinate 28,967,210 downwards.
GGTCATTGTCCCAATTGTCCTCTTCTTAATCTTAAATGGGTCAGATCTGATTCCTTTTCCTTCACTGCTTCCCTTCACTATCAAGCCTTGGCTTCTATAATCTGGAAGATTGTTCCAAGGAGTCCACATGAAAGCTTTGTATTGAGCTCTCTTTTATCTCAGATTCTTTCCCATATTTACAGGTAAAATATTCTTCAGCTTAGCCAACAATAATGGCATACAGCTGTCACCGGTCCTCAGCCCCCCTACGTTTTGTCCTTCCTTTCAAATGCAATGATAATTAAGTTATATAATCTTAATTTAATGTAAATTATTTCGTGTTGATGTGTTTGCCTTGCATCGAGAAGTTCATAGAGTCAAAATTCCACGCCGGTCCTGCAACGAAGGATACAATAACAGATGGTTAAAGAAATAAAATAATAAAAATAATACATAAAACGGAATACATTACCAAAAGAGCATCCATAGCGCGATTACTGACGCCGTTTGGGCGGACACTGACGGAGTCCAAGCGGGAAGCATCACGGGATCACAACGGAACAGACGGAAAACTTTACCCCCTTCTGCAGTTCACAACGAGCAACACATCGTCATATTCAACTGCACTTGAGATCGAGTGATTAGTCTTGCACACTTGATAGTGAGATTAATTTTAGAACCATTGGAAGGTGGTGTTCTGAGTTCAATTCCGATGTCTTTGTTCGATTGGCGGCATCAACAGCTGCCGCAACAGTTTATGTACAAACGGACGGATCTGATTTGTTCTCCGCCACCAGTTTCTTTTTTCCCTGCCTTTCTTGGTACAAAAATGCCCAAAAAAAGGAAATCTACAAAAATCCGAGATCCGGAATGCTCTCTGATCGGGATCAGACGGTTGCTGGCGATTCTCGCTGTGACGGTAAGGAATAGGTTTACGAACCTGAATCAAGATCGGTGGATCTATGGACCGACGGCCTTGGACATGCGGGAGAGGCGGCTAGGGCGAGGATGGAAGTCGGCCCTCCGCCGTTGCTGGTGGGAGGACGGGCGGATGAGGGCGGCGAGGGCACGCTTCACCCACTCGCCCTCAACGGCCCCGATCCGGACCAGGGAGTTCGTCATCGCCGAGCGGCGGGCGTTGAGGCGGTTAGATGGCGAGGAAACAGCGGCGTGGTGGACGTGGAGGCCCTTGTGGAGTCTGCAGCGGAAGGAGCCGGGGTGGGTGGTGGGGGCGCAGAGGCAGGTGCGTCGAACGGGAGCGGCGGTCGTGGAGGAGGAGCGTTTGTCGGCGGCGGCAAGGGATCTGCCGGGGGAGGTAGAGCGGTCGAGGGAGAAGCGTACGGCGGGGGTCGGAGAAGGGGCCGCGCCCACGAGGTGGACGCGGGTGGGAGAAGCGGAGCGGTGATGCTGGTAGTGGTGGAAGAAGGAGGCCGGAGACCGGCCGGTGAAGCGAGACGAAGATGACGCGAAGGCGGACGAGCCGCCGCCCGGCGATATCGATCGCTGAGCATGTAGGACCGGCCGGCTCGATCTTCTTGAATATGACGACATAGACAGAAAGAAAGAAAGAGAGAGAGAGAGAGAGAGAGAGAGAGAGAGAAGAGAGAGAGAGGCGTCGGCTGGGTAATTGGGCAAACCTAACTCGACTCCGGCGAGGTATTTATAGCGAGCCAGTGAGGGGTGACGCCGTAAATAAGGACATTTGGTGAGGGCAGTAGCAAAACAAGATGCCGGTTTAAAACAGCGGGCGGAGAGTAACCGATCTCTCACAGATTTCGCCAATCCGACGGCTACCAGACACCACGCGTCACCTCCGGAGGCGGTGAACCCACCGGGCGAGGACGAAAGAACAGGGCACCTATGAGCTGTCTCTTGGGATGTGTGAGGGCCGGAGTTATCGGAAGGCATTAATATTATTCTGCAAATATATAAATGGTATCCGCCCCCAATGTGAGTTAATTTCATGAAATCTACGTTCCTCTTGTTGTACGTATATGTTGTATTGACGTCCCTAAGGAGAATATATACTTGATAGCATATTATTTTTGTGACACAAAGGACGGACTACAGGAAGCTTGAAACTTAGGTTTTGTCTTAATCTGGTGTAGAATACCTTATGGATTACATCCCAAGCAGCAGTGCTGACAATTCAGAAGAAGCTCCAATTTGGTGAGCACCCCATAGAAAAGTAGCAGCGGATTCCATTACTTATCCGATCACTGAGCACTTTGGTTTTAGACCATTGCAAGGTTGTGCGATTAAAGAACGTCACGAGATATGCCATATCCTAACAGCATCCTATCGATCATTTCATTCATGCATCTGTGTCTCATATCTTTATCCTTGGAAAGGATCTTTTAAGCACAGTAGGTCTTAATATTTCCTCTTACATATAAATCGGACCTATCACATATATATTATACTTCGAACGATCGTTCACATCCGAGTAATATCTAATTAACTTATTTATTTTTGATGATTATCAAAATATGTTATTTTATAAGAGTATATTTAATTTTTTATTTTGAAATTATTTGATTTAAATCAAATCTTAAGCATGTGATGCAGAGTCATCGTTTCCTACTCGGGCCCTCGATTCTGATCTCAAATGTCGTAATCCAAATCTAATCGACTAATTAGTTCATCAATCTCATTTGATGTAAATTTGTAATATCCTTGATTAGTCCCACATCAGAAGTGGACAAGATTAAGATTGACTTATAAGGATCTAATGAATTTATTTTTATCACCTTCAACTTAAGCATTTCGATCAATAGTTTAGACCAAACAAAATTAATAAGTCAATTAATCCATCAGGCCCGAGCCATGATATTTGGTATCAGAGCCGACAAAGAGTATTATTACATATCAATCCTTTAGAGTTTTAAGAACAACATATTTGCATGTTCATCATTTATCATATAAAAAACTTCCACACTGGTTATCAATGAATATATATATTTATATATATAATTATTTATTTATTTACATAACAATGAAATCATTATTATGTAAAATATAATTTGAGTTTGAATTAAATATTTAATTAATTATTTATTTATAGAGGAGGTGGATGAGTCTCTTTTCATTGCTCTAAAAGCTTCCCAAGTGGCCAAGGTAATTTCATTTGTCAACGATGGCATTCCGATGACCCCGGAGGTCAAAAGCTTGAGGTCAACGCCTAGTCTCAACGCATTACCTGCTTCAGTGCCAATTACAAGCACAAAACACAAGCCATTTAAGTTGGTAGGAAGAAAACAGGTCACTTGTAACCTTTCACCTCCCCACCTCTCCTTTTTCTTCTTTCTCTCTCTCTTTCAGATAATATCCTTAGGCTTCTCTATCACTTTTGGCTCGAGAATCACACTTGGCATATAAAAGTCTCCATGAATTATTATGCCTATTTTTAGCTGGGAATCAGTAAATTGCATATAGATAAGTCCTTCAAATTAATAACTTGCTGTTACCCTCACTAGCGTCCATAATTTGATACAGGGATTAGACACATGAACTTTGAATATCATATTATAATCGGAGAATAATTATAGATTATCCTTTATAATTAGATCTCTTTAGTATCTTATTTTTTAGATTTTTAAAAAATTATATTAAAATTTTTATAATTATAATTATAATTATAAAAATAAAATATTTATCTTTATTTACCTTAACATCATTAATTTTATTGACAGAAAATATAGCACGCGATAGCACGTACAAGAATGACATAAAAATAATGAAAAAATAATTTTAATATCTCAATTATATTTTCTTTGATTATATCATAATTAAAAATTCTTAGTTAAATATTGTGATGGTATCGGATGGTGGTATCGCCATGCTACGAATGGCATAGCCCACTCTCGATGGCAATAGAGATTAAGCCCTGGGTCCTTGAGATATTCCCCATGTTGATATACTATGAGATTAAAGGGCTGAAGGTGAGGAAGAGGACGCTCGAGTGTCTGGTGTACCTAAGAGAGTTCAAGGATGACAAGAAACTATGCCTCTTCCCTCGTTGCAATTATGTCTTCCCACTTGGACTACATTGGTACTTGGCTCACCTCCCATGTAATTTGTTTCATTTATCGTGCCAACCTCGTCGAGCAAGCTATCGATGACAACCTCGACCTGCTATCTTCAGTCACCTCTACTGAAGATACAATGAGTCTTCGATCTGAAACTGTTGCCCCGCCATAGGATCATGTCGCCATTGTCATTGATCCACAATGATGACGATTGAAGAGGACGAGCGGATGGAGACAACCATGGAATTGGCACGGATTAGAAACTAGATGCGAGCAACCCAATCATGGTTTGGATAGTGATCGATAAAGCTCTTGCGATCTCAGTCAACCAGACATTCTGTGGTCCAATCGGTGGAGAACGTCGATCGATACACCCTCCACTTGTCACTCTTCCTCTTCTTCCTCTTTCCACACTGCTTTGTATATGTGTTGATGAGAGATGAGACATCTATGTCGGTGAGATATAAGGTCTTTACCTCCCCTCTCATCAAGTAGATGCAAAGTGACACCGACGTAGTTGCAAGATAATACTAAGTGGTGCTCTTGTCGACTACAATCGCTATATAATAAATACTCTATATGACTCTCAGCTCTCTAAACCTTATAATTTCATGCTTATTCTATCGATCTCCAAATACTAACTTAGCATCGAAGAAATTTTTATCGGATACGTCCTTAATATACTTTTTACATAACTCTTTACCAAATCCAACCATATCCCAAAACTGAGCTTGTGACAAGCTTTAACGAGAATAAATATTGGCTTTGAATTTTAGACATATCGGACAATCAAAATCTGTATTAACATAAGTCATCTCTACCAATAGCTTTGGATCTTAGAAGACACATATATTACATTAAATTTATGTAGACAACGAGAATTGTACAATTCAATCATCCAATATCAGAAGGTGCTTTGATCAATGGTGGTATCGTTAAGAGTAGATGTTGGTCCCATTTGGTTTGGGCCAAAGTCTCGGCCTATGCCACATCTCATGCATCATAAACATTATTCAAATTCGACACCATGGATTCCGTGAGTAGTTTCTTACCATATACATCACCATGGATCATGATCATTCAAATAATATTTGTAGCATTCTCAATGCGGGATGTGGATGATCGATCCACTACATCCTTCATTCTTCGATGTATCATGATCATCTAGCTCGCATGCATGTGAATGACTACTCAATATGACTTCTTCGAGTGCACATAGCTTTGATTTTGGGTTAGGTTATCATTCGAGATCTTGTAAAATGTCTTTCGCATTTTTGTTCCTGATCAAATCATTAGTAGTAATTATCCATCGAAGTCATTAAAGAAATTAGATTAGAGAGGTGTGTTTGGGGGACTGTGGTCTTCTAATTCAGTCACTTGAATGTATCAATCCAAGGCAGTCTCTTGATATGTAGTTAGGAACGAATCCATTGTCACCTGCATGCATGCATCAGTTCTGAAGTGGATATGAGTTCATGCTGCTGCCAACATCAAGATCAACCATATGATCACATTCAAGCATGCAACATGGGGGTGGGTTCTTGAGTCAAGAGTTTTATATTCGAACGAATGATCGGATCAACAAGTTAATCGATAGCAAATGAATATTTGTAGCATTCTCAATGCGGGATGTGGATGATCGATCCACTACATCCTTCATTCTTCGATGTATCATGATCATCTAGCTCGCATGCATGTGAATGACTACTCAATATGACTTCTTCGAGTGCACATAGCTTTGATTTTGGGTTAGGTTATCATTCGAGATCTTGTAAAATGTCTTTCGCATTTTTGTTCCTGATCAAATCATTAGTAGTAATTATCCATCGAAGTCATTAAAGAAATTAGATTAGAGAGGTGTGTTTGGGGGACTGTGGTCTTCTAATTCAGTCACTTGAATGTATCAATCTGATCCACTACATCCTTCATTCTCGATGTATCATGATCATCTAGCTCGCATGCATGTGAATGACTACTCAATATGACTTCTTCGAGTGCACATAGCTTTGATTTTGGGTTAGGTTATCATTCGAGATCTTGTAAAATGTCTTTCGCATTTTGTTCCTGATCAAATCATTAGTAGTAATTATCCATCGAAGTCATTAAAGAAATTAGATTAGAGAGGTGTGTTTGGGGGACTGTGGTCTTCTAATTCAGTCACTTGAATGTATCAATCCAAGGCAGTCTCTTGATATGTAGTTAGGAACGAATCCATTGTCACCTGCATGCATGCATCAGTTCTGAAGTGGATATGAGTTCATGCTGCTGCCAACATCAAGATCAACCATATGATCACATTCAAGCATGCAACATGGGGGTGGGTTCTTGAGTCAAGAGTTTTATATTCGAACGAATGATCGGATCAACAAGTTAATCGATAGCAAATGAATATTTGTAGCATGTTTATATCAAATATTGTAATTGATACCGAATATATAAAATATAAGAAGCGGAGAAATGAGACGAGAAGAAGAATCTATGTCATTACGCTCTATTCGTAGCCCGAAATCTCTAATCGTTTAGGGCTAGAGAAATATTTTTAAATTATTTTTGAATCAAAAAATATTTTCACTTTTGTAGCCGATCCGATTACCTCATTTGTCATTTCAAGATTCCGATAGGATGAATATCACTTACCAATCTAGAGTTGATGCTATTAGGGACTAGAGAAAAAAAGAAAAGAAAAGAGGTTATCTTCTACACAGTGATAGTCATATCAAGCAACTCTCAAACCAGTCTAAAAGCTACAACCCCAATGATTTCATCATGGCATGAGGAAGGAGTATGTGTAGTTTGGTATAGAACTTTCCACTGTTGAGGACTATCACAGCTTCCATATGGCTTGATACATATGATAGATGACTTGCAAGAGAAGAGACAAAGGCAAGGGGTGCAATGCAACAGTAAACAAGTCTGATTCACTTGCACAAAGAATAAATGCAACTTACAAGACTGACTTTGGTGGTTTTGAGGATCCAGTTAGGAATTGGTAGCATCTGTTGATGTTTGACCATGTGGTCACATGTCAGTTTGACCTCTGCATCAGTTGAAACTGAAGATAAGATTTGTCAACCTTTTTGGTAGATTATATTATGGTTTAGGTGAACAGCAACACATAAAAGCTGTCAACACAGTCCTATCCTGCACTATCATATCTTATCTTTGAATGCAATCACTTCAGCTGAATACTTCATGTTCCCACATGACCCTGAAACCACCCACAGTATTCAAGCAATGCAACCTGATGAGGAAATAGATTAGCTGATACAGCCAATCATGACTACTTCTGAGTGAGGAGTAAATAGATTAGCTGATACAGCCAATCATGACTACTTCTGAGTCTCAGAAGAAATCACACATGGTTGATTCATTTATTCTTGTATCTGGTTCTTGATTTGGAGGACATCCAATTCTTCTTCTTCTTCTTCTTCTTCTTTAGTTTGATGACATTGATGTGACTTCCTAAAAGTTCCCTGCTGTCAAATTTTAATGCAAGAAACCAATAAAATCCATCTGCAAGTAGGATTAGCCTGAGGAAGAAGTACTTCTTGGTTCACTCTAATGACAATGCAGCTCTCAGCTATCACCATGATGGAAGCTAAAATGTGGTGTTTAGGGTTTGGTTTTGCAGTCATCTTTGTCTCACCTACTGTAACTAGCCAAATAATAGAGCTTAAAGAACTGGAGATTTCAAGATCCATTTGTGGCTTCTTCTACTAAGTAAATTGAACTAGGATTCTAATTTGGTCCACTAATGGGACAATGCAGTCCTCTTCTAACACTATGACATCAAGGTTTAAACTGCTAAATAGCTACAAAATGGAGGAGCTTTAAACTGGAAAGTCAACACCATTTTATTACTTGTTATGCTAGTTGAGTTGGGATCAGATTCTGGTTGGCCTATAATTTTAGTTTTGTCTGTAAGCCAGATGTCAAGTTTTTGAGTCAAGATATGGCTTTCACCAGTGATCAACTCAGCTGTCTCAGACTCCCAATTGCTTTGTCTTACTCTGAATCTTGCAGACATGTGCACATGAATAATTGTTTCTACATGTGTTTGATTTTACTTGTGAAATGCTGTATGTAATAATGTTGTGTAGTAACATTATTGCATACTATTACTGCATAGTAATCATATGCAGTAATTTATTATACTAACTCACTGAAAGTCTAGTAAATAAATGTTGGCTGGTTTTAGACCTTGCAGAAAAGGGAAAAAGAAATCCTTGCCAAGATTGCTAATTATTCCCCAATTTAGCTGTTCATAAATAGGTCAACAAGACTTGAAATCAATGAGCATGATTAGGCTGAACACAGTTAACTAAAAAAGGAATTCACATAAAGCTCCATCAAAACCAAGTTGAAACATAACTTGTCAATACAGAATTGACTCTTCCAATTAAAAGATTTGTTTTGATTAGTCACAGACAGAGATAGTCTTTAATTTTGTCTTCTCTCATGCCACTGACCTGCCTTCATATGCCCACAAATCTATCTAACCCAAAGGAGTGGTTGCATTGCAGGGTTGTTCATCTTCATGGGCCCTTGCAGTAGGTAGCCTCTGTTCCCTTGCCAAGTGCACACCACAAGCAAGAAAAAGCCTGACTTAGATGGACTCCACAGGCTCCAACCTGCCCCTGTCATCATCTTGCTTAGGTACTCCCTCTTGAGAGGAAGAAATCTCATGTGAGAGTCTTTGCTTGCATGCAACCTTCTTGCCACTTCAACCTGTGGATGCCAACTGAGTAGTTGTGATGGGTGAGTTGTCTCTTTCTCATGCCAAACCACTAACCACCCTCTCTTTCTGCACTCACAAGCTACATGAAGAGATTTCTTTGGAAGAAGGCCACTGAATTGTTCAGAGGTTGCATCTCTTAGCCATCTGTGGAAGAGGATTAAAAGCTAAGAATCCATCTTCCCTGCAGATGCTCCCCATTGGATACTTACATTCCTTAAAGCTCCTCAGCTGAGCCAAATCCTCTTGGAAACTTGGTACCTTTTGACAGTAGCAGTCAGTGGCAACAGTTATGCTCCAGTGGGGTAGAATGACCTCAGGGAAAGCAATCAAAAGTTACCTTTCCCTCTCCAAGAGATTCCAAACTTAATTTTCTCCACCAAACCCAAGCAGTATTTCCTTCCTCTCCCCTCTCTCTCTCTAGAATGGAGTGCTATATTTGCCTTGAGCCTCACTTTGTTTGTCTGCGTACTGAGAGGAGGAGAAGGCGGGGGGAGATGGGTGGTGGCGCTCTTCTGGCTCAGCTGCTTGGGTTCTGTTTCTGGGGGTCTCTGTGGCTGGCTGGGCCGGTGGCGGCGTACTCCGGCGGCGAACTGGGCAAGGCGGCCGTGGTTGTGGACGGCGCGGCAGCCATTGCCGTGACAGATGAGGATTTTGTGTGTGCTACTCTGGATTGGTGGCCACCTGAGAAATGTGACTATGGGACATGCAGCTGGGGGTTGGAGTCCAGGCGCAATCTGGTGAGTTGTGGGTTGGCTCTATCAGTGGGTAGCACTAAGGTTCTGACAACCATCAGATCTGACTGTGCCAACTCTGTTATTGGAGTTTTGTTTGTTCTTGTGATCATGAGGTGGATTGAGGCTTTGGGGATACCCTGGTTGAGGACATCATCATTTTGAGGGATTTCTTCAGGGTTTGGAATGGGGGGCCATAATTGTGTATCTTGCTTTCTCTACCTTCCAAATATTTCTACCTCAAAATTTGATCTTTTTTGTTTGTTTTGCTGTACTCTGCCATTAGGTTCAGAATGTTAGCTATCTGGAGTAGAAACTGTCCACTACAAATTCATGACGTGTTGGAGTAAGCCAGATGTCAAGTTTTTGAGTCAAGATATGGCTTTCACCAGTGATCAACTCAGCTGTCTCAGACTCCCAATTGCTTTGTCTTACTCTGAATCTTGCAGACATGTGCACATGAATAATTGTTTCTACATGTGTTTGATTTTACTTGTGAAATGCTGTATGTAATAATGTTGTGTAGTAACATTATTGCATACTATTACTGCATAGTAATCATATGCAGTAATTTATTATACTAACTCACTGAAAGTCTAGTAAATAAATGTTGGCTGGTTTTAGACCTTGCAGAAAAGGGAAAAAGAAATCCTTGCCAAGATTGCTAATTATTCCCCAATTTAGCTGTTCATAAATAGGTCAACAAGACTTGAAATCAATGAGCATGATTAGGCTGAACACAGTTAACTAAAAAGGAATTCACATAAAGCTCCATCAAAACCAAGTTGAAACATAACTTGTCAATACAGAATTGACTCTTCCAATTAAAAGATTTGTTTTGATTAGTCACAGACAGAGATAGTCTTTAATTTTGTCTTCTCTCATGCCACTGACCTGCCTTCATATGCCCACAAATCTATCTAACCCAAAGGAGTGGTTGCATTGCAGGGTTGTTCATCTTCATGGGCCCTTGCAGTAGGTAGCCTCTGTTCCCTTGCCAAGTGCACACCACAAGCAAGAAAAAGCCTGACTTAGATGGACTCCACAGGCTCCAACCTGCCCCTGTCATCATCTTGGAAACTTGGTACCTTTTGACAGTAGCAGTCAGTGGCAACAGTTATGCTCCAGTGGGGTAGAATGACCTCAGGGAAAGCAATCAAAAGTTACCTTTCCCTCTCCAAGAGATTCCAAACTTAATTTTCTCCACCAAACCCAAGCAGTATTTCCTTCCTCTCCCCTCTCTCTCTCTAGAATGGAGTGCTATATTTGCCTTGAGCCTCACTTTGTTTGTCTGCGTACTGAGAGGAGGAGAAGGCGGGGGGAGATGGGTGGTGGCGCTCTTCTGGCTCAGCTGCTTGGGTTCTGTTTCTGGGGGTCTCTGTGGCTGGCTGGGCCGGTGGCGGCGTACTCCGGCGGCGAACTGGGCAAGGCGGCCGTGGTTGTGGACGGCGCGGCAGCCATTGCCGTGACAGATGAGGATTTTGTGTGTGCTACTCTGGATTGGTGGCCACCTGAGAAATGTGACTATGGGACATGCAGCTGGGGGTTGGATTCCATGCTCAATCTGGTGAGTTTGGGTTGGCTTCTATCAGTGTTAGCACTAAGGTTCTGACAACCATCAAGATCTGGACTGTGCCAACCATGGGATTATTGGAGTTTTGTTTGTTCTTGTGATCATGAGGTGGATTGAGGCTTTGGGGGATACCCTGGTTGAGGACATCATCATTTTTGAGGGATTTCTTCAAGGGTTTAGGAAATGGGGGGGCCATAAATTGTGTATTCTTGCTTTATCTATCTTGACCTTCACAAATATTTCTTACATTTCCTATCTAAATGTTGGATCTTTTTTTGTTTGTTTTTGCTGTAACTCTGCTGTTACATTAGGGTTCAGAATAGAAATCTATCATATCACTTGGAGTAGAAACATGTCCAAGCTACAAAATGATTCAATGGAAAAACTGTGGATCACAAGGGAACTCTGTTGAATGTTAACAGTAGATATGACAAAACAACATGAATAATTAGCAGAGTTTTAAGTCTTTGTTAGATGAAAATGATCTATATATTTTGAGCTATGATGTGTACATTTGGTAATTCTATAATCCTTTTGTGCATTTGTCATAGTTTGAATTTGAATACAGCATTGATTCATACATCATGATTGACACAGGTGTTTCATCTTTTACTCCATGCAGAATCTATCCAACCCCATCTTATTGAATGCAGTGAAAGGTGTACTTCTGAACTTGTGAAGAACAATTGCCTTCTTGAAGATGAATGATTCTGATGTTCTTTTCACTTGTTTCGCTATCATCTTCTTCCTCTTTTACAGCATTCTCTCCGCTGAAACTTCGCCTCGGGGGTTCCTTGCAAGATAAGGTCATATACGACACAGGAAATCCTCGACAGCCATGTGTGCCATTCCTCAAGAACACTTCTGAGATGTTTGGTTTCTCTCAAGGATGCTTACCCATGTCCAGATGGGATGAGCTGAATGAGTTCTTCGACAAAGCAGGGTAGAAATTGAAATTTTCTCCAACATGCTCGGATTTTACTGTTCATGAATGACTTCACTCTCTGAGATCACTCAGAAACTTCATCCTATCTTTGCTTCAGGGCACTAATCATTTTTGGGTTGAATGCCCTCAATGGAAGGGTTCCTGAGAGTGATGGTTCACTAGGAGGACCTTGGAACTACACCAATGCTGCTTCTCTCATTCGGTATACAGTCAATAAGGGTTACACCATCCATGGTTGGGAGCTCGGTAAGTCCACCTTGATCAAGAATTGCAGGTTGGGAAAAGACTGGAACTTGTTCACATCATTGCTTTAATGCTTGAAATGTCAGAAGGCATGCCAACAATTACCTGTTAACATCATCATTTGGGACTTCTCAACCACTGAATAGTTTATCTTCATTGATCAGCACAGAACTTTTACCCCAGTAAGAATGAAGGTTTGGTTTTATCTGTCTCAGGCAATGAACTAAGTGGATCTGGAGTTGGAGCTAGAATTGGTGCAGACCAGTATGCTGCAGATGTGATCACCCTCAAATCAATCATCAATGACATCTACCAAGGCTTCCCAGTCAAACCACTGGTACTGGCACCAGGGGGCTTCTTTGATGCAGGCTGGTTCACTGAACTAGTCAACAAGACCAAACCCAACTCACTGGATGTGGTCACTCACCACATCTATAATCTTGGTCCAGGTATAATTGCTGCAGCTCTCTCTCTCTCTCTCTCTCTCTCTCTCTCTCTCTCTCTTGCAGAGTTGCAGATAACTCTCTTTTTAGTGACATGATTTCCATAAGATGTGTACTTTGTTCAGGTGTTGATCAGCACTTGGTTGAGAAAATTCTTGATCCAACTTATCTGGATGGTGAAGCCGCCACATTCAACTCTCTTCAAGGAATCCTCAGCAGCGGAGGCACTACTGCCACTGCCTGGGTTGGTGAAGCAGGAGGAGCTTACAACAGTGGCCACCATCTGGTGACTGATTCCTTTGTCTTCAGCTTCTGGTGAGCAAGTCAGTTCCACCACTTCTGAGTGTCCATAACAATCTCCGAGGACATCACCATGGTTGCTTCATGAACTGGCAGGTACCTGGATCAGCTCGGCATGTCAGCCACATACAACACCAAGACCTACTGCAGGCAGTCACTGGTTGGAGGAAACTATGGTCTCCTCAACACCACCACTTTCCATCCCAATCCTGATTACTACAGGTGAACCACAACACTTAGAAGTAGAAGTTGATCGTTCGTTCGATGAATCAACTGACTTCCGTGCCAGACTTCTTTGCCAAACATAACAATCTTGAATTGAACCCTGAATTGAAAGAGAAACTGATCTGGTTTGTTGATGTAGTGCTCTTTTGTGGCACCGGCTGATGGGGAAACATGTTCTGCGGACAAACTTCACTGGAAGCAGAATGACAAGGGCTTATTCACACTGTGCCAAAGAATCTGTGAGTAGACAACACCATGTCACAACTGTTTCATTGCCTCTTCAAAACTTGGCCTTGATGCATTTGCTTCAAACAACATTGGCAGCAAGGGATCACACTGCTGTTGATCAATCTCAGTGGCAACACCACCACTGAAGTGTTTGTCACCACCAAGACAGCTGAATCCACAAGGGAGGAGTACCACTTGACAGCCAAGGATGGGGACATCCACAGCCAGACCATGCTGCTGAATGGCCACATCTTGGCTGTGGACTCAGATGGCCATATTCCAGAGCTTGAACCTGTGAAAGTTGCAGCATCAGAGCCCATCACGGTTGACCCATTCTCCATTGTCTTTGCCCACATTCCTTATTTCCATGCTCTTGCATGTAGGTAATATTGTTCTGCTCAATTCATGGAGGATGGACTACAAAGTAGCCCATTCATGCATGGCTTTGAGGTTGAGAGATAGGTTGTGGTTCTTTTTCTGAGAATGTTTGGTCAAATAATAAGTGAAATAAAGGAAGTAAACCAAAATTGTCTAATTATTGAAGAACTTGCTAAGGATTAAAGCTGAAATTAGAGATGATTATTTTATTTAAAATCATGATTGACACACCAAGATCTCAAAATAAACGAGAAAAGCATGAAACTTGCACGCGGTTAGAAAGAATCAATGTACTCAAATCTTCTTCTTCCCACGGTTTTAAGAAGACTCAACATACTCAATCATCCCCCCAAATATAGAAAAATTGTTTCTATGGTTCAAATTCTAATCTCTCAAGTAACATAATAACCTTAATATATTCCTAAGGCCTGCCTTCAACAAGAATTATGAAGAATATGATAATTAATTTCATACACAAAAATCAACCTTCGATTGCCCCTTGTCATTGCATACAACAATAACAATAAAATCATAAATCTTAACTATTTTGAGTCGTAACAACAAAATAATAAATCTTCACTATTGTGGGTCGTCATATGTTTATGAGATCTGATTATCAGTGAAGTGACCTAATGCAATCACACAAACTTATGTTTACTTTGCTTCCGCAATCACACAAATTTTCAATTTTGACAAATAAATTAGTAGTAGATCCAGCAGGAGAGCCAACAAACTTCAAACACAAAGGTGTATGGTAAACTTTCTTAATCTCACAAGAGTGACAACAGTCAATTCACCACAATGATTGTCATCTTCAAACATAAGAAAAATTTGTCGACCTCCTTGCCCACAATGGGTCAATGGATTGTGACCTATATAACACTACAATTTCAACTAATGACGATGAATAGAAAATATGACAGGAAAAGCAAAAGAAAAATAAATAACAAGTTGCAATTACTGATCAAATATTGAGATCGATGGAGATTTGAGCAGTGTAAAGAACAATGATCCTCGAGTTTCCTCACTGCCATCAAGTTAGAAGATCTTGAACAGGAGACCTCCATGAGTTGCAAAGAATGGTGCAAACACCAGAGATTCCACGGCCATTAGCTTGATAAGGATGTTAAGTGACGGCCATCCTTGAGAGGGTCCCCGATGGTGTCACCAATAACAGCAGCCTTGTGAGGATCAGATCCCTTAGGGCCGAGGCTCCTAGCATGGTCTAATGCCCCAGCCTACCAACGCCATACAAAATTAGCAGTTTGAATAATTGTGTTAGGTAACTTCAGATTCTGACGTGGAACTATGAGAAATTTAAGACACCTAACCTCATGTAAACCAAAGTTTAAGTACAATTTTGCTATCTTACAATTTATCGTTCTTCTAAATAAGCAAGGGTCATGAATGTATGGAAAAATCAGGACTCAGGAACACAGTAACATGTAAAAGAAAACATGAGAAAGGAAGAGTGGCTTTACCTCGATGTACTTCTTAGCATTGTCCCATGCACCACCAGTATCAGATGCAGAGATAGCAATCTGTGACAAAGAACAACCAATGCCTTGAGTCACAAATTCTACTGGTCACAACAGCAAGCAAATTCTTACTTACCTGAACACCAGAAACAAGAGACCCAGCAAGAACCCCAGATAGGGTTCCCACGCCAAAGAAAGTTCCAACAATCAGGGGTGCAAGCATCACCAGAGCACCAGGTGGAATTATCTCCTTGATTGAGGCATCAGTGGAGATCTTGACACAGGTGGCATAATCAGGTTTAGCAGTACCATCCATAAGCCCCGGTATAGTGTTGCACTGCCTTTGGACCTCCTCCACCATCTTCAGAGCTGCACTGCCGACACTCTTCATGGTCTTGGTTGAGAACCAGTAAGGAAGCATCACACCAACAATCAACCCAACGAACACCTTTGGTGTTAGAATGAACATCTACAGTGGAAATAGCTGCTCGACTAACAAAAGCACCAAAGAGTGCAAGAGACACCAAGGCAGCTGAACCAATGGCAAAGCCCTGGGAAAAGACATTAAAATATGAATGAAAATTACAAACAAGACTCAAGATGAATAAAATTAGTAACAATCTTAATAGCAAGCAATAATGGCAATCAAACAATTGCAGTTGCAGTTGCAACAGAACCTTTCTGACATGCGACCAATAGATAAACATAGAATATCAACTAAAATAGTACAAGCATCATCCCTGGAACAGATGACTTCTTCTAAATCTAGAATGACTTTTGGCAAATAGCCTTTAAAATTTTGTAAAAGTAGCTTTTTCTCAACATATTTTCCCAAGTAGTGTTCTACATGGCAAAAAAAGCTAACACACACAGCACTGAAATTTGTGGGTTGCAGTTTTACCTTTATTGCTATCTGCATCAGCAGTTACAAACAAATTTCTAAATTAACATAGTAACGTAAACATCATCTTTAACCAGAGAGTGCATCAACCCATCTAAAATAAAAATAAATATACATTGTACCAAGGTTCTGGTCACTACATCCTAGGCACAGGTTACCTCCCTAAGCTTCTAGCAGCTCCAACACAGTTAATAGAATGCAGAAAACTATTTTGGCAATAAAATTATGATACCTTTCCTATGGCCGCAGTGGTGTTGCCTGCAGCATCAAGTGCATCTGTTCTCTCCCGAATTCTGTGGCTCATTCCAGCCATCGCAGCAATGCCTCCAGCATTGTCACTGATAGGCCCATATGCGTCAATGGCCAGACCAGTAGCAATAGTGCTCAGCATGCCTAAAGCAGCAACAGCAATACCATACATGGCAGCAAGACTAAAACTAACAAATATGCTGACAGCAACGGCAAAAATTGGGATAATGACAGACTTATATCCTAAAGCCAGTCCAAAAATGACAGTAGTAGCGGCCCCAGTTCGGCAGGAATCAGCAACATCTTGAACAGGACTGCAAAATGAGTAGTAAGGATAGGGCACATTCTATAAAAGCCAGATCATGGTAGCTCATGTTAAGAAATATAGAAAAACCAATTTCTTACATATATGCATTGCTTGTATAGTTTTCAGTGACAAACCCAATAACCAGGCCAGCCCATAATCCAATTGCAACACAGAAAAACAACTCCCTGAATGTCTCTGATGATTAGACAGTCTTAAAAACTCACCATTTAGTGAAATAAAAGGAACATGATACTAACCAGTTTTTGACCTGCTTCTGGTCACCAAAACTGAAAATTGTGAATGTCGAAGGGAGAGCAATCCAACTGATAATTGCAATACCAACTGTCATAAGTGCAGTAGAGACTATAAGCTGCCTCTTTAGAGCAGGCTCAATCTCCTTTACAGACTTTATCTCGAAAAAATCAGTTGCAAAGAGAGTAGTCACTAAACAAACTATGATGCCCATGGAGCTAACGAGCAAAGGATAACACATTGCAGTAAACTCATGGTTGACTCCAAACGAAGATATAGAGGCAACAACAATGGCAGCACATGATGATTCAGCATATGATCCAAAAAGATCAGATCCCATCCCAGCAACATCCCCAACATTGTCTCCAACATTATCAGCAATCACCTATAAGATATATCTATAAGTTCAAATAGGAAGAGAAGACATTTATATGAACAGGGTATATCAATCTGGAATATCTAGCGGATAATGCCAAAAGGTTAGCACAACTCCCAAAACAAAACAAAAAAATCTAGTGATTTATCACAAAGGCACATAGGAAGAAAACATGCATTTTCATAAAAACTAGAGGAACTTACAGCTGGATTCCTAGGGGCATCTTCGGGAATGTTCCTCTCGACCTTACCAACAAGGTCAGCACCAACATCAGCAGCTTTTGTGTAAATTCCACCCCCTACTCTCCCAAAAAGTGCCATGGAAGACCCACCAAGACCATAGCCAGTTATAGACTCACAAAGGCCTTCCCAGTCATCACCATAATATAATTTGAATAAGTTGATTGCAATGTAAAGAACAAACAAGCCATTTGCTGCCAACAAGAAGCCCATGACTGCACCAGACCAGAAAGCAGTAATGAAAGCTTTTCCAACACCCTTCCGAGCTTCTAGAGTTGTTCTTGCATTCGCGAAGGTCGCAATTTTCATCCCAAGAAAACCAGAAACCAGGGAAGTTGTTGCGCCAAGCAAGAAGGAGATGGTACTGAAGCCAGCATTTGCAAGTGCTGGCTTGCAATACTTATCCTTGCTACAGGTGCATGGCTGGGCTTTTGTGCTAAAGCCTTCCACAGAACCAAGAAAGAGGAAGATCAGAACTGCAAAAGCAACCATGAAGATTCCAACATACTGGTATTCAGTGAAAAGGAATGAAGTTGCTCCTGTTCACATGCATAGGGAGTTTTTATATCAGATTACCATCCATAGGAGATCAGCATTCAGTGTATATAGTATTTGCAATTTGTTAAGGTGATCAAAACAGAAAATACTAAGATGCAGAAATAATAATAAGAAGAAAAGATTTAAGCAAATCCCAACCGCAAAGTATCATGTTTACCAATATGTTATGGTTGACATTCAGGTGCAGCAAGAAAATAATCAACTGAATCAGAGTCAGAAAATTTGTGTAGTTAATGAGTGCAAACTGTATATTTGTTTCCAATAAACAATGATATTAGATAACTGGTGATTATGATTGCCTCTGACAATTGATACTAACCATTACACGAATAACTATAACAAAAAAAATTTAACACACTATTTTCATCTAATATGCCTGCCAATATGCAAGATAAATATTTTATAGATAACACACCAAAAACAATTATCAATTGTTCACATTGAGCAATTTGCTCTGAAAAGTTTAATATTGTCAGGAATAAATTTAATATTGTCATAAACAAAGTATCTATAGAAGGCAGCTACACTTTCAAAAGCGAAGGTGAATTGCATATAATTAATGGGAGACATAAATGATATATGTTGAGAACTGAGATAATCTCTTGAGGAAACATGGTGAATATTAATATCCTTTTTGGCAAGTAAGAGATCAAATAGCATGAGTTTCTAGAATTCCCTTGCTGTAAATTCCATTGACTGTCATGAAATTGTGACACTTAGCTAAGAAAAAACATGTGAATTGTATCATTTACAAAGATGGATTCCGAAATCAATCTCTAACATGCTCTGTGTTGCTCCTTTTGTTCCCAATGTTGACTCTAGGTTTAATGGGTAAAACCATACAAAAGATTAAACAACAAAGTGAATCTTCCCAATTCCCATCATACTTGTAACCTAAAAAATTGTGTTATTGACAAGAAGTGCCAAATTTGCATTAAAAAAGAATCGTTCCAGAAGGCAAACATAAGCACATAAGCATAATGAAGACCGACAAAAGGGTACCTTCTAAGATAGCCAAGTTTGGCAGTTGTGAGCATGTGAATCTCTTTTAAGAAGATAAAACTCACATTCCAACATCAAAAAATAGCATACAAAATGTCACAACTTAGGCCTGACGGATTAATAGGTCTATCAACTTCGGTTGGTCTAGACCACTGACCAAAATGCTTAAGCTGAAAATAATAGTGGTACACTCATCAGACCCTTATAAGTCAATTTTTGTCTTGCTCATCTTCGATGTGGGACTAATTAAGATGGCCTAATCAAACCCTAGTATGATATATGTGAGGCATAGTCCAGTGGTAACTCCAAGCCATGACGGGTCCTCTAACTCTATTCACAAGTAGTTCTTTCCTACTCGAGCCCCCTCATTATGCCCAAATATTAGGTTGGCTCTAATATCAAATATTACGATCTAGGCCTGATGGGCTAATTAATTAATCAATTTCGTTTGGCCTAGGCTACTGGCCAAAATGTTTAAGCACAAGTAGATAGTAATATACTCATCAAACCCTTATAAGTTAATCGTAGTCTTATCCACTTTCGATGTAGGACTAATCGGGATGTTACATAAAAACTCTTTATACAATGTTAGTATTATACGAAGTTATATCTGAACACATATGAGAGCAATTGAAGCTATTTCTCCGATTCAAACTCATCTCAACTATTACAGCCACAAAGTTGCATAAAGAAACATTATAGCCACATAAACGTCCAAAGTAAAGTTTTAACCCTCAAAATTTATCCTTTTTTTCACAAAAACAAGCAGCAAAAAATTTATAAAAGTGCATTAAAATAGCATGATCAAATATATGTTCCCAAAAGTATTTCTCGATACTGATTAAGAAGAAAAACATAGTCTAAGTTTATTTATGACACTTCTTAATTACGTGAAAACAAAATCATTAAGCCAAAAACGAATTACAGTTTAAGTAAAATATTAACTTCATATTCAAAATGATCCGGTAAAAATCGTTTTTTTTTTCCCTTTAGGAGTTTCTTTCTACAAAACCCTCCTGCTTTTGGCAAAACCAAGACCAACTATCTAAAGATGCCCAATTTCTTGCCTTTGGAGATTGCGCTCTGGATCTCGGCGCACTTCACGACGAATTGTGGTCATTGAGCCCTTCCTCCTCCTGAATGAGGTGGTCGGACACCCCGTTCTTGTTACTCCCGGGCCTCTCCGGGGAGAGCTTCACCTTGGAGACCAGCAGCCACTGCACCACGGCAGCCACCGGGATCAAGATATCGGTCAGGAGACCTGTCAGTATCGCCCCACCCATCGGCGCTAATCCTCACCGGACGGCGGCGACCGAGCAAGGGTTCAGAGGCTTTCGTGCTCGTCTCGCTCCCTTTCCGCGACTCCATGTCGCTGCTTATAAGAGGAGCGAGAGAGCGCACAAGGACTAAAATGTAAAAACATAATGTTAGAGGTCCTATTTGCAATATCAAGCCAAAAATATTTCCATTGTGGTTTTACATGTTAACATATTTGCCCCTACAAATTTAATATAGCATATATATTCCTTTATATATATATATATATATATATATATATATATATATATATATATGATTTACATTTACCATTCTCATGCATACCTCCAATGAACTCAAATTTATCATTACTAATCGTAATCATCAATGAGTTTAATATTCAAAATTTTCTTTTTTACTTCGCCTATTATTTCATTTTTTGTTTCTTAAACATAAATTTAGAGACATCGCTAAAAGAAAGTGATATTATATGTATATATATATATATAGTAGATTTGAATGCTATTATTGTTAGTTGAAGTTTCAATTATCATAAACTATAAAGACGGATAGATGACATTTTTAGGATATATACATATATGTAATTTTGGCAAAAAATAGTCCATGTCTTTGATTAGCCTAAACACTAATTTTAGCACATTATTATTGACATTCTTAGATTAAAGATGATAGCATTTGAGTGGTTGTTTCACACACTTCTCATGTTCGATTTTGTAATAATGAGATACTATCATCTTTAATATGACTTAAATTTGGGAGTAAATTTATCTATTAAAGTTATATAAAGTAACATTAAGTTGTTGTTAAGCTTTTATAAATATTTTGACCTCTAGTATATTTATTAGGACATATTGATAAATTGTCCTCTGATATATTCATTGGAATATGTTGAGCAAGATAAAAAAAATATTGGAAGTTTATTATTAACTGTTGATAAAAAAAATAGATTATCCTTTTGTTAATAAATAATTAATAACATATTACCAAATTATTGTCAAAATATGGCTTCTATAGTAGAAATTCAAAAAATGTAATAAAACTATTTATTATTAAAATATCATTTATTAATTATTAGACAACCAAAATTATGGTTGTTAGGAATGGGGATAGCAATTAAGTTGATCTCAAGATATTTTATACCTCAGTGTAGAAATCATAACTTTACTAGTTAAAATAGTTCATTTATGTCTACTCGCAAAACAAAACTATATTGGCCTCTCAAATGGATGAAAAATAAATAATTTTTTTAAAACATATCATTAAAAACGTATTGTAGTTATAAAAATGCTAACTTGGTAGATAATAGGTTCATGCAAAAATATAAATAAAAAGAACAACATGCAGGTGAGACAAATTAATAAAGGATCACATCTAGTCATAAATGAACTATAACTCAACCAATCCTAAATTGTTGGTCAGACAATTAGATTAAATCACATTGAACTGTGGGATCAAAACTGTAATCTTCTGTGGTTCCAATTAATTTGGATTTCATGAAATCTGATCCACTGATAGAATCATAAGAAACCAATGAATGTGAATATGTGGACAAAGCTAATGGTAGTGTGTACTCTCTTGGAGATTTTTATTTTATTTTTCTTGAATTGATTCCATGGACTCAGCCTCAACCAGTTGAGTAGGGAGAGTGGTGGATGTGGAAAGGGGAGGATGTGAGGGCTCCAATTTTGGTTGGATGAGCAGAGAGAAATAGTAGTAGGACTGTAGTAGATTCATTTCATTTTGGTAGTATTTCCACTTGGGAATTCAGTGTAGGAAGTACCTCAATTGGTCCTAGTTGAATTCATTCTGAAGGTAATAGAGATCATACAATTAGGAGGGAGATCAAGATATGAAAAGAATATTGTAACTTTGAATGGAACAGATGAAGGATTTCCATAGCCATAGAGATGAAATTGTCATCAATTTAACATTATAGCAAGACTTATATGTCAATGTCAATCAATGGCTAAATACACACATCATAAAATTTGTAAATGAAATGATTTAAGATAAAAGAGAAATATTTCTTTCGATTTGTATAGCTAAAAGGTTTGGACGTTACCTTCGATTTGGGTCTTCATGGGAATTTGCTGCCTCCTGCAATACAACCTCATGATGTCCACAGCGGGCTGGTTGGAACATTGTTGTATGTAATAACAATTGGCAATCCAAAGAAAAGATATGCTTCCTATAAGAATATAATAGTTCGGAATGCATGCACAAGTTGACAGAAAGTAGCATTGCAGTGCTTACCTGATTTCCAATTAATATATTCGCTGCTGCATCAAGAAGCTGGCCTTAACATCAGACATCTTCAAGTTTGAAACACTTGATGAAAAAGCAAATGCAATTGAAATTACATGTTCATCTAGTCATACAGACCCTGTTCTAAGTTTTAGACCAAATTAGCCGGTCAATCAATAATAGGATCAGGTAATATGAGCACTACCATTAATGAACAAAGACATAATAAACCAATCGGTAAACTGCATAAAGTGTTGATGTAAACAATCTTGGAACTCTTAAATATTCCTCTAGCAAGAATTGGTAAATTGGTGCACTCACACACAGTGTCCCTCGAACCATTGCAGTCAGACCGTGGCTAACAGCTGACAAACTGGAAAACTATGCACACTTGACAAGACATTTTACAACAGATACAAATAAAAAAATATATATCGGAAGCAGCTAATCAATTATCGAACCTACAGAGCACCTAGGGCAAAACATGATGAGCCCAACATCTCTCACAGAGATCTACTCACATATGAGTCGAAATCCCCAGCATGTCTGTGAGGTTGATCAACTTCCAATATGAATGTAAAGAATTCTTGTATAAAAGAATCACTGTACTGCAATTTGTTTGTTGATGCTAGAAGCCAAAAAATTGAGATAAACGGTTCGACAAATTAGCTATTACAAACCCAGCAAATACCTGCAAACAAGAACAACAGGACCAACAATATCTCAAGGTTAGCAAATCCATTTGCTTGAGGATGAAATGTGGACATGCTTGAATTCCATATATAAATGAAATAGAACATAGATGCAGAGTTCTTTTCATGATAGAACTTCCTCCTAAGGCAAATGGTTCTCACAGGTGGCCTTGCACCAGCAGATCAGGCTGTTTTTCGTTTGGATCTTGGACTCTTCCAAGTCAAAGGAAGATGTAGGCCTTTGGTTTATGAGAACAGAAAAAATAATGTACACCTTTACATAAACGAAAAGCAGCTATGGGTCATAATAGTTAATAAGAGTTGTTTTCGGTGCCATGAGAGAGAGAGAGAGAGAGAGAGAGAGAGAGAGAGAGAGAGAGAGAGATCAAACATTGGTAAGAATATGTACTAAGAGCTCTTTTTGGTGCCATGAGAAGAGATAGAAAAAGAGACTATAGTTTTCTACCAGTCTTTTACAGCATACATGGTTCCACTTATGGTTAAGAATTTAAATTTCTGTTCGATATTGGTTTTGTCAAAACGGTTAAACAAGTAACATGTCAACCTGTATTGACTGATATCACTGAAAAACAATAAAGCAATTAATACCTACTAAGACTGACCTATATCATCGTGTACCAGTCCGACCTGTACTTGATTCCTTTTATGACCTATAGTTTCTTGAAGCAAAAAGTAATTATAATTAGTGCTATTTCCTATTAAATCTTGGAAAAGCTTTGCATTTTTTATTTGTAGATGTTGATATTTGCTCCTTCAAAGATGTAGATTTCCAAAGTGAACCACATAAATCGCATGCATCATGTTATTACAGTCCTTGATTACTTTTACAGTTTTACTATTGTCCTTATAGTGTGACATATGCTTCTATGAGTAGGATTAGGTCCTAATTGATTCATAAAATTGCCCAATATCTGATATCAAAGCAATAAGAACAGTAAAGGGGGCCTATATTATGGAGAGACCTAGAATATTAAAGCTGACTTACAAAACCAAAAACTGCACACCACAGCATGTTCTTTTAAGTGCAAAAGCTTCATAGTGTTGACAGTGGTGGGTTTCACATGGGCCATAGGCATATAGGCTATGTCAAGGTCAAATCAAATTGAGGAGTTTAAGAACGGACACCAGATGGAGACAATGGATGACCATTGAGGAATGCAAAACAAGTGGTGGTGCCACGAAATTCTTCACAACCTTGAGAATGAAAACTCAAGGCCTAGATTAGCTTAAGAATGTGGGGGAGCAAAGGATGGTTTTAGGCTGTTACAGCCAAGGATTTAAATGTTGGTCGGTATCAATTCTGGTCATCTATCAAACTGATATGGTGCTAGTATATTACGTAGTATGATGACCTATATCACTTGATATTGTTGAAAAATATAGTATATGCTTCAATAATGGTACTTGGTCCAATAAATACCAGCACATACCAACTAGTATGGTCAAGATTAGGAACCTTGATTGCAACCACCAAAACAGCCTTCTTCCTACAAGCTGAGAAAGAGGGAGGATAGAGAAAGAGGGAGGGAGATAAAGAAAGAGAAAGACAAGAGGGCAGACTGTTTTGGACATTGATTTTTTATTGAAGACGTAGTGTAAGTTTTGTAACTGTTACTTTGAAATTTTAAGCATACAGATCTTTATTAATTGAAGGGTTATGATCTTTTTTTAATATGGGAAAACTATGATAGCTCTCAAGTCACATGTAAAGACAGACAAGTATAGTAAAAACCAAGATGCTAATTATAATGGTACACAATTGTACAACACAATGTATATGTGATGCCAAAGAATATTATTCATTTATTTTATTATTATTAAATATATAGTTTGATACTAGTAGGTATACTTCATTTTATTTTTATTATTTTATTTAATGATATCGAATAGTATGGGTCTATAAACCAGTAACAGACGATCTGACCATTTGAACCAATATTTACAGTATTGTCATGAGAAAATGGGAATGGAGAAATTTTGTTCATCAGGACTATAGAAGAATAAAGACATAGGCTAAGCTATGATGTATCTTATAACAAAAATAATAATAATAATAAATCAAATTTTTACACATTTGGACAAGTGACCGACACAAGATTAGCTATCTCACATTCAGGAATGACATTTGCATTACAAATTTTGATTATCCTGACAATAGAAGCCAAGGTGGAGGATGATGTTAGATGGCTTCATATGGTTTCCTTAGGAAAACAAAGTGTATCCCTTTTATGAAAACACTAGCCTTCTATAATTGAAATTCAAAGCCATAGGCAACCATCAGCAATCTGTTTGTCGATGTGAATTGTAAGAGATGAGAAAAGAATTAAAAATGACAAGAACAGATGAAAGAGAGGACACGTAGTTCTTGACAACCTGTATTGGTGTTGTGGTCTATTTCAACAGTGAACTCTCCTTCCCTCCTCTTAGAGAATTTCTAACCAAAATACTTGAATCACAATTATTTTCTATATTGTTCTAATTATATTAAGAACACATCTTTGGAAAGGATTAGTCCATGGTAAGCCCTAAGATTTCCTAACAACCAGAACGCAACTCACTATCCAAGTCAATGCAAAATGCATTTGCCTAATAAGACAATTAAAGTCTGCAAAGATGCATGTTATGATCAATGATTGAAAAAATGAAGAGAAAACAACTTCCATTTAGTTAGATTACCTGAACTGAACCAAGGATATAGATTGCTGAATAGTGACGACCGTGAACAAGCATATCAGCTACCATGGCAAGTGGTATAGTAAGCGACATGCCCAAGGTGGCTACCAATGGAGTAGTCCAAACAACACATAATGCCCTGCATAGAAAGTATTCTAAATCAAATACAAATTCCAAGCAATCAATTAATCTGCAATTTGTTTGACACATACCAGAAGTAGTCTGAGAGTACACTTCCAACAAAGCCATTAGCAAGCACTACTTCTTCCATTTTAGCAGAGTGAGGTATTGTAAACTTGGGTTCAATTCCTAATGCAGTTAATGGCCAGACTGCAAAGGAAAAAAAAACAACTATGTTCAAATGTCCTCCAGCAAGTTAATGGATAGCCCAAAGCATGGTTATTAAGAATACACTATATCACTCTTTACAGAAACGAAAAGAAAACTAATATATTTATGTCTTAATGGTAGGGTAATCTTGCCAAATTCCAATCATGGTAACATGAGAAAAGGATGGTGCGCATATGAACCTTTCATAAACCAATGTATTTGAAGTCATGCATGTAGGTCTATAATGATACAGAACCCAAAACAAGCCAATCTAATAGCAGGTCAATATGCATGTTCTGCAATTCTATGGTGCCATTAGTCTTTCTCTGGCTTTTCTTAAGTGAGAAACTTTTCCAGTTCATAGCCAATAGGGTTCATGATTTAACCTTGTTATTCAACATGTGTCCCTAATGCCCCCAATCCAATGCGCAAACATTTCCAGTTCATTCACGGGAACCAATCATAATTAATGGGCGTTCCACAGGACTGGAAATGTGTCCCCAACCTAGGTGGTCATGATGAAATCAATCTAGGGAATGATGATTATATAGTTGAGTCTGGACCATACCCACACAATATGGATCCTTCCTTTGGCGAAGTTGGTGTTGGGGATGAAGGAGCAAGGAAAAATAGAATACTACGATGCAAGTAAAAGAATCCTTTCGATTCAAGAAAACACGATGTAGTATTAAAAACAGGAGGATTCACAAGAACACTTACAAGGTATTTTTCCAAGTGCACACACTCTCTATATCCTTGCTTCATGAACAATGATCCTATTTATAGGACCTAGTGACAACCACCCTATAACTACTAGATTGAGGTAGTTATTGAAACTACCCTATAACTACTAGATCATGATTTAGGTGGTTATTGAAATATCCTGTAACCACTAAATCATGATAACTATCTAGATAGATAACTATGAATCAAATCTCAACACTCCCCCTTGATTCATAGTTACATATACCGATTTGCGACATAAAATAAACATGCTTTTGAACTGGAAGCGATTTAGTGAGGATATCCGCAACTTGTTCATCCGTTCCACAATACTTCATTGTTATGGCTCCATTTGCTATAAGATCTCGGATGAAATGATAGCGTATCTCTATATGCTTCGTTCTTCCATGAAATGTTGGATTCTTCGTCATTGCAATTGTGGCTTTATTGTCACAATATATTTCCGTTGCTTCTGTTTGTTCTTGATAAAGATCTGCAAGAAGTCTTCTAAGCCATATTGCTTGACAAGCTGCTGATGTTGCAGCTACATATTCTGCTTCCGATGTCGACAACGCAGTTGTTGCTTGCTTTTTAGAACTCCAAGATATAGCTCCCGATCCGAGGCTAAAAACATTGCCTGAAGTACTTTTTCGATCATCTAAAGCTCCTGCCCAATCACTATCAGTGAAACCAGATAATTTACAATTAAAATTATGAGAGTACCAAATACCATAATCTGTAGTTCCAGCGATATAACGTAGAATTCTTTTAACAGCTCCGAGATGATGTTTGCTTGGGCTATACATAAACCTGGATACTACACCAACAGAGAATGCAATATCTGGTCGAGTATGAGTTAGATAAATCAAACCTCCAACCAAACTTCTGTAGTATCTTGCATTTGTTAGACTTGTACCATCCTCAAGTTTCAATTTCTCATTTACATTCATGGGTGTTGCTGCAGCTTTGCAATTAATCATGTTAGACTTTTTGAGTAGATCCATTGCATACTTTCTTTGTGAAATAAAAATTCCATCTGATCCTTGCTTCACTTCCAACCCAAGAAAATAATGCAGTAAACCTAGATCTGACATTTCAAACTTATTCATCATGCATTTTTTAAATTCTGTCACAAAAGAGTTAGATGAACCCATATATATAATATCATCAACATAGAGGCAAACCATTAGAATATTATGTTCACCTTCCTTCTTTAAATAAAGAGTAGGTTCATTATTGCTCCTCTTAAATCCATTTTGATGAAAGTAAGAATCAATTTTACTATACCATGCCCTTGGAGCTTGTTTAAGCCCATAAAGAGCTTTTCTTAACTTATACACCTTTTCTTTATGTCCTTTAACCAAAAAACCTTCAGGTTGTGCAACAAAAACCTCTTCGTGTAAATCTCCATTTAAAAACGCAGATTTCACATCAAATTGATAAACTGGCCAACTTAAGTGAGCAGCTAAAGCCAAGAAAGTTCTTACGGTTTCGAATCTAGCAACTGGAGAAAAAGTTTCATCAAAATCAATACCTTGTTGCTGTGAATATCCTTTTGCTACAAGCCGAGCCTTATGCTTTTGGATACTTCCATCTGCATTAAATTTTGTTTTGAACACCCATTTTAACCCAATCGCTTTCTTTTCTTTTGGTAGGTCCATTAGCTCCCAAGTTTCATTCTTCTCAATTGACTTGATTTCCTCTTTCATTGCTTTTCTTCATTCCTCTTTTTTAACTGCTTCCTCAAAAGTTGTTGGATCTGAAATAAACAAAGCAAATGTTGAGTTATAAATTTCTGTTAGTGATCTGAAATTTCTTGGAGGGGTTTCATCTGAGGAATCAGAATTTGAACTACTATCGGGTGAGGTTGATGAGCAGGATCTGTCATTTGATTCTGCGGAGTGTTTAGTTCTGCTGGAATCTGCATTTGTATTCCACCTTTATTGGTCTCCCAATTCCAACTTGTACCGATTCATTGCTTTTCATGAACAAAATTTCAAACTCACGACGGAGGGTTTGAAGTTTTACCGTAATCACCCTTGATGAGCCTTGAAATTCATTTTGAAGTATCAACCAGGCTTGCTTTGAGGTTGTCGCTGCTGCAATTCTTGAGAAGATCGTCTCATGTACAGCTTGTTGAATGAAGAACAATGCCTTTGAGTCCTTCTTTCTGTTCTCCCTCAGCCTGATTTCGTCATCTGGATCTGCATATCCATTCTCTATTAAGTCCCAAAGATCTTGAGACTTGAATAGAGTCTTCATCTTGATACTCCAAAATTCATAGCATTTGCCCGAGAAGATGGGAATAAGGGGTTGAGACATAGAATTGCCATTAAAAGCCATAATGCCCAGTTCGGATTGAAACTAGGCTCTGATACCACAAATGTTGGAGATGAAGGAGCAAGGAAAAATAGAATACTACGATGCAAGTAAAAGAATCCTTTCGATTCAAGAAAACACGATGTAGTATTAAAAACAGGAGGATTCACAAGAACACTTACAAGGTATTTTTCCAAGTGCACACACTCTCTATATCCTTGCTTCATGAACAATGATCCTATTTATAGGACCTAGTGACAACCACCCTATAACTACTAGATTGAGGTAGTTATTGAAACTACCCTATAACTACTAGATCATGATTTAGGTGGTTATTGAAATATCCTGTAACCACTAAATCATGATAACTATCTAGATAGATAACTATGAATCAAATCTCAACAGTTGGCCAGGTTGAGCCCAATTTATTAATATATATGTGGAAGGCTCCCAATCAGACTTGGATAAAGGTGCCCATTTCTAGCTTAATTCATTGGATCACATATCCTACTGAACCTTTTTTTTTTTCTCTCCAAGTCTTAAGAAATTGAATACTTCAGTGTTAAAGACCTGGTTCATCTTCGGTAAGCTGTTTCAATTTAACTGCCATAAGATTTCCCTTATATTAAGAAAAGCACCTTTTTAATGTTAGGTAACACAGAACACAAATGACCAGCATACACAGTCACTTGAAATCAATGCGGTTGCAAGAGTTACTGTATGTAGGATAAAGCAAAGAAGTATTACTTTTTAAGTGTGATGAAGGTTTAAAATTTAATATAGACCAGTTCTAGAGCCCAGCTGAACCGGCACATACTAGCCGATGTAGTACTTGGAGAGATCTATTACTAACTACTAAGAGAGTGTCAGATCTTAAAGTTAAATTCCTCAATGTGGCTCTTCTTTTACAAAAGGATTTCAGACTATGGAAACAGATAACTTTATATATAAGTATAATATTTACAATCAAATTTGAAAATTGTATCTGAATATGAAAATTGTAACTGAGTAAGCATATACAAGTCGTGCTTATTGTTGAAACTTGAAAGATCATATTCCATAATTGTATCAGTACACATGGCATGATAATTGTATCAATTTTTTCCTGTTCTTTTTAATGAACATGTGCAATATTATGCAAAAGATAAACCATCTAAAACTAAACCAAGTAAATGAAGATATATAAAGATATGGCATCAAGTATTATTTATCAATAATTCCAGTATACAAACCAGCTCATATATAAATAAGAAAACATATCAGTTCCAAAAGCAACAGATTGAAATTATCAAGGGGGAAAAAAAGCAAAAGAGAGACAGAAGATTTAATAGAAGATAGTGAGAATATGATTAATATGTATCTTAAAATAAATATAAAAATTAAGAGCAGACCTGGAAACAAATATATTTCTATTTCTTTTAATATAGTTTGTTAGAGCAGCTAAAAGATTCATCAATTTGGCAACTAAAGCTAACTGCTTATTCTTATAGCATGTAATATAAAATTAAAATTGTAGAAGAGCTTAAGAATGTCTTTACCAAGCCACCACAAAGATACAAGTGTAAACAGTCCAACATATCCAAACAGCTTTTGAACATCAACTCCTTCCCCTTCCTCTCCTGCAAACTTCTTAAGAAGCACTGCAATGTTCATGTTATATATTTAACTTTAGTTGGCAATTCATAGTGTTAGTGCTTATACCAAAATAATAATAAGAATCAGAGATGTCATCGAACCAGTAAATAGACCATATGTCATTGCTGAAAGAAGACCAAAAAGATCCCCAACAAGTGATCGCTTTCCATTACTGCAAACATTAGAGTTTGTATCAGGTCAGAAATAAAGGCTACCAAACACTTCAGATAAGATTTATGATAAAAAGCACATCTTAGTGGTTAAGGTGCTTGTTGTGTGCACTCAAGAGGATAGGAGTTCAGGGTCCATTATCAGTGTATAGTGTCCATATTATGTAATGATGTAATGCATGAAGTAGTAAAATTGAAAAAGGAAAGTTATTATAAGGCCCCTCTTGCAAATCAAGCTTAATGTTTTGAGTTAATACTTTAAAGATACATTTAAATAAATAGGTTTATCCCAAGTCAAACACAAAAGGAAACAACACGTACGCAACAAATTGTACCTAGTGGAGCTTATTTGTGACTCATCTGTCGCCCAAGTCTTGCCAAGAGTTGTCATTACAACACCAGCCATGCTAACAAAAACAGCGACTACTTTGGCCATGTTTAAGGTGTCTTGCCGTAGAAGAACACCAACAAAAAGAGTAAAGAGTCCTGAAGTTGAAGATAACACAGTAGTACTTGCGACACTGGTCCTTGCAAGTGCTGCATTTGATAAGTACTGCATCCATGCAATAAAAGAAATATGAATAATGATCTGAGATTAATAACAAGAAGTATATTTTAAATAATGGTGTTACTTCTTCTTACCTAGTGTGACATCCTAAAATGACTTTGAATACAAATATAAGAAAAATCTTATGAAACCAGTAAAAGCAACAGAAAAGCATTCAAAGAATTAGCTATGTTTTAGGACATGCTTGAACACCCCTTAATTTGAATGAGGGAAAGACATACTTGTATAGGTGTACTCATACAGCCCTTATGTTATTTTCAATATTCAAAAAGTTCAACCATGCCTGTATTCTTGCAAAAAGTCCAAATCTTCATTAACTATCCCATGAAAATCTTGAATATGTGCATGTACATGTGGTTAGACAACATTGTCCATAAGGAAAAGAAAATACTGAGAATTATTTGTAACCAATTCAAAGATAGCCTCGTATCCAAAAGAAAAGAAAATTACAAGTGCTTCATTAACATCAAATTGAGATATTTTCCTTAAGTTACAAAAAAATTAACAAATACAGTTATAGCATAAAGAAACTAAAAACATGAGCTTTGTTGAAACTAATATTAGGATGATGCAGAAAGCAAAGTGAAAGAAATATACAGCAAATGTTAGAATTCTGGAGGACCATATGCAGTCATAAAATTTGTGAAAAATAAAAGTACAAGTAAAACTTTCAAGACCATTTATAGTTTGAGAAATCTACAGAATAACAAGTGATAATAAACATATTGTTATCAACCATATGAATCATCAGGAGCAGAACATGACATGGTAGGAATATACGAGAACAATGGTTGAGCCTCACCTCTGTGACAAACCAAATAGGAGCAAGATAAAATGCATATGTTGCAATCTCCTTAGCAGTGAATGATCTTTTTTCCTTCAAAACTTCAGTATCAATTTCATCTCTAATTTTGGAAATGAGGGAGTGTTCCTCCTCTTGTGCAGAAAGATCAAGGTCACTGTCTTTCTTAGTTAAAAGTACTTGTGATTCCATTTCCACCAACTTCTGAACGTCATGATGTTTTACAGGAGAATTAATTCCAGGTCCTCGGTTGTTGACAATTTGTGGACTTCTAGCACTTTTAGAAGAATTCTTTCTCAATAGATTACATAACCAATCTTTGACAAAAGCTACTGGTAGATATATAACCATAAGGGAGGCTCCCAGGTAAGTGATGGCAAAAGGTTGTTTGTAGTCTGTAAATATACCCTGTATCAAAGTGATCGTGAAAGTTAGATGTTATAAGAGGAAACTGATTTTAGTTCCATAAAAAAGTTCACAAAGTAAGCCAGATATTAGGACTGCTACATGCACTCAATTAAACGTATTATTTGGCTCACAAACTAGCTTAATATTTATCCCCCTTAACCATCATTAACAATAGATAACAATGTACTTTACTACAAAAATCATGATGGTAGTCATGTCTGAAGTGCATTTACAATATAAACAAATCAGATGAGGAACAGGAGGAACCAAGCAGTCATTAGTAATCATTTTCTCTAGTAACTATTTATTATCAACAAACAAAGTCGTTACATGTTTGTTCAGTTATATATTCTGGTTAGCTGGCAATTGCTGCTGAAAATAGCAAGCAATACTAGATGATGATAACAAATAAGGGTTGGAAAGATTGCATTTGGTTGAGGTATGTCAACTTTTAACGGAAACATGCCCCATAAAGTTGCATGCGTGCTCATTGGTTCTCTCTCAAGACACTATAATCATCTCCATTAAAATTTTCACTCGATACAATGTAATCAAACCCCTGACAGAAGCACAGCATCACCAAGGAAGGAAGAGAAAAGGGGTTTTAGAAGTTTTGGAAGAGAAAGCAATAGAAGAGATCTTTTCTCCATCTATGTACCCAAATAATATAAACAGCCAATCTCTCTTCTGTAACGGACACATCCAGAAAAAATATCACATACATAATTAGCCTTGATTTCTAATTAATAGTACTAATAATGGACAGAAGATAGTTCTAGGGACCAGACACAAGAAAAAATAATAAGAAGAAGAGGTCAAAAGATTAAAAAAAAAGAGCAAAACGTAGTGAAATATCACCTATTAGTTAGCCGCAATGTCTAATTAATTAAAAATTGACAATAGGCCTCAAAAGAAGGATCTGAAAGAGCATCATCTTACCAACTAATAGAGAGCAACACACGCAAAAGTAGTAAAAAGAGATAAAGAAATAAAAAAATAAGTGCAAAACCGTGTGCATTGCGATTCATGCTTGTGGTGTTTTGCATAAATAACTAGAAATTCAATTAAAATAGCTCACCATGCCTAAAATCTCACTTCCCTCGAAACAAAAGACATGTTACCTCAAAAATTCCGAGAATCTAAGAGACCTTTTCTAAAGTAATCTCGATAATTAAATACACAGCAATGGAAAAAAAAATTGTAAGATAGAAATTCAAAGGACAGCATGTCATAATCAATTTTAAGCCAAATGAATTCGTGATCTCTTTTACCAATTTTCAGCACTCCATTTGAGAATACAGATCCAATAATGAACCGATTTTATTTAGTAACCAAACCAATAAGAGGAGTTTAGGTTAGACCTGGGTGACTTCGGCGGAGGCGACCCAGATGACGACCACCGCAAGAATGAGAAACAAACCAGCCTTGTACCTCCAGGTCGCCATTCCCTCCTCTTCCTCCGATCCGGCGCAGGAAATTAAGCCCACCACACTCTAATAGATTTTGGATCCCGTCTGCTCATCAAGATCTCGCATGTTCCCGCCAATACAGGAAATTAAGCCCACCGCAAGAAGAAGAAGAAGAAGAAGAAGAAGAAGAAGAAGAAGAAGAAGAAGAAGAAGAAGCAGGAAGAAGAAGGAAGAGGAGCGGGGACGGGATCCGGGCAACAAATGCGGGAACGAGGAAGAAGAGGCGTTAGGTTGCCGAGTAAGGTGGGCGATTCGCTACCTGTCTCGGATTCAGACACGGCACCGACCATTTTGGTGGCTTCCTTTCGGTAAGCGCCCACCTGCGAACGCATGAGCTATTAACGAGGACGTATCAAAAGCGAGTGTGGTTTGTGTGTCGGTGGGGCAGAATTTAAATAAGATTTCCATATATCTTCTGATCCAACTTTCTTGGGTTCGCCTAAAACCATGTCATTCCAATATATAAGTTCATATTAATGATAAATATCCCCATTAAATCCATATCTCTAATCACTTCGAATGTGAAATTATATATGATGTGCCATAATAATTTCTTCATCTAAGGACTTTATGATCTCCTCAAAAATTAATATACTATATCTGTATAATATTTTATTTTTCTAAATTTTTGTTTGGCAAATATATATATATATATATATATATATATATATATATATATATATATCAAGAGGGTTTTATGTGTTTATATTTATATTATTTTCCAACTCAAATTAGCTATTAGCAACCTAATTAGTAGTGATTAATCTAAGTTTTTAATATTAAACTAATAAAATATGAATAATATAAATATAATCACTACTAATTAGATTGCTATTTATAGCTAATTTGAGTTAGAAAAATAATATAAATATAAACACCTAAAACCCTCTTGATATTTTTACAATTATAACATGCTTTTTAAAGAGTATTGATGGAAAATAGAGCTTTAATTAACAGTCAAATCAGCATAAGTTTCTAATATATATTTGCCAAACATAAATTTAGAAGAATAAGATATTATACTACTCATTGATGAAGTCTTGTGCATTAGAACTTTTTCTTGAAGTTATTGGAGATGCTTAATTAGCATTATCTATTAAGAAGGTAAGTAGTTTTGTATTTCTTTTCATCCCTCCTTTTCTTTTTTTTTTTCTCCTTGTGAAGGGTGATGGACTAAATTACAAATTACAATTAGGTAGAACAAGATTTTTCTCCTTTTTTTTTTCTTGCAAAAGGTGATGATCTTATTGCAAATACTTGTCTTGGGAATATGAAGAGGCAATGTGATGGGAGGGAGACACAAATGCCATCCAAGTGGGGTTCACATTACATGACACTTGATGGAGAACAACACCTAATTCATGGATAGCAGCCTAACCACAAGTAGATGTTATTCCATCCCCACCTAACATTTGGAAACATTTCATCATGTTGGAGAAGGTAGAAAAGCATTATGGGAGAAAGAAAGGTCAATGTTAAAGAATTTCCCCTTGAAAGTATAAAAAAAATTACCCTTTTGAAGAGTAAAATTATTATTTTTCATGTGATAGACTTTTTTTTTCTCAAGTAATATATGTTTTTCATTGGAGCATTGCATACATAACATGCATGCATTATAGATGTTTATAGTAAGACCAAAAAAACTAGCTTATGTTCTGTCTTTAGAACAATGATAGTTAATCGACCGATTTAATATGATTTTATATATAATTTAACATCTCCTAAGTCTTATCTAAAGCTAATGATGTAAATATCAATGGAGGAATTTTTGGAGAAAAGAAAAAAAAGATTAGTACAACAATTCCAATCATATGTTTTAGAGGTTGTGTAAAAGAAAGAAAAATGATTGATCGACCTAACAAAATTTCTCTGAAAGATCATTACAAAATTCCCAAAATACAAATCCAAAGGAAATATGCTTTAAATTTATCGTTAACGATAGTAATAAAAACATATAAATATTGCCATAAAAATGCCCTTTCATGGCACCTTTAAATTCTTATCATACATTGTCCAACTAAGATCACTTGATTGCCGGATATCACTGATGGATCATGATAGATGTTTCACCTCGATATTGATCCAAAAATAGAGCTACCATTTGAGACCTACTGGTGCCTCCTAGTCCATTAGAAACCCTTGTCCAACATGAATCCCTTGTCATTATGTTTATGAATTCATTAGTTACTTATATCGAGTATCATCAACATAAATAAAATCGTCAATATCAAGTACATATACTCTTGTCCAATATTGATCATCAAACACCACCTCAGAAACAACGTAGAAGCCGCATGGGTTGGTCCCACATTCAGGACGAATCATATTTCGACAGGTTACGAGACAGCATGCACGATACCTCACGGCATGAGAAGAGCTCAAAGTCCGCCTTTTCGAAGTGACGCTACATAAGCGACACCCACCTGGCCGGCCCAAGCTTCGGCTGAACCACAGCAAGCAGCCACCAGCATTGTCTATCAAACAGTGCCGATCCACGTACTGAAACGCTAATCATCTCCGCTCCCGGAGACGATTAAAACCGTCTACCGTGTCGCGGGAGGAACAACTGATCACTCTAAGCTACGAAACAAAAGGCCTCCTCTTCTTTTCCTCACGCAACGCCAGCTTCGGCGAGGGAGTCTGCAAACTGCAGAGATGAGAGACAGTCGCTGCGTCGCCTCGAAAAACGTACCTTCAGGGAATGGAAAGGGAAATGGTTCATCATCTCCCTCTCCTTGTGAGCAGTCTCAGCAGTACCATCTCTCTCTTAATACTGTAGACTTATGGTCCGTACAGGGAGTGGGATGAAAGAGACAAGATATATATGCACATAAAGATGTGAATTGAAGGAAACGGAGAGGAGCAATGTGCAGATATTACTGCAGCTTTCCGGGCTACAGTATAAAGCAAACCACCGTCTCCTTTCTTCCACACGCGCTGCTTCTCAGCCCTTCTCCTTCTCATGCCTTGATCTCTTTCTGCTTCTCTTTACCACCTTCCATGGCTGCTCTCTTTCCTGGCAGCGGGAACAACAACAAGAGCACCGACAAGTTAGACGCCGATGCGCTCTCTTGCTCCTCCGCCGCCGTCACTGGCAGCGCCGGCGATAACACGACCTACGTGCACGCCGACCCGGCCAACTTCCGAGCCTTGGTGCAGAGGCTGACCGGCCCCGCTGGAAACTACTCCTCCGTCCACAAGCTGCCTGTCGCGAGTGCCGCTGCCGTTCGGAAGGTGGGGTCCAAGAGGCAGAAGCTTCAGGAGAGGAGGCGGGCCTCCACCAAACTAGAGATCGACATCGGCCATTCTCTCTACCGCGCGAGCACGACGACTCGTTGCTACCGACCTCATCATCACCACTGTTCCAATACAACAGTAAGTCGGAGGAACGGAGACGAGGTAGGGCTGCTGCTATCTCCGATATCCACCATTGACTCTTGCTTGCTCGCCTCTTCTGCGAGTCTAACCACTGCCACCAAAGACGAAGAGGAAGATAGAGCGATCGCAGAGAAGGGGTTCTATCTGCACCCTTCTCCTGGGAGTAACAACGGCGATCCACCAAAGCTTCTCCCATTGTTCCCCCTCCATTCTCCTAAGAACTCCGTTTCTTCCTCGGAGTGATTGCCCCCCTTTTTTTTTTCTTATTCTTATCGTTGCTGTCATCCAAGTTTCGTGATCTTCACGACTGTCCCAAGTGCAACAGAAGTCACAGAAGGAATCACGTCAAGATTAGTGCTACGTTGCCTTAAGATGTGTGCTGAGTCTTGCTGTTTGGGTAATTCGGGCTGACTTGGCTTTGAGGGGAAAATGCCCACATTATGATCTGACGAAACAATATGGGCCGGTGTTACCTAGTGGGTTTCGGGTTAGATTCATTTTTGATCTGGATCCGAATCCGACAAGGAATCACATGAATTAAACTTTATATGAAGAGGGAAAGTAATCATAAACTCGTCCACAATTCGCTGGTCACAGTGCAACTTACTTGAATCCTATAAAGATGTTCTATACTGAACATCACAAGTCTATACGTTACAAGATTATGAAGACTTCATCACATTTGTAATGGACTAGGAAATGTTATTTATGGATCGAAGTATACTAACCAAAACTGCTGAGTTGAAGTCTAAGATGCATATGGATTATTGAATGAACAATGATAGATATCTATCATTCGATGCTCTAGCATGGTCACACACAAAACTGTTTATAGCAAAGACGACATCAAAAGAATAAGATAACAGAACAAAATGAGATTTACAGTGGATTTTACCTGACAATTGATTGGTTGTAGAAAATAATGCTTTAGACCTTCAGCATGAGATTGTAACAATGCCTTTTCCATCTAAGCTCGGTAGATTGGCAGTGGCGTCCACTTGAAATGCAAATTGAGTCTTCCAGATTTTGCCCCCTCCAAAGGGAAACTATCGCTATATTCTTTTTCCACTATTACCTTTGTCAATGTCAGAATGCATCTGCCAATATAATCCTGAGATCACCAGAATGATCAATAAAATGATTGGTTACAAATGCCAAAAAACAGACGAGAACCTCCATGTCATTTAGAAGTTTCCAAGTTAGTGAAATACTAAATCCAAGATGCATCTAAGAGAACCTGTTCTTGGTTTTCATCATATACTCTGTAACGGCAATATTTATTAATCGATGAAAGAAGGTACCTTGCCAAATGTGTCATGATCCCAAACTTCCAAGATTAGAATGTCATGCAGCCCATCTTCCACGACAAAGTCAAATGTCTGGTCCCATATTGGATTCAAACTTTCATTCACAACCTGCATTTTGTCATATAATTATGAAGCCAAACTTGAAAGAAACAAAAGAATCAAATCTTATAGTCCAGGAAGTTACTCTTGTTCTGTTGTTGATTGTGCTCATTTTTTTCATACTAAGCACAACATATGGGTCCGACTTTCCACTCATATCCATGGCAGGCAAGTTATTTGCAGAAATGACAGTAACAGAAAGTACTCCTCTCAAAATGACATCTCGCTTCCTGTTTGTTGGTGTCCTGTGAATGTGACTGGCCTTAGTTCTACTCTTCCCAGATTTGAGAGCCTTCTCCAAAGAAGTCATAGAGAGCTGATGAGCAAAAGGATTGACAATCTCATCCTCCATGTCATATGGGCAGTATAGAAGCTCAAGGTGAACCTGTATTAAGAAGTTACAAAATCAGACAGACATTAAGATTTCAGGAAAAAAATATACACTTTAGTATTACATTGATGGCCTCAGTCTGGCTAGTTATTTAAAAGATTTTTTTCCAATAGTTATTTAAAAAATGATGTTATGATCTAGTACTGCAGATGAAAACGAACTAGTGACATCACTTTTCACATAAACAGGCAAATAGTAGATGAAGTATGATGAGGCTTAACAAAGTGAAAATTACCCTCAATATATAATTCCACTCCATAATAAGTAGCACATAGCCAGGTACATAACAAGGTCCAATTGCTGTTTCCTTGATTTCCAACATTCAATATATGTAAAATTTTGCGATAGTAAAAGAAGTAAAAAAACCAACATGATAGTACTAATTTTCTTCTTTTGTAAAAAAAATGAACTTAAGGGTACATCAGGAAAAATATAATAAGCAATATAAAGTTGACCATAATTGTCCAAGTTGTGGAAGAGTACAAACTATAGCACGATAGGAAAGGATTTGTGCAGTAGAATGTAAACCTGACAACACTACTAATTATTCCTTTTATTTATTCTTTATCACCCTACAAATTAGTTGACTTCAGAGTAAATTGCATAATACCTACACTTCTCAATGATGTATTGTACTTAACTGTCCAAGTACAAAGAATGTCATAATTATGGAGTTCTACTATAGAGCAACATGAACTTTCAAATGATCTATAATTAAAGTGGCCAACGGACCTGACCCCGGTCTTTTTTGTCTCTTTGCACTTCCAAATCTTTGACAAGCTTCAACCAAATATCTTCTACCTTACCAGGTTGAAGGTCCTTCAATCTGACTCGAGCACAACCAATTAGTTCAGGTGGCCTGACCCCATCATCATCATAAATCTTTACTACCAAATTTTGTGTGGGTACATCTTCAACCACAAATTCGAAGTGCTCATTCCAGATAGGATTCAAATCGTTGCTCTGTCAGAGTCATAACATTAATAGAGAACAAAAAAGCTTCAAAATTTAAAATAAGTTGCAGGAAGACTTACTATTACTTTGCTTATCTTCATTCTAGCACGTATTGGACGTATATACAGAACAGCAAATGGATCAGATTTTCCAATTATGTCTTTGTTTGTCAAATTTCTAGCTTGCACGAGCTTTACTTCCAATATTCCAACTGGTCTCAGTTCTAGGTCACTAGATAACATATAGGAAAAAAAACCTTCGATTTACTCTGAAATATAACCAGACCATAGTTTTTGCTAAAATCATGGAAAATATTATACTACCTGTAATCCCCAGGTAATATTGGAACAACTTTACGCACTGGCCATGATATAGAGTCTTCAATTGCATCATGAATTGTTTCCTGAATTAACCAAAGCATTACAAGTAAAAGAACAACTATGTATCAAGGAAATTGAGAATGTGAATAGGGTGGGAACTCTTGAACCTCAATAGCATCAGAAATTCCAGGAATTGTTGATATTTCTCCACCAATAACCTTTAGCGTGAAATCCAGTTTTTTCTACAACCAAAGTATTATATATTTATTCTGCAAATAGTATACCAGTAACAAGTAACTAAGGATAAATATTGTACCTTATCTCTCAAAGAATAAGAAACAGCTCCAAAGCAGGGAAAGTGTTCAGTGAGCGGTTTAAATATTACACGGAAAACCCCTGTGAAGCTAATATCTTTTACCTACAATGAAGATTGGTTAGCTAGGATTCATCACTAGAAAATATAATGATTCCACTCTTTGAAAATATTAAACAAGAAAACTCACAAGCATAATAATCTAACTCACAGAATAACAGGAGACACTAGCAATAATATCTTATAGCTCCTCAGGCTTCAGACATTTTAACACACATATTACAGAAGAAAAACAATTTAACATATGTTCTGTAGTCAATCCCGATTTCAAATCGATCTTGTGATCCATGAATACATGATATTTATTACTTGTGTTAAAATGAATGACAGAAAATGTTATCCATATCTTATGTTTTTTTAATTTACTATTTTTATAATGGTTTATTTTAAATCTTAAAAATATATTCTCAACTCAATTTTTGACCTCATCGATCCACTCCGACCATTCTCACTGGTCTCAATCGTCATTGGCCAAACACAACCCAAAATTTGATCCTGAAAAACACTGATCACTTTAGTACAAAACCCTCCCAACCTCATTTCTATCAGTCCTGGTATATATACTACACAGACAAGAAAAATCTGTGATGTGCAATCTATCTAAAACCAAAGTTGAAGTCACAAGATTGAGTGAAGTCTGAACCTCCATTTGAGTTGGCTCAATTCCATGCTTGATACCTTGATCCAAACCATATTGTAAAATAACAGGGCTATTCCTTATCTCCTGCATAGCTCAACTTCAGATTCATTGCTCTCAGTCTTAATTGCATGGTCATGTAAAAAATTACCATAACAACACAATTGTTGGTTTCAAAGAGGTCTCTCAAAGAGATACAAAATGTTCACATATGTGAACATATTGCAAGGAAATGACATGGTTTGTTACAAAATCACAGAAGTAACAATTATTTCACAAAAATAACATGGTTTGCTAAGTAGATGTATGAAAAATAACAGAATTAACAATGAAATGGTTATCTTTTCAGAATAATCACTATCATCCACTTTGATTGGAAAATAAGGAACCATATATCAAAAGCAGAATATAGAGGATAAAACATGATGGTAAGTTTTGATCATGGAACTATATTGTCGTACTCTTTTATGCAAATACAAGAAACCATTAGGCCTTTTTTGCGTGTACTTTTCAGATAAATATGGATGTCACTGATCATGATTACATTGGAGAGAAACGGATCATAAATAACCAACCAGCTGACTCAAACAAAAGAGTTCTTTGAGCCTTTGATGTACTAATTTCTTCGAACATCAGAATATCTACACTTCCTGTATAGAATATATGAAAAGAATCACCTGTACAGGAAGCACAACACCAAGTTTTGTTCGAATATCAAGAACAATGTTTGGATTACCATCCCAATTCAAGTCCAACTCCACGGTAATCCCACACCCATCATCTTCGATTATTGTAACTCCTATGAAGAATGACATAATCATATATGTGTCTGTTAACTAACCACAATCAACTATAGAAGTATAAGAGAAAAAAAAACATTTATTGAGAAAGTACACTTTGATGCCATCTAAAAGCTTATTCCCTTTATGGTTATCCCTCATGTTTGCTTTTCTGTTCCTGACTCTTGTAAAACTTAATAACTCTTGTTTACAGCCACCGTAAGAATCTTGTCAGGAATGTTACTTATGTTGGTCTCATCTGAATTAACTGTTGTCAACTTCTTACTTGTTTGGTGCAATGTTATATCTCTCTTCCGCACTCATTTCAACCAGCATACTCCAGAATTCTTACAATTTTAAATAAATATGCATTCTTAAACTCTGCATCTCATAATTCATGGAGCACATTCTATACTGAACAATTTCATCTCTTCAGTAAGTATCCACATAGACTTTACAAAAGAAGAATACTTCCAGAATATCTGTTGTGTTTGTTATTCACATGTCTATGACCCTAGAAAGATACAAAGAGAAAGAAAAGTAAGGTTTTCTGCAATATGGTGATGACACCTTACTGACAGCAGTAAAGCCTATGCTCAAATCCTTATTGACTTCCCCAATGAATTTCTACACCATCTGTATTCAGCAAATACATTCATAAAATTGTCTGTTATACTGTTTATATTAGACATTCAACGATTAAACATATTTAGATAGAGTTTCTAATTTCTATAATATATAATCAACATGGTTCAGTTTAGTGATGCATTCAGCTATATAGACAGCTTTATTAAAAGAGTGATTTGTACACTGTACTTACATGATTTAGACTAACCGTACCAACATAACCTGATATTTCAGAAAGGAATCTACGTTACTATAGTGATATACCATTTTTATACCAGTATATAGTACAGACTGGGTTTCAAGTCCATTGCTTGATTAGTTGTAACTGTCTGTAATAGTTACATCTATTTATCACACAATCTATAAGAGATCCTAGAGGTCCAGAGGATCTAGTGAGAACATCTGGGATTAAAGTAACAGAAATATATGCAACTCCATAAAGTATGAGATTGGATATGTACAATATGATATGGATATACAAGTCATTACACACTTCCAATAAGCAATTTCCAAATACCTCTTTCAGGGGATAAATCGGCTTGAATCAGTCACAATATTAACAATGTCAACTATAAATAAAACAATTGACAAAGTTCTGCAATGGAAGTGGTTAATAATTTTGTAAGTGAAGTAATAAGTCGGAACAACATTATATAATCTTCTGTAACTCCAATATACAGCTTGAAGAATAAGAAAAACATATCATGTAAAAGGACCAATGGTTGGTTACAATTGCTTGAATACAATTTAAGTTTAATATGCATTCATTGCCATGTAGATTCTGCTTCAAGGCTGCAGGATATCTTTGGTCAGTATATATAAGGCTTCTGAAAATCATGATTAATGAGGTGATCATCCAACCAGATATAAAATATATCGAAAAATTGCATGATTTTTCGAACAAGTATTCACA
Source organism: Musa balbisiana (assembly GCA_004837865.1). Taxonomy (NCBI): domain Eukaryota; kingdom Viridiplantae; phylum Streptophyta; class Magnoliopsida; order Zingiberales; family Musaceae; genus Musa; species Musa balbisiana. The sequence goes on along the minus strand of CM017190.1, from coordinate 28,922,926 downwards.
AGGCACCACCTGTAAACTGGGGAGCAACAGTTCCAAGATTTAGTTTTGAAAACTTGAATGATGATAAGATGGCTGATTTATATTGTTCAAGAACTGGCTCAATAGAAGTCCTAATAATCTCAGATGCAGCCTGCAGCAACCACATAATGAAACAAGGTGGAAGTTATCCAATTAAGAGCAGGACAGTCTCCATCCAAGAAAACCAACAGAAAACTATCAATGACATTGAGATGCTGTAGAGAAAAAAGCACAGAACCTCATTGACATAAGGCCAGATTTTAATCAGCTCATGGTTAAGCCATTTTAACTGAAAGAAAAACACAGTATCATTATCCATTCAACCAAAGTTTCACAAGTCAAAGAGTAAAGCATATAAACAAAACATAATTTAATTACCTTCTGACGATGTGAGAAAATTACCCATGATGGATAAAATGCAGCTGGAAAAATCTTCCTTGAATCTTGAAATGACATCTTGCTAAAGCTCGCTACTGAAGCAGCCTTCACCAAAAATAAATGTTTTGGTAATTATGTAAGATTAGAAAATATATATGCACAACTGAACAGTACAACAAGCTCCCAAAATTATAGGCTTTGAGACATTAAAAATTACTATATGGTTTATTCATAACACATTGTAACATGTTTCTAAGGGCAACAAAATCTTCAAGGAGCAACTTGCAACAACTTTTTTAGTCATATAAGTGGAAACAACCAAAGAAGTTCCAAAAACATTAACTTACTCCTATATGTCCAAGGCCAAAGTAATAGAGTTTCAAATAAAAGAACAAAATGACTGTGACATAAGTAAACTGATATAATCACTACGTTATCGAGTATTATACCGACACCTAAATTAGAATTACAGATTCTTTCACTGAAAATGAATAAGCTGAACATACTTGAGGCAACACTTCCCAGAAAATTTTCAGTTAAATAACTTCAAAAAAATTAGCGCCAGATTAATGATATAGTTTAATCAAATGACAGTAGTAAGACGTCGTAACAGGTTATTGTTCTTGTAGTGAAAAACTATTATTGTTTGATCTGAGGCCCAAAAAGAACTTAGTTTATACTACATTAGTTGACAGAGGACACTTATGTATAAAAGAAAAATCACTCATTTATAACAAACTTTAAGGACATCGCAAGTAATATTCAGTTATATATTTCCGATACAAATGGACTGTGTGCTTTGACTCTATATAAACCTTGTGTTGGCCGGAGCCTCATGCATGGCCGCCACAATCCCCAATGCAGTGCAACGATGATCCTGTCACTAACATCATCAGAATCCCAAGTGCATGTTACCATTACGGCATCAAAATCCCTTACTATGTACAACCTGACAAGCTATAACTGTAACTCAACGGAGAGACTTGTATTTACAGAGCTCGCTTGGTTCCTTGATCACCGAGTCAAGGCACCACGTTACGATAATCGAATACGACACGATGAACATCTGTAGTTACGGTTGATCCTAAACGATGATCAAAGAAACATTACACGATCAGGTAGCATTAGAAGATGGGAAAAGCATAACAACAATCACCAACCTGCAGAAGCACAGGAAAAGCAAGGCGGTATAGAAATTAGAACAAATGGAACCCAGACAACAAGGGAAAGGGAAAGGAATCACCAACTCGCGGCGGCGCTTGGACCGCGAGGTCTCCGATCGAGCAAAAGCGATCACCAGCCCAAGCCCAAACGCAATCCCTAGGACGATCCCGAGGAAGAAGGACATCCTTCTCTGGGACTCAGTCTACTGCAAACACCGAAGCAGAGCAAGAAAGGTTGAGATGGGATTGACGATGGCGAGGAGAAACGAGACCTAACTTGCTTTTCCTTGTTCGAATTGGTCGCCACAGAGAACCGCCTTCCCTCGATTATGACGTAATGATACTGTGGTAGCGAGAACGTTCGCCAGGCTTCGAGAGACCAATAAGCGACTAGCGAATGTTTCTGTGAAACGCACGAGCGTTTCTTTGTTCATTTCCGGCGTTTCCTCAAACGACATTTTAGAAACAAAAATATTACTTATTTATTTAGTTTTTCTCTTTAATTCGAATGATTTAGCCTTAGCTTTTTAAATTCATTCGAAAATTTTATTTTTTTAATATTTCTATAGAAACGAATAAATTAAAATATATAACTAAATTTCAAAAATAAAAAATGCAATTTTTGTTTTTAAAAAATATAATAATTATATAGTAGGGTCTATAATTCTTTACCTTTAACCACTTGGTTGGAGAGGCCTAATTCACCTACCACCATGTTAAGGTATATAAATATTAATTAAAATTTGATGAGAAAAATATCCATCTTCAATTAGAGCTGTATAAGTGGCATAATAGTCAGGCAAAAGAAAAAAAAAGAAACACCCAGCCATCAATCATGCCATGTCAGCATCAACATGATAGAAAAATATTAAATAAATATTTTTTTTATTATGTATAATATTCTTCATAGTCATGAGAAGTTAGGGGAACTGATTATAAAAGCTAAATTGAGATTTAGCCTATCTCATTTTCATTTTAACCTAAATCATTTTGAGAGTAACTTAATTATTGAAGTGATTATGTCGGAAACCATCAAGATCACGTAAAAAAACCTCACATATCATATGCATATATAAAACTGTCCAGTTAGCCCAAGTCATATCAGAACCAAGTTAATCTTATTTCTTTATCAAAATTTACCTTTTCATATATAAAGCTGTTAATGAGTTTTAACAGCAGCCCATGGTTCATCTCCCTTTTTATATAATTCTATATATAATAATAAGATATGATGATCGTGAAAATAGATAGAAAACTACAACAACAGAGGCAGAAAACTACAGCAGCAATGTGATTCAAAAAGAGGAGAAAAGAATTAAAAAAATAAGAGAAGAAAAATGGAAGAAGATAAAGACAACGTAAAGAGATTGTATCCCAGTTATTCTCTCGAGATTGTTGTTTGGGTTTTGGACAAAAGATTTTGAGATTTATATTTTCATTATGGATTATATCTAATTTTTCATGTGATTTTTATCACTTACATTGGAGGAATTTTTTATATAAATCTTGATGTTTTATTTGATTGTAATTTCTATTTAATTCCCCTGCATGTTACGATCTGCTTGTATTTATTCATATACAAAAATTTCTCTCTTTTTATATCTCATCATTGCCTGCACAAATTATGCCTTAATCATCAAAAAATCTCCATCAAAATAATTGATCATTTTAATTCTAATTTTATTGATCTTATGATTTTGATTTAAACTTAAATTCTAATGTGGAATCAACTAGTACTAGGAAAGAGGAGAATTTTTCTTTGTTTTCTATATTTTTTTTGTGAATGTCCTCGCTAAATCCCCTCCTATTCCATATCCACATAGACATAATTGATCGAGAGAGAGAGAGAGAAAGTGGAAACACTCCTCTCCTTGTTCAGTCTCTTCTTTCCCTCTACCTGCACTCCAGCCCTTGTAACTCTATGACTCGACATCTGATTCCACACACTGGGATATGCCTAACGATTTGCATCATACGCCATAAGAGAGAGAATAGAAACTCTTCTCTCCCTCGACCTGCACTTACCAGCTACTGTAACTCATTGACTCTCCTTGTGATCTCACACGCGGATATGCCTCGCGATTTGCACCATACGCCATAAGATAGTTTGAGAATTGGAAGAGAGACTCCCATTCTCCCAAGATTTCCGCGACGTGAGAGTCGTGACAAAAAAGCTGGCATAATCTTGTCGCTGTAATCGAGAATGGGATAAGCTAGCCAATGAATCCCTTTTTGCGTACACGCAACGAAGCAGTACTATCCCTGCATGTCGAAGTCATGCACGTGAGCACGTGGTTAACATACAATGGCTTCAGCCGACATGATCCATACTCGAAGATCTAGCAAGAGCTCCTGTTGCTGCTCACATCTCTCGCTTTCTTCGATCAAGCAATGTTCTACAATTTCCACAGCTTCCTTGCAGCTTTAGGTAACGCCCATGAACCTCTCTCTGTGTCATCCTTGAGTTCCAGCTCTGTAACTGATCACGGGGAGCTCCATGTGGTTAACATATAATGGCTTTAGCCAACATGATCCATACTCGAAGACTGGGATCTAGCAAGAGCGATGTATGCCGATCCATCAGGAGCTGACCAACATCAATAGCTACCATGAACTATGTCTCCTACTTCGCTCTTCTTCCTCTCCTCCTGTTGCTGCTCACATCTCTCGCTTTCTTCGATCAAGCAATGTTCTACAATTTCCACAGCTTCCTTGCAGCTTTAGGTAACGCCCATGAACCTCTCTCTGTGTCATCCTTGAGTTCCAGCTCTGTAACTGATCACGGGGAGCTCCATGTGGTTAACATATAATGGCTTTAGCCAACATGATCCATACTCGAAGACTGGGATCGGATGCCGATCCATCAGAGCTGACCACATCAATAGCTACCATGAACTATGATGTTGACCAACATCAATAACATACAATAACTGATCACGGGGAGCTCCATGTGGTTAACATATAATGGCTTTAGCCAACATGATCCATACTCGAAGACTGGGATCTGGCAAGAGCGATGTATGCCGATCCATCAGGAGCTGACCAACATCAATAGCTACCATGAACTATGTCTCCTACTTCGCTCTTCTTCCTCTCCTCCTGTTGCTGCTCACATCTCTCGCTTTCTTCGATCAAGCAATGTTCTACAATTTCCACAGCTTCCTTGCAGCTTTAGGTAACGCCCATGAACCTCTCTCTGTGTCATCCTTGAGTTCCAGCTCTGTAACTGATCACGGGGAGCTCCAAGTGCTCGGCACCAATAAACCTGAACTTGCTCACAGAGTAAGTGTAATCAAACACTGTATACTATCTATGATCTGATGTAAGTTCAGGTGATCAACCAGCTGCCATGGACAGGTCAAACTGGGGACTGTAGAAGAAGGTCTTGCCAAGGCTCGAGCGGCCATTAAGAGGGCAGCGTTATCTCGCAATCGCACTTCCAGCGAAGCCCAGGATTGGATACCCAGAGGAGCTGTGTACCGCAATGCTTATGCCTTCCACCAGTTGAGCGATTGCACTTGATGCTTGTAGGCGTAGAGACGCAATTCCATCGTAGCTTTTGTTTTGCTAGTGCAAGACAAGAAGAAGATAAAGTAGATTAATAGACTGATGAAGATGTCTTCTCTGCTGATACGAATGTGACGCAGGAGTTACATTGAGATGGAGAAGAGGTTCAAGGTGTGGATATACAAAGAAGGAGAGCCGCCCATCGTCCATGACGGGCCGAGCAAGAATATCTACGCCATCGAAGGCCACTTCATCAGCGAGATGGAGCGCGAGCGCAACCCGTTCGTAACTCGCCATCCCGCCGATGCGCACGTCTTCTTCCTCCCCTTCAGCGTAGTCAACATCGTGCACTTCTTCTACAAACCTAACGTCACCGATTATCGGGGACCCCTGAAACGACTGATCGCGGACTACGTCGCCGTCGTGGCTGATAGGTACCCTTACTGGAACAGAAGCCTCGGTGCCGACCATTTCATGGTCTCCTGCCATGACTGGGTAAGCCTTCGAACACCCACTTGAGATGTTGTAATGTGGGTAACTGCAAACCCTAATTCCTGATGGGATCATTTAGGCTCCACACCTCTCGGATGCGAACTCTTACCTCTACGAGAACTCCATCCGGGTATTCTGCAACGCGAACACATCTGAAGGATTCAAGCTGGGAAAGGACGTGACGCTGCCGGAAGTGCATCTCCCCCTTGGCGAGCTCTCGCAGCCAGCTGCAAACCAGCTCCACAGTGAAAAGACGATCCTCGCGTTCTTCGCTGGTGGCTCGCATGGATACATCAGAGAGATGCTGTTCCACCATTGGGAAGGGAAGGATGAGGAGGTGGTGGTGCACGAGTATCTACCCGAGGGAGTCAACTACGACGAGCTGATGAGCAAGAGCAAGTTCTGCCTCTGCCCCAGCGGGTACGAGGTGGCGAGCCCAAGGATCGTGGAGTCCATCTTCGTGGGATGTGTGCCTGTCACAATCTCTGTGGACTATCCACTTCCCTTCTCTGATGTGCTTGATTGGAGCAAGTTCTCGGTGCAGATACCGGTGGAGAAGATACCGGAGATCAAGTCGATACTGAGAGCGATCCCGGAGAGTCGGTACAAGAAGTTGCAGAAGAGGGTGACGCAGGTGCAGCGGCATTTTGTGCTGAATCAGCCGGCGAAGAGATATGACATGATCCATATGGTGCTTCATTCGATATGGCTGAGAAGGCTAAATGTGAGGCTTCCTTATTGATATGGCACACAGTTTGGTGAAGATATAATTCGAGGCAATTAGTTCTTCCTCGAGTCAGCATGATATGAATTTACTTGTGAATTTTGGAAATTTTATACGTATCTTTTAATTAACGTCCTCTGATTATAGTTAAATAAATTTCCTAGCTAAATGACATGTACTGTTCATGTAATATAATACTCTTTTCTATCATATATATATATATATATATATATATATATATATATATATATATATATATATATATATATATATATATATATATATATATATATATATATATATATATATATATATATATATATATATATATATATATATATATATATATATATATATATATATATATATATATATATATATATATATATATATATATATATATATATATATATATATATATATATATATATATATATATATATATATATATATATATATATATATATATATATATATATATATATATATATATATATATATATATATATATATATATATATATATATATATATATATATATATATATATATATATATATATATATATATATATATATATATATATATATATATATATATATATATATATATATATATATATATATATATATATATATATATATATATATATATATATATATATATATATATATATATATATATATATATATATATATATATATATATATATATTATATATATGTCAATATATATTGTCTCGTTAGATTTTGAAAAAATCATTTAACAAACAAAGTTGATATTTTATGATATTTTTTAATATAATCTTTTTTTAAAAATTAAATGCCAATATATTTTTAGATACTTTTTAAATCTAATAATGATGTACAAGAACTGCTTATAAGGGTTGAAGCTTCCAAAACCTCATTTTATAAATTTATAAAGATATCAATAATTTAATTATCTTTGTAAAAGAAAAAACTTCTACAAAACAAACACTTCTCTTTCCTTCAGTTTAGATTTAACATATGGCATTGCACATTTTGTCATTGAGTAATGAATATAGATGAAAAAGTTGTGTAAGCATAAAACTTGTAATGTGTTATTATTATATAAAAAAATTTAATACTAAAATTTAAAATCAAATAACAATATATCTCTAAATTTATGATGTGTATGTTTGCATGGTTCTCAGAAAATTTTTATTTAATATGTAATCGTATAGTCGTCGGATCTAAAAACTATAGTAATATCGTTTTATAAAAAGAATTATGAGTGATAAATTTAGAGATAAAAGGGAGACAAGAAAATATTTGTAATATCTGATATTATAGGAAAGATTGTAATTAGCATAATCAAACCACTATGTCTTATTCATTTATGATCTACTATATACATTTAAAATACTCCTTTATCAAATTATTCACCCTTCAAAATATAAGATGTGGATTTAATTTAGGCTTTTACAACAACTAATCCAACAAACCGGTAAACATAAATATATATCATAATCTCATTCATTTAGATTGGGCCAATGCATCATAACAAGACAGGGTTCAGGAAATAATTAACGGAGGACCCACGTTCAATGCGGGAAATAGCTGAGGACCAATACAAATGCTCTTTTTGATAAACCCTGTTCTGATTCAAGGTCCAAGATCCACGTGATCTACCCGGTTTCAATTAAGACTCCCGTTCCGAGCAAGTAGTTATAGTTCACTGGAACTCGAAAAGCTAAGCTTTATATTTCGTTCTATTACTCTCCGTTGTATTCCGCCTCCGCCGCCGCCTCCGCCTCCTCCTCCTCCTCCTCCTCTTTTATTCTCCTGCTCCCCTACCAAGGTCGAAACCCTAACCATGGCGGCGCGTGGTTTCCGTGGCGTGAAAGATGACCTCTCAGAGCTCGGCCGCTGCGTCCTCGACATCGCCTGCTTCCTCGGCCCCATAGGGCCCCCGCCTCAGCAGGAATCCCCCCCCTCATCGCCCCGCCCCGCCACGCCGCCGCAGAAGCCGCGGCCCTCCGCGAGGGCCCTGTCCGGGATCCTAAGCGACCTCGGCGAGGACGGAGGCGTTTTCCGCAGCGACCCCTCTCGCCTCTCCCGGAGCTCGCCCGATCGGGACCGGAGATCCACTGACCGGGCGGGTGGGGTGAGGTCCATTAGGGTGTCGGCGGAGGTCCTGGAATTCGTTGGCCATATTATCAAGCGCCCAGAGTTGTGGCTGGACTTCCCGGTGTCTGTGGATGAAGGTGAATTCCCTACCTTCGTCTATGTATTGATTCCGATATGTTATTATGTTGTTGGATCACAACCTTGCGTGTGTTTCTCTGTCTTCCTTGAATTCTTGACTATTGCGAGGTTTCCCATTCAACATTATGTTCATGAATCATTAGTTTGATGTGTTAGATAGGACATTCTTCCTTTCAGCTTTCTCTATTAATTACAACCTTACCACTATGAGTGTGTTTGCGGCAGTCTGCCTTCCTCACAGTTTTCTTCATCAACTACCAACTTTTGTTGGTGACTAAGAGGTGAAATTTTATTGGCTTGCCAATATATGTACAGAACTACACAAAGGTAATGATCTTCCAGTTAGTCTAGGTTACCTCAGAAATAAATTTTGCTGTTATTTTCTTTTAGGGTTAAAGACATGTTTAATTAGGAAAAATCACTTTTTCATTGTAACTATAGTTACCTTCTTGTCTGATGTATGGATATGATTAAAATATATCAGCATTGTTGTCTATATTAACCTATAAGTTAAACTTATTCTTCTCTTGATGGATAGACCACTATATCTTAGAAATCAGATATGCTCAATTGGAAGATCCTAATTGATAACTTTCTGTCATGGCTTTCATGTTGTTTGTAAAATTTAATGTTGCAGTTCACTGAAGAGATGGATTATTTTGTAATACTTTTATGTGTCCTTGATCATGCCTGACATACCAGTGGCATGACTATGGTAGCCCTAGGTTAGCCACTGTAAGCTAATGATAAACTATGTAAATAAAAAGGTTGTTCTCAAACATATTTAGGATGAGAATATCCTAAACCAAAAAGCAAAATGTAGGTGAGAAATTACTTAAATTCTTTGATTTTATCAAGTATAAAAAATAACTTAATTTCTTCATTCAAGAAAATGATTTGGCCATAAGAAAACTCATGTATCTTTTCTAAACATCTAATACTACCCTGAAACACTTGAAAATAATAACATTTAAAGATCACACTTAATTTATTGTTTATGTCTCCGAACAGGAGACAACTTCACAAGATTAATATCTTTGGAAGTATTTGAAACATTGAAAGTTGAAATTGAAACCAATAAAATCCAGTCTTTATTATTTCAATGTATCTTGATCCTAGTTAGATTCTAATGAACATCTATCAACTTTTTGTGTGAGGGGAATCTAGGTGTTTGTGTTTGATGTTAAGATATGTGGACTTTAATTGTAACTATAGTTACCTTCTTGTCTGATGTATGGATATGATTAAAATATATCAGCATTGTTGTCTATATTAACCTATAAGTTAAACTTATTCTTCTCTTGATGGATAGACCACTATATCTTAGAAATCAGATATGCTCAATTGGAAGATCCTAATTGATAACTTTCTGTCATGGCTTTCATGTTGTTTGTAAAATTTAATGTTGCAGTTCACTGAAGAGATGGATTATTTTGTAATACTTTTATGTGTCCTTGATCATGCCTGACATACCAGTGGCATGACTATGGTAGCCCTAGGTTAGCCACTGTAAGCTAATGATAAACTATGTAAATAAAAAGGTTGTTCTCAAACATATTTAGGATGAGAATATCCTAAACCAAAAAGCAAAATGTAGGTTGAGAAATTACTTAAATTCTTTGATTTTATCAAGTATAAAAAATAACTTAATTTCTTCATTCAAGAAAATGATTTTGGCCATAAGAAACTCATGTATCTTTTCTAAACATCTATACTACCCTGAAACACTTGAAAATAATAACATTTAAAGATCACACTTAATTTACTTGTTTATGTCTCGAACAGGAGACAACTTCACAAGATTAATATCTTTGGAAGTATTTGAAACATTGAAAGTTGAAATTGAAACCAATAAAATCCAGTCTTTATTATTTCAATGTAATCTTGATCCTAGTTAGATTCTAATGAACATCTATCAACTTTTGTGTGAGGGGAATCTAGGTGTTTGTGTTTGATGTTTCAGATATGTGGACTTTAAGGTGTGTTGATCAATTTAATTCTTTTTCATTTTATAATCATTACATCTTAACTATAACGAACATTTTGGCACGATTGTTTTCCTTATTTTTTTTATTTTCCTTCAGTGATTGAGATTTATATCATACAGTCTAGGTGATGGAGAACCATCTTGCTTTATAAAAGATTTCAGAAGACTTTATTCTAGGCAAAGAAATTGGAAAAAAAAGTCATTAATTAGTTGGCTTGGCCAAGAAACTCCAAGATTTGTATTAAAAATTGAAGAGACTTTACTCTTTCTAGGTGATAACCTTAGGACTCTACTTTTTGTATTAAAAATTGAAGAGACTTTTACTCTTTCTAGGTGATAACCTTAGGACTCTACTTTTGTATTAAAAATTGAAGAGACTTTTACTCTTTCTAGGTGATAACCTTAGGACTCTACTTTTGTATTAAAAATTGAAGAGACTTTTACTCTTTCTAGGTGATAACCTTAGGACTCTACTTTTGTATTAAAAATTGAAGAGACTTTTACTCTTTCTAGGTGATAACCTTAGGACTCTACTTTTGTATTAAAAATTGAAGAGACTTTTACTCTTTCTAGGTGATAACCTTAGGACTCTACTTTTGTATTAAAAATTGAAGAGACTTTTACTCTTTCTAGGTGATAACCTTAGGACTCTACTTTTGTATTAAAAATTGAAGAGACTTTTACTCTTTCTAGGTGATAACCTTAGGACTCTACTTTTGTATTAAAAATTGAAGAGACTTTTACTCTTTCTAGGTGATAACCTTAGGACTCTACTTTTGTATTAAAAATTGAAGAGACTTTTCTAAAGGTCTATAAGTTCCCTAGGAGGTTCCTCTTGGGGAATCAATGCTTACATTGATTGTATTAAGGCTCTTAAACCCCTATAAATAGTGGGCTTGTCAATGGATCAAACATTTCAGATTTGAATAAAAAAGAATAGTATTTTCTATCTTCTAGTCTCTTTCTCTCATCTTTAATCTTTAATTTCTAATCTCACTCCTCTCTTACACTCTGTCTATTTATCTACCTTGTTCTACATGAGTTTGGTATCAAAGGACATCAGGAAACCTGTCCTGTACTCCATCGAGCCCCAATTAATAGCAAAAACTTCAATCAATAGTGATGCCACTCGCAGATCCTTGCACTTCTAACGTCAATCCCTTGCATGTGGAGTTACACTTTGGGGCGATTGTCATGGAATTGGTAGAATACTTAGCTCTTGGTGCTTAGTAATTTTTGAAAACTTCACTAATATTTTGTTGAAAAAAGTATATTTCGTTAGATAGTGGTTTTCGTTGCTTCTTCTCCCCTTGTTTTCTTTTTTTTCCCTATTTATCAACCTCTCTCTCTTTCCTTTAACTACAACTATAGTAGCATTAAAATTTAAAACTATGAAAGTTGTAAAAGGAAAAGCCCAAAAGTGAGAAAAAAAAGAAGGGTGAGTTTTCTTCGACCTTGAGCGCTACCAAAGCCTTTGCTGACATCAAAATAAGAATGACCATTGCTCTTGTTCTTAGGCACCCTGACGTTAGTAAACTCTTTAAGGTCATTTGTGATGCCTTTGCTATAAGCATATGAAGAATTCTAAGTCAAGAGGGTCAGCCTATCGCCTTTTTTCAGCGAGAAAATTATACAAGACAACATTATTCTACCTGCATTAGAGGAACTCTACACAAATGTGCAATGTCTTAGGTATTGACGATATCATATTTTACCACAAGAGTTTATCTTGTTTTGAATGCTCGTTATGCCAAGTGGATTAAGTTCCTCAATAAATATTTTTCTATAATTAAGCATTATTCTAATACTCAAAACAAGGTCGTTGATGCCCTTAGTTGAGTTTCTACGATCTTATCTACATGAGTGTCAAGGACATAGGATTCGAGCGACCAAAAGAAGAATATATCTAATGTATAGACTTTGGCCACATTTATCAAGAAGTCCAAGATGGAAACTATTGTGAATATATGAACTTCATTGTTAGAGATGATTTTTTTTTTTTTCGGTTTGCTAAATTGTGTTCCTCGATCCTACCTTCGAGACTTGTTTGGGAAATGCATGAAGTGGATTAGCAGGTCACCTAGGTCAAGACATGGCCATTGCATTAGTCGAGGATAGATTTTACTCCTCTTTCTTAAAACGAGATGTCGCTCGAGCAATGTCGCACTTGTCAAATTGCCAAAAATACTGACCTATATGCCCATTACCCATTCCATACTCACCATGACAAGATGTGGGTTAGATTATCCTTGGACTTCCTAAAATAGCCCGTGACTATGACTCTATTTTGATTATTGTTAATTAATTTTTAAAAAATGACCCATTTTTATCTGTAATATGACCAACAATGCTTCACACATTGCTAATTGTGCTTTCAAGAAGTGGTTAAGCTACATGGTTTATCCTCGACCATAATGTCCAACAGGGATGTGAAATTTGTTAACTATTTTTGAAAAACTTTCGTAAACTACTTGGCACAATATTGAAATTCTCTTCAGCCTTTCACCTCTAGACTAATGGTCAAACTAAGGTTGTTAACCGTTCATTGGAAAATCTTCTTAGATGTTTAGTTGAGAGAAACTGAAAAATTGAGACTTAACCGTACCCACGACAAAGTATGCATACAGTAACTCGATCAACTGGCTAGACTCATCGCACACCCATTGACCTTGCACCCCTTCCACTTGATTATTGTGCCTTAGAACCTCCCCACTCCTTCGCTCAACATATCCATGATTTGCTTGTTGAGATTCAACGTAAAATTGCTCTAAGTAATAAAAGTTGCAAACTTGCTACTAATGCACATCATAGGAGTTGAGTTTCAAGTTAGTGATTATATCTTGTTTCACATTTGTCTTGAGAGATTCCCCAAAAACTCATACAAAAAGTTGTATGCCCGAGCTATTTGTCCTTTCCCTATTATCCAAAACTAGGATTTAATGCATATGTGCTTCATTTGCCTTTCGACTTAAATATTAGTTCAGTTTTCAATATGAAGGATTTAACTCCATTTTATGGTACTTTTGAGCTTCTTCCTCTATCTACTAGTGATCTTGCATGTGACAATCCTTGTAAAGCACATAGTCTCTCACTACACATGGTTTGACGTACCGAAACGTACCACTCAGTACGAGTGGTACATATTGGTTTGACAGAAGACTAGTATGGGCGGTACATCAGTACACCCTAGTATACTATGTGTCGATACACTCGGTACAACTCGATATGTATCGTACCAATAGCTGGTCAGTACATCGGTACGGACCGGTAATATGAACCATGTCTTTGATGACTACCTTGTTTCGTTTGCTATTAGCATCATGAAACACTTTCTTTTCAAGTGGTATGATTGTCCAACTTCTGATGCCACTTGGGTTATTTTGGAGAAACTTCATGACTTTGCACTAAACTTGTTGGACTATCACTCTTCGGGGTTGTGTTCTTTCCATCAAGAGAGAATGATGGAGAACCATCTAGTTTTATAAAGGATTTCAGAAGAGTTTATTCTAGGCAAAGAAATCAACAAAAACGCCATCAATTAGTTGGCTTATAAACTCCAGGAGTTGTATGGAAAATTAAAGAGCCTTATGCTCTTTCTAAATGTGAACCTTGAGACTCTACATTTGTATTAAATGCACTATTTTTCTTCTCATTTGTGATAAATTTTCTTAAAGCTATTTAGGTTTTCCGGAAGTCACATTTTGGATTTTTAAAGGGCATGCAAGTTCCCTAGGAGGTAACTCTTGGGAAACATTGCCTACATTGATTTTATTAAGACTCTTAAACCCCAGAAATAGTGGGACTTGTCAATGGATCAAAGACTTAAGATTTAAATGAAAACCTTGCATCTTCTTACTCTTCTAATCTTTTCCTCTCCTCTCTAATCTCACTTCTCTCTTGCTATCTTGCTCTCTTGCTTTCTCTCTACTTGTCTCTACTTTGTTCTACATCACTAGGGGTATGACATTTGATGGTTGCTCAACATGCCAGTGAAATTCCACTGTAGGTATCTTGGTAACAACAAAAGAGACCATAGATTAAAGATAATGCGGAAAGAAAAGGAAAATAAAAAATCCACTGTTATTTTGTGTTATTGGTTCCTTACTGCTAACTGATTACCCCTGACTTCTTGTAGGCATAAAGGTATCATTTCAGTTTCTCTGACATCCTAGGAAAGGAGGCACTGAAGGAGGGGATTAGAAAAAAAAAAATTCTAACCTCACTTGTTGTCAGTTACTTTTCCATCATCATTTCCTGTATGCCTAGGATGCACTGCAATGTTGTAAAGGAAACATTGAAAATGGGGATCAGTAGGAAAAATATAAATTTCAATTTGAGTTGTAGTTTTGGATGGACTGGGCTCAAGCTAGAAAATTACCATTAAACCTAGGAAGAATTATGTTCGTACTTTGGTAACCCAATCAGAAGGAAGTTAATAATGTTGTTTGGACTTTGGAAGCACATGCTACCTTGTATGATGACAAATTAAATTATTGTTGATTGCAATATGCCATTTGCATTTAGGTTCCAAGTCTTGGTAAGGCAACAAAGCCTGAGCAGTTCATACTTATCTATAAAATATACATTTTATTAACATCATTCTTCAATTCAACCTTTAATTTAGTATCTGGGGGTCCAAAACTAGAAGATCATTTTCTTTTTCTCCTAGGACTTATGTTCAGCATATATCAATATTCTAAATAATACATTTTTCTTTCAAGTATTCTTTTTTCTTGGAAATATCATAGTTCTTTGTTAAAAAAAAGTTATAAATTAACCCCAGGTTCATCAAGATGGTAACATTTAAACCTATTTAACATAGCAGTGACTTGGGTTTCAAAAATAAATTATCAAAATCATATGGATCATGTAAAGGCTGAACTCAAAATCGCCACTCATGTTTACTATTGTTGAGAAACTATACTAGATTATAAGATATTTTTCCTCTTAATACATTCTTCAATTGATCCCTTCTTAATTTAAATTTAGTCTCTTCATTAATTTTTTTTTTTTCACATGTTCGAAAACTTTGCAATATTTATTTATTTTTAGTGCTCATATTCAAGACTTCAAAGTATTTCAGGATGTACAGAAACTGCAATAGGATGTAGTAGCTTACTTGACTACAAAAGATGGAAAGAAACAATTTGCTATAACTGCAAAAATCATTGCCTATCTACTTCTATTTATTAACAATGCTGATGTTATTGTTTGCTGGTTGACTACCAACGAAAAGTGATAACTGAAGTTGTTCAAAATTTGCAGAGTTTCATATGTCTCATACTCAAAGAGAGCATGTTTCTACTGTTGAGGACTGCATTCCTGATTTATTATCTCTTCGAATAAGCCTTTGTCCCACCTACATGAGTGAGGAATCCTTTTGGAGGATATACTTTGCATTATTGCATCCCAAGCTGAGCAAACATGACTCTGAACAGTTAGCAACTCATCAGGTAAGAGATTTAATTCATAATACAGATGAAATTATATTAGTTTTTGAATGGTGGTGCAACGGTTACATTTTTACAGTTGCTGATACATTAGTCCAACCATGTATTGTTAGCAGCCTTCGACTCTTCCCAGTTTACAAGGTCCTTCCTCTGTTTGATATGCCTAGCTGACTTCAACTGACAGCCTAATTTTGCACAATTGTCACTGATCTGATGATATATTCTTGAGATATCTAGACAAACATACTTGTACTTTGATAATTTGATTTCTTTGGGCTCCTGAGAAAAGAATGAATGGGATTATTGACACCCTTCCAAGCAAGAATTTGCTCCTTTGCTGAATGACCTATTTTGTGAAT
Organism: Musa balbisiana; assembly: GCA_004837865.1. Classification (NCBI taxonomy): domain Eukaryota; kingdom Viridiplantae; phylum Streptophyta; class Magnoliopsida; order Zingiberales; family Musaceae; genus Musa; species Musa balbisiana. The sequence goes on along the minus strand of CM017190.1, from coordinate 28,906,621 downwards.
GCTTAGCGATAGACATCTCTTACTGTCCGCCTTAGTTTTCCCTATTAAATGCTCCATGACAAGCACCATATTGTAACAAATTACTTGTTAGTTTTGGGCCTTTGGTGTATTTCCTTTCTATTATCTTACTGCACTCATCACAGATTTTTGACTCATTGTGCACAATGGAAAAGAAGAGACACAGTGGGTCAGTTACTCAATGGCAGAACCTCTACTCGGAGAGCATATCCTCGTTGAAAAGTGAAACATGTGTCAGCATCCAGCAAGAGGACGTTCATGAAACATGGGAAGATGCATCGATCACCAGGACAGGATCACAACAAAGCATATATCAGTGGTGTGAGGTAACCGATGCAAAAGACACTCCTACCGATGCAACAAGACTTGGATTCAATGATGTTTCAGTTGACAACAGTGAGGGTAATGTTTTTGTGATGGTGAATCACATGGACTCATTCTTGGCAGCGGAACAGGTGGTGCATTCGCCTTGTTCCTCGAGAAGGAAACATGTTTCTTCCTGTGAGGAAAACACAACAAATTTAGAAATGGCGAAATCAAAGATGCCCTCAGATGAGGAATATGATGATTGGCAGGCGGTTGAAGATTCAGACTTGGTAAGTCTAAAAATTCTTTAGTTGACAAAATTACTGAGAGTTTCCACTTCGTACATAATTTTCCTTTTTTTTTTCTCTTCATAAAGAAAATTTTCATGCTCATACTGCTAAGCTTTCATAAGAACTTTTACGCAAAGTTCATTGCTGTATATTTTTCTGTAATTAGTTATTCTTTTATCAGATTAGGTTTAGTTTGATCATATACTTCTTGCATTCAACTCTGATGTTATTTTAAATTATCTTCACGTTGCAGACTACATTTAGTTCACCAAATATACTCAGGTAAGTGTAGGTGTTCTTCTGCACGTAACATTCAGATCTGCATCACCACTTCGTTTTATGTTACTGCAACTTTGATATCCCTAGTTTCACTGCCCTGTGTGACAGTATCCAAATTGAAAGCAGGTGGAAGAAATTACATGTCGTTAATGATAACATTAGATACTCTTGCTTGATCAGGTCTACTAGTGTTTCTTCATGGAATCCTGACCAATTCAGTTCATCAAAAGCTCCATTATTATTCGATTATTACATCAATATTCTCATCCCAAGTTGGTTAGCAAACATGTCCCATGTTGCATTCCTTGGTTTTGCACTCGGTGTTATGCTCTTTTCTTGACTTATCAATGTGGGTTTCAGGACTTTCTCATCCAATTATCTATATAGACTTGCCCTGCAAATTCATTCAATTCAATCCCAAACCACCTTCCGGACAATCTTAGGTCTTTCATATGTGGGTAAATCCTTCGTGACTATAGTCGATTAGAGTCCAAATGTCATAAAAAAAAAAGATTTTTCTATCATTTTTCTCTAACATAGTATCGAAGGGATCTTTTCGAACACACTTACTTTAATAGTCTAGCTTGAAAACAGGATCTGTCATACCGAAGCGTACCTCCTGTATCGGGCGGTACGTACCAGTTCCACAGGTTATCGGTATGCGGACCGTCCGATACCGCTACAGTATTATAGTATAAAAAAATATAAAATTATTCAGTACATCAGGGTGTATCGCTCGGTACATCGGTACCGTACCGTATCGAGCCTAGGTTGAAACAACGGTACGATATGGTACGACGAACCTTGCTTGAAAATTAGATCAAACTTACCATCTCGGACTTGTCTTGTCAATTCTTATTCTAGAACTTCATTCCACTTAAACTTTTGTGTAGGTTGCATAGAATGCAACAACAAAATTAGATTTCTAGTCTATTTACATAAAATAGCAATAAAAACATCTAAGTTGTATCTCTTAAAGCAATCTGGGAGACTATCCTTATCTCTGTGTGCATTTGGAAATACATTTGAAATATGCACCGACGGTTCAATGCATATTTTAAATGTAAATTATGTTTGATAATATTTTTTAAGATTTGCATTTGACTTGAATGCCGCATTGAAAATACTCAAATATAATATTTCAACATTTGTAGGATGTTAATATTTTTTTTTTTTAAAATTTTGATTGTATGCTTATGACTTTATCTAACAGGCTAAGACTGTCAAAATGATTTAGTGAAAAATTAACATGATTTATGTTTTTATAAAATAAAACTTTATATGATTATTATTATTTATTTATTATATATTTGGGCCATATAAAATTTTCTATAACATTACATTTATTTATTTAAATATTTTTAAAACAAATATGTATTTTAAAAAATATTTAAAATTAAAAGAATAAATTTATCATAAAATATTCAATAATCTCTTGAGATATAATTTTATCTAACAAAACTTACATTAATGCATATTTTAAATATAATTTTCATATATTATTTATCAAATATCTAAAGTATTTCATAACTATATATTCATTCAAATCTTTTTTTTCTCCCGTTATACATTAAGAAATGTACATGTGTTAGCTATTTTTAGTATCTCTATTTTTATATTTTAAAAAATTATATTGGCATCCTTATAGTTACAAGAGTAATTTATCCTACTGTTATCAGTCTTATCAATAGAAACACAAAAATAAAAGATAAAAATATAATTTTAATATTTCAATTTGTGGTGATGTCATTGGGAGCCGTGAATGATTATGTGGATGAGAAGAATGACAATGAGATGTGACATCTAGTATGTATTCGCATCGACGTTAATACGGTTGTTGAACAACCCTCACCTCTCGTCATCGTTCTTCTTATCCACAATAATTATCCGCAACTCCTAGCAACGTCATCGTCCACCACCAATGTCATCTGCCCACCTCCAATTAAAACATTAAGATCATCGTTCGGAATTATATAAATATCAATATAATTTTTTAAAATATAAAAATCAAAATACTAAATAATATGTAATTAGTCCGTTTTAAAGGCAGCATCTCTCTCTCTCTCTCTAGTTTTATCTTATGACATGCATGAAGAGAGTTGCAGCAGTCAACCGGTATCAGTTGGTCAGCTTTGTTCGGGGCTACAATGGATGTCCTGAAAGAGTACAAACCTTGACCTAATGAATGCCGCCAGAGTGATGGCAACCGAATCTAACGCTGTAGCCCAAACATATCATCATTTCCCTCAGAGCAAACTCAAGCAGAAAGTTTAAAAAGTTACACCAATCAAGGACCAAAAATTATTTTTTAGTGGTAACTTTTGGTCCAAAATTCTGGGTGGTCAACTATCAGGGAAGAATTGAGAAGATGGCTAATGCATCTGAACCAATTCTCATGTAATCAATCAAACTCGAATGATGATCTACACAATGGATGCCTGCGGTATGCAAAATCTGATTCTCCATTCTCAAACCAAAAGTCAATTGAAGGTTAAAGTTTCTCAATATAATATAAAGCAGAGCAAATAAATGTGGAAACTGCACAACAACTGATTTGATAGTTAGAGAGGTTCAAACATATACAATAGAATTTGATTTGCAATTTAGGCCGCCACCAGATCAGAATCATAAAATGATTAGTGTTAGTGCATGTCAAGTAAACAGAATCTGTCTACAAAATCTTCAAGCTAAGTTAACTAAATATCAGAGAAGAATCCAGAACAAGAAAGTGGAAACTACAGGGCCACACCCTTGCAACAGGCACCATACTGTTGATCCTATAAGTACGTCAGAGAGTTGATGGTGTTTTAAGTATCAACCTTCAGAGTTACATATGCTTTCACATATCACCTCTGTTCTAGGATAGACTTGTTGACAAAGTCATCCATTGTCTTCAAAACTCTTTGTTCAGCTTTGTCCGGATTCAGTTCGGGAGACTGCTGCAGCTTCTTTCCGATTTTGAGCGCGTAAACCACCATTAATTCACATACAACTCATATGGAACATTTCATGTTCTTGAGGGTGCTTTCCAGCTTTTCCAGCGGAGACAAACTATATATGCTTTCCTGTATAGATATTCACAAATCGTTCAGCTTCATCCTGATTCAATTCAGCAGACTGCTGGTACTTCTTTCCAGTTTTGAGTGCGTGTAAACCACCATTAAATCACATACAACTCATATGGAACATTTCAATTTCTTGAGGGTGCTTTCCAGCTTATCCAGTGGACACAAACTATATTTGCTTCCCTGTATAGATATTCACTTGAGTCAGGACTTGTAGCTTGTAACATAGAAGAAGGAACTTCACATTGGAGTAATGAGTATATATATATATCATCGCTGCAACTGCATCATCGAGGAACCAGCTAATCAATGTGGCAGATAGATATAATACGAACACTGGAGTTTAATACTGCCAACTAACTTTGAAAGACGAGGACTAAAAAATAGCAGTCTGTTGCAACCTATCATCGCATGTTGCAATAGCTGATCTGATTCTTAATCGTAGAAGCTACCTTGGACTTGAGGAAGTCACACATTCTTACAAGGTTTAAAAAGTTGCAAGAAAATTGCACCATTAACCTAACAATTCTGCAGATTAACCTATATTAGAATGCAAAAAACAACAGAACAAAATGGGACCATCGAAATTGAAATTTAACACCATGAACATACCAGAAAGTTGTCACCTTAATTGGACTCTTGTGAGAGGAGAGCTATATATATATATATATATATATATATATAATGCAATTGATTAGTACATGAGTCACAACCTGCACAATCATAGTCGGAGTCTTTAGCTGCAACAAAGTCTCAGCACGTACTGCTCCGCCGATGCCCTAGATCACAAAAAGAAATGCTGAAAGACATGAATAATGATTTTTGTGCATAGTATTCACTCGTCAACTTGTATTACCATCATATACAACTTCCATCAGACTTGGTGAAATTTTTTTGAATGAGTAGATAAGCATAAAATCAAAATTTCTGATTGTCTTCAACTTGAGTATTTGATAAAGATCATTCCAAACAAAACATTTTTTTGGATGAGTCATCTGCTGCAACTGCATCATCGAGGAACCAGCTAATCAATGTGGCAGATAGATATAATACGAACACTGGAGTTTAATACTGCCAACTAACTTTGAAAGACGAGGACTAAAAATAGCAGTCATGTTGCAACCTATCATCGCATGTTGCAATAGCTGATCTGATTCTTAATCGTAGAAGCTACCTTGGACTTGAGGAAGTCACACATTCTTACAAGGTTTAAAAAGTTGCAAGAAAATTGCACCATTAACCTAACAATTCTGCAGATTAACCTATATTAGAATGCAAAAAACAACAGAACAAAATGGGACCATCGAAATTGAAATTTAACAACCATGAACATACCAGAAAGTTGTCACCTTAATTGGACTCTGGACTCTTGTGAGAGAGAGCTGAGAGAAACTGTGGGCAGGTCCCTACAGACTGTCCAATAATCAGACTGAATTTTATTAACAAAACTAGGAAATATAATTATGGCCATTAATTTTATATGAGAACTGCATAAAGACTATACCTTCATACCAACAAAATAAGCTCCAAGATCTAATAATGCACGTAAAACAATCACCTAGAACCTCCTCGCATGCCTTGCATATTAACACGTTTGCTCTAAGTACTCCATAAAATGCAGGATGACAAAGGGGAAAAGGGTGGTTCTTTAAGAGCGATAAATTATCTGTCCCAGTGGGTGAATAACGGTCTTCTAGCCAGAATAGCCTGAAATAAATGCAGGAACCGAATAAACTGCTGTTCGTAACATCTCTCATAATTTAATAAAAGAGGGTATGATGTGAATTTCATCTGGCTGCTGTACTTCTCATAATTTAATAAAAGAGGGTATGATGTGAATTTCATCTGGCTGCTGTACTACAAAGAACTACCATGTCATATGGCACTTGAACGGTGAAAAGTAAGCATCAGACCATAAAATTGAACCCATCCTTATCAGCTGTGACTGGCAACAAGTCTAAGAATTTGTCAAGTTGACCAAACCGGGAAAGATACTCAAGAAAGAGAGATACAATAACAGTAGATGGAGCAATGCCACTCAAAACAATTCCATGAAGCAGCATAATTGCTTCCTCAATCTCACCTCTTATGCAAAATCCCTGCAGAATTATAGAATAAACTATTAAATTTGCTTGAAACCCCCTTTTTCTCATCCTGAAAAATATACTTTTTGCTCTCTGTAATTGCATACCCTTACTGTATGAATGAAGCATGCATAAATACATTATTGCATCAGGTTGTGTCTCATTATCTTCCACATGAAGCAGAATATTTTCTGCATCCTGGAACCTTCCTGCACGACACATCCCATTCAAAAGTATGCTATAACTGATGACATCAGGTTCTATTTGTTTACCAGCCATCTCTTCTGCCAGATGCAAAACACGTACAAGATCTCCCTCCTTAACTAAACCAGCCATTAGGGTATTATAAGTAACAACATTTGCTCTTAGACCCTGTCTTTCCATGTCAGATAATAAGTTGTATGCAGTGTCAGTTTGTCCAACCTTACAGAAGCCATCAATCAAGGTGTTATACATAATCACATCAGGCTTGGAGCCCTTCTGCATGATCTCCTCAAGTAGTCTACTAGCTTCATCCACAAAACCTTTTTTGCAAAATCCAGATATTAAAGTAGTATAAGCAACAATATTATCCCCAAACCCTTGCCCTTGTAATCTGCGAAAGAACTGCATTGCTTCTTCAGGTTTCCCTGATTTACATAACCCATCCAACAACGTACAGTAAGTAAACTCATTAGGATCTATTCCTTGTTGACCCATTTCATCTAGCAGTCTCGATGCCTCTTCTACTCTCCCTTTTTTACAGAGTTCTCCTAGCACTGCAGTGTATGTGACCACATTCGGGGCAAGACCAAGGTGGACCATGTATCGCATAGTTTTTTTTGCGACATCAATCTGCCCATGAGAACACAGCCCATGAATTAAGGCAGTATACGTCACAACATTCGAACGTATCCCCTTCTCAGACATCTCTATAAAAACTATTTTTGCTTCTTCTATTTTCCCCTCCTGGCACAACCCACTGATAAAACCAGTAAATGACACTACATTTCCCTTAATCCCCAACTTAGTCATTCTGGCATAAAGGATCCTCGAACCTTTCATTCGTCCCTCTTTACAAAGCCCAGCGAGCGCACAGTTGTATGCTGCCGCACTTGGAACCAACCCAATTCCCAACATTTCACCAATCAACCGCAAACCCAGCGAAGAGTTCGAAGACCCACACGCAGAATCTATCAAAATTGAATATGTCCGATCGTTTGGTCCTGGCCCGGTCTCCCGCATCGCATTCAGAACACGCAACGCATCAAAGATCCGACCTTTCTTGCAGTAAGCTTTGATCAAAGTGTTGCAAGAGACCACATTGGGCGAACACTTGCAGAACTCGAACTGATCGAACACTTGGCATACTAGATCCAGGCGACCGGATTCACAGTGGCAATTCATCAGTATGGTGAGGGTCAGGACGTCGGGAGGCACGCCCGCCTGGCTCATGGAGCGGTAGAGGGAGATGGCAACATCGAACCGGCGGGACTTAGTCAGGGCACACAGGACGAGGTTGAAGGAACGGGTCGGCGGCGGATTGGAGGGGGCCACGGAAACTGATTCGGTGAGGAGGGCGACGGCGCCGTCGATCATCCCTAAACCGACGAGGGACTTGATACAGGATTCGAAGGAGGGAGGGGAGGGGTGGAGGGAAGCGGCAGGCGACGGGGGTTTGACTGAGGGGGAGACGGAGAAGCGGTTAATGGCGACGGCGTGGTGAGCTCTTCGCCATGGAAAGAGCGGCATAGGGTTTGGTGGGAACGCCAAACCATGAGAGGCTTTCGTAATTGGATACGTGGAAAAGATACACATTAATTTTAGTTATAAATTAGTCATTATATACACGTCGTAATAAAATCAATTTTATTTTTAATTAAAAACAAATAATTTTACATATATTATATAACTTTACCGTTCAAAATAACAAACTTCTATTTATTTTATCTTTTTTTTTATGGTTGTTTCGACAAACTTAAATAATTCAAAACTACATAAAACTAAAAGGGAAAATTAAAATCCAAATTTATTTACAAAATAGAAAGAAATTATTAAATAACTCGAAATATCATATAAAATAAAAATTTATGTTTCAGATAATATTTCAACGCACATAAATATATTAAACTTAGTTAGCTTTTCTAAAAATTTGAGATCATTTTGAATAGTACATCAATGCCATGCACTGTTTTTTTATTTTTCCTCAATAATAAATAGTGTATCACTTATGAGGAAAATTTTTTCTCTAGGCCAAAATTTTTAAGTATATTATTACTATTATGGATCTCTTTAGAAGCTCAAAGATAAAAAAAAATTATATGGATGAATTATAATTTTTAGAAATAAAATAAACAAGGCAAAAATTGAAAAGTGACATGTAGTTTAGATGCTCAATAATCCATAAAAATACTAAAAAATATTTAAGATGCAAATTCAATGACATATATCTATAAATGTCATATTTAAAGCACATCTAAAAATTTAAGATTATTTTGAACAATGCATCTATGTGATATTATTTTTTATTTTTTTCAAAAATTATACATCAACTATTAGGATTTTTTTTCTAGACCAAATTTTCTACATATATCGTTGACCTATTTAGAAGTTGAAATGTGAAAAAACATTAAATGAATATATTATATTTTTTTAGAATTATTAAAAAAGAGAAAAATGAAAACACCAATATAACCTTAGAACCCTAGCTACATAATAAACCAAAAATTTAAATTATCTAATAATTTTTTTCATAAAACTACACTCGAAGCTCTATTGCAAATAATATTAGCTATCGGTATCGTTTTAGAACCCCATAAGTAGTAAGCACTTTAACCCAAAAATCCTTATTGCTACAATGACGAAATAGAAGCTTAAAGGAGTTGGTGTCATCAACACAAAACTCAACCCTAAACACAATGACATATAAAGTCAACATATACAAAGTTGTTGAGTACATAACGACAACGATGATAGTATAACACATGTCATGTTGATTAGTAAACGTGAAACAAAGATATACAATGTACGATTAAAGTATTTATTCAAATTAAATTATTTTTTATTCGATTTAATTCTATGTGAACCTAAGCAAATTTTCAACATTAACATTGTCTTTTTAAAAAAGTATAGACATTGTTAAGATATATTCTTCTAAGTAAAAAAAAAAGTTGGAGATTTTGCTTAATATTTTATAATAAACAACACAGAGTAAAAAAAATATAAAAGTAATGAATATTATAAATTATTTATCTCTTTCATTTTTATAATAAAAACGTCTTTAATGATAATCAAAAAATTGAGACCGAACCAATCGAGTGGTCCGATTCCTAATATTTTCGATCAGATTGACCGGTTCAATCTCGATCAAAGGTTTTGGTCCATCAAAACATGGGACTCACATACCTTGAAACCACCACTTCTAATTCTACATTAATATTTGATTTCGATTAAACTAATTGGAGTGCTCAAATTCGAGCCAACGACCGATGGAAGTCAAAATAAATAAAAGAACAACATGCAATCACACACACGAGCACGAATCAAAAAGCGGCCACACCCCCCCAAACACATGCGTGCAAAGCAAGTCCTCGCAACCGCAAAAAGGGGGAGGACGGTTGAGAGCGAAGCCAAAGGGCACAATGGGCGCCCGTCGTAGGAGGCGCCACCTGTTTGCCACCGTTGATTGCTTCCTCCGTCGCCGCGCCCACAAATCCCACCCCGCCTTTCCATCTCCTCGAGGCTGTAATCGGTACTTTCACCTTTAGATTTCCAGGTTTCGTACCAAGTAAACAATTAGCCACATTCCATGGCACCAAACTTTCTTGGTTCCCAGGTTTGACTATATAGTTTGGACTGGACCAGCAGTTGAAGTGGTATCCAATAACTTCTCTTCTTCCCCCTATCGATCCCTCCTGCCTCAACCAGCACACCATGGTATGCGTCCACCTCTCTCTCCCCCCTTCTCTTTTTCACTGTGGATGCATGTAATAGGTTTGCATGGTTGGGAACATGCAGTCGTTGACGCCACTGCTTGTGAAGTCGCTGGTGAGGCTGGTGGGGCTGTTGGTGAGCCGGCCGGCGGTGTCGGTGACGACGATACTCTACCACAGCGACGCGCTGCCGAGGAACCCCGGCCTGCAGCGGCTCGTCCGCGACGAGCTACTCGACGATGAGAACTACCTGTTCCACTTCCTCATCAGCATGCTCAAATGCTTCTGGTAGATCGCGCGTCCAATTCTTGACCACCACATTCTTATTACCTTTTCATTACTACTGTTCATCAGTAGCTTCTTCCTTAATCCTCATGGTGTTCATCAACTCCCCATCTCCATCTCTCTCTCTCTCTCTCTCTCCGATTTCTGGTTGAAGATAAACAATGGGCGATAGATCTAGTTGCAGTACACGAAATTACATGGGCAGACTTGGTAGAAGAAACCATTAAATATAGTGTCAGCCGATGTGTTGCATGTTGCAAGTGCATGTGATGATGATGTTGATGATACGGGACTAACATTAAGTGCAGCTGATGCAGCTTTTATCTCTTGCTCAGCTCAAACTTCAGTTTGCTTTCCCAACCATCCTCACTCGATCAGGTGCCGAGGTGGGGAAGACGAACGCCACCGCAAACTCTCTCGAGACTGCACACCGTCACGTGCATCATGCTCGTTCTTGTTTTCTGGTAGTTGTGTTGTCGTCGGCTCTTCTCGCCAGAGAAGTCTCTTCTAACACAGTGCATCATGCTCGTTCTTGTTTTCTGGTAGTTTGTGTTGTCGTCGGCTCTTCTCGCCAGAGAAGTCTCTTCTAACATCTCCATATCTAACTTTCTTCTTTCTACAACTCAAACTCTAAAATATATATGGTAATTAAATTAAAATTAATTCTTAATTTCTAATTTTTTTTTCTTAAACTAAATTTCTTTACAGATATGAATAACAAAAAAAAATAATTGATCGAAAACAATATGTCAATTAATATATATATATATATATATATATTATATATATATATTATATATATATATATATATATTATATATATATATATATTATATATATATATATATATATATTATATATATATATTATATATATATATTATATATATATATTATATATATATATATATTATATATATATATTATATATATATATTATATATATATATATTATATATATATATATATATTATATATATATATATTATATATATATATATTATATATATATATTATATATATATATATTATATATATATATTATATATATATATATATATTATATATATATATATATTATATATATATATATATATTATATATATATATATTATATATATATATTATATATATATATATATATTATATATATATATATTATATATATATATATATATTATATATATATATATATTATATATATATATATTATATATATATATATATATATATTATATATATATATATTATATATATATATTATATATATATATTATATATATATATATATTATATATATATATTATATATATATATTATATATATATATTATATATATATATATTATATATATATATTATATATATATATATTATATATATATATATATATATATATTATATATATATATTATATATATATATATATTATATATATATATATATATATATATATATATATATATTATATATATATATTATATATATATATTATATATATATATATATTATATATATATATTATATATATATATTATATATATATATATATTATATATATATATTATATATATATATATTATATATATATATTATATATATATATATTATATATATATATATATATTATATATATATATATTATATATATATATATATATTATATATATATATATTATATATATATATATATATTATATATATATATTATATATATATATTATATATATATATATATTATATATATATATATATATATTATATATATATAAATTTTACGGAACCTAAGCAAGATTGTAATTATGCTACCATTTTGTGGACGAATAAAGCAAGAGTACCTCTTGACTTATATAATCTTAGTTAAGTTTGTGACATTAGTGTAAGGGTGCTTCACGATTTTAAAATCTCAACTAAGTCCATGACATTAATACTGCAAGAGTGCCTCATATAATTATAACTAAATCCATAACATTATCATTGCGCCCGACATAACTAATTAATATGTTATTTGATCCAAAAGAGAATCGTTAATCTCAACACCTTAATACTAAAAGGCATTTTTCTTTGACCTACTATGAGCAAAAAATCATACAAATAATTAATCTTTTGTTGCGTCTACCAAAAGTAGAACTCACGCTTTTATGGGCACAGCTCTCACATGTATACACACTCCTCGCCCAAGACTTTTCTCTTATCGGTGACTAAACTCTTCCCTCACTTGGGCTTATTGGGAACCTAACCACATGAGCCACTTTGCCATGGGCTTCAACCAATGCAACATTCTTGATCCCCATTTATGTGCACATATTCACGTAGATACATTCCTATGTAGACATATGCAAGAGGAATATTCGGCTGAAGCTCACCATGTGTCAACTATATAATGGATAAATCTATACATAATATATCGGATACAATATTTTTATCTATCAATGTCTTTTAATTTTATTGATGCATGACATATAGAGGATCGTATAATATGTTTAGTCGTATGTAGATTATGTGAAATCATCATTATTTTACTATCTTATTCCAAAGTAATAACATGTGGACACTTACAAGAACTTTTAGTCATGATGGATCGCTTCGGGTGCTTTATCGTATTATGTTCAAAACATGTCAAATATATTTTTATATTTTGCACTGCCTATAAGATGGTTATCAAAATATCTACTTGTATGATTCCATGTTTCCTGTCTTCTATTTCTTCGTAAATCCTTAGAGGACTATGAGAGATTATAAAGAGACTAATCTTTTGTGAATGAACATATGGATACGATATGGCTTAAACAAATCCAACTAAATATATGATACAATGAATCGATTATAAAAAGATAAATATTATCATAATTATCAGACTTTTCTCTCTCTTATGCATCAGTTTTTGACGGTACCAAAAATAATAATACAATTTATAATGCTCCATTAATAGGTATACTACAGAATGGTATATAAAGAAAAGTGACATAAAATAACCATAGTTGCATTTTAGTTGATGTTATGATCCAAAATATAAGGATATCAGATCACTAAGTTGGTTATAAGTTTGACTATTTGGATAGTAAGACAGAAAGATGAAATCTCATCACTCACTCACTCACTCATTACTTACAACAGTGATGATGATGATGATATTTCTATGGTCAAGATTCACATCTAAATCGGTCGTAAGAGTTGTGGGCCCTCTAAAGTGTCCCGGTGTCGACTTTTCATACGTCCTTGCGATCTCGAACAGCCTAACGCCGGCTCCATCAATAGTCAACCATCCACCTGCACCCATCAAGCGGCGCCTGCTGCCGCCACATGCAGCAGTTAAAAGGAGTCATTAGTGTGGCTTCATGCAGCGCAATCAGAGGCCGCCATGGTGCGAGGCGACGACCTCGTCCTCCTCCTCCATGGCCCCCAAAAGATCTCTGGGATCTTTCGTGAAGTAATGGGAGCTCGAAACCAGAAGCTGCCGGCGATGTTGACAACCATAACCCACCAAGAAAGCGCGAGATCTCGCGCATCTCCTTCACCACCACCAGCACCAACCACCGGCCGATTCCGGGACAAAAACTCTCGATCATGGCCGTACGATGCGGATCGTAGGGCCCCGACGCCCCTGCTCACCCTTTGTCTTCTTCGCCGAAGGCGTGGACCTGTGTCAGCCACTGATTCACGTAGTAAGCCTGCAACAATTACATGGTGGGTGGTGTTGGATGGGGATGGTCAATTGATGAGATATTTGTGATAGAAATGGATGGTTAATAAGATCATCTAAGCCTATGTTGGTCAATTAACAAAGTAGCAAACTAGGGAAAAACACAATTTTACCTCAGAAATTGAGCTTAATTGGATTAATGTGGGTTCAAGGTAATTAGACTTCATATAATTGCATGATATGTTTGCTTATGCACTATGCTTAATATGTATGATATGTTATGGAAGTCTATCATGTTATTTATTGTGTACTTTTAATATGTTTCCTTAGGTATGTTGGTTGATCTATGAGATCTGTCTTTTATCAGATTTCAATGATTGCCTCAGGATTTGAGGACTTGAGACATGGTAAAATATATGATATATAGGCTTTGATAGATCCTAAGATGGTAGAGGAGATGGGAGTGAAGGGAGAAAAGTAGGACAAGGAGAGTGTGGTGGGCATAGTGGTGCATAATATTAACAATGAAATGGGTGGCAATACTAGCCTTTGAGGTTGAGATTGTGGTGGTGGTGGTGGTGATGGTGATGGTGGGGTTCAGTGCTATTGACATTTGCATCATATAATTAAAATTATGTCGGTACTTTGTAAAACACTACAGAAACATGAGGACCTAATTGATAGATTATCAATAAATCATCAAGATTTATTATCACAAATACAAGAAATCCTCTCTCTCTCTCTCTCTCTCTCTATATATATATATATATATATATATATATATTCAAAAATAATAATAACTTAGCTTACATTAACAATTGGAATTTCAAAAACTATTTGAGGAAGGTAAGAAATAATATTCAAGTTCTCATAGGTGTTTTGCTTGTTTCCTTAGACATGTTTATTAGTTTTTGAGATCATGTTTCATGGATGTATGGGAAGATCTTTTGCTAGATCTTGTGTTAAGGATCTTAGGGTTTGACATGTAGGAGAACATGTGATACATATGTCATGATAGATGTTGAGGTGGTGAAGATGATGGCAGGTATAGGTAGTGGTGTATATTAATATTAGCAGGTTTCAAGACCTCTGATATGGAGATGTTGGTGATGGTTTAATGACATTAACATTTGCATTATATAATCAAAGTTCAGCTGCCTTGCTAAACATATAATCAGAATCAAAATCAAAATAGGAATATTATCCAAAATCAGATAGAAGAAACAAAACACTCCCCTCTGTCCTTCTTGGAAAGTGTTTATCTTTTAATTGTCATTATTATTTTAAGTATCCATTTGTTGATATGATGAATTCCCTACTGTAAAAAAAATAAAAAAATAAAAAAACTTCTCTCACTATCATTGATTTTAATCATCTTCTCCATAAGCCAAAAATTAAAATTTAATAATAAATATTAGGAGCTCATTATAGATTATCCCTTATAATTAGCTACTTTTAGTATTCCAGTCCTTACACTTTTAAAAATTACATTAGGATACTTATATATTGAAATTTCTAAATATGATTAAAAATATAATTTTATATAATTAAATATTAAAAAAAATAAAAGATTAATATAATACACTTATAAGGATCTCAATATAATTTTCAAAAATATAAAAACTGATATGCTAAAAATAATTAATTATAAAAGATAATTTATAATTAGTCCAAATATTAACCAAGATCTCAATTTAATAATTGACTCATCATCAATTCCTATTTAGTTCATCAGAATCAACCCCCTTCACTGCCATGCCTCCTGAGATGTCATCAAATGACCTCTAAAAAAATATTTCTTTTTTATTATCTATTTATTGACAATATAGTCAACCTAAATAGCACTGTCCTGTTCTCGACACAGACTGACACAGACACTTACTTCTTTTACCCATACGTGATACGCGATTACCCCCTCACTCTGGTCTCCACCGTGAGCCACAGCGGTAGCAGCACAACGCGACAGCAGGGCCCACCCAAAAAATGGCGGGGATCCTCTCACTCGGTCGTGCCCGCGTTGGCCCAAATCCTCTGAATCCCAAAAGGCCGATTCGCATCTCCTCCCACTTCGTTCTTTTGCTTTCTTTTCCGCTCTATCCCTCTTCGATCTCTCCCAAGTCCCGAAGAAGAAGCAGAGAGGAGTTCGGGAACTGCATAAAGGTCGAGGGAGAGAGAGAGAGAGGGAGACGACAAAGTTGGGTGCGACAGCAGTCAGTGGGCGGTATAACTCCTGTCTCTCCGCATTCGTAATTATTGCCGAAAACAACCTCAAAGCTGCGACGGCAGCAGTCAGTGGACGACAGCGGCAGCAGTAACCCCTCCCACGTTCCTATTTATTGCCTACTACAGCCTCGAGGCCCGGTATCGGCAGCAGCTGCACTCGCGCAGGTGGAGATCGAAGGTGGGAAAACAAAGGTAGGCCGAGGAAGGAAGAGGGGAGAAAGAGGTCATCATGGTGGAGGAGGAGAACGGAGAAGTAGACCCGCGGTTGCAGGCCATCAAGGCTGCCATCCGTGTGGTTCCCCACTTCCCCAAGCCAGGTTCTTCTTCTTGCTTTTCTTTGCTTCTGTCTTTTCTCTGTTTGGTTTCGGTTTCGTGTGTTCTGTTTTCCCCTTTTGGCCAATGCTCGTGGTTGATCGAAGCAGGGATCATGTTCAATGATATCACGACCTTGCTGCTGCGGCCCAAGGTGTTCAAGGATGCCGTGGAGATCTTCGTTGATCGCTACAGGGACATGAACATCTCTGCAGTTGCTGGTATGTAATTAATGTGTTCTGTTTCTCCCTATACCTTTTTGCTTGTTTCGGTTAAATGATCTGGTTTCTGGATTTCGGAGTCGATAGAATCTTTTAATAGCTACGTTTGGTAGGTTTGCTGCAGAATACTTGATTCATTTACGAACAAATATTATAATTTTGCTTTGGTTGGAATGACATTTTTTGTTTGCATAATGCTTGCGAACTGGTGAGGTAAAACCTAGTTCGCTGACTGCTGAGCTCACCTAGAGACTGCATGTTGTGGATGCAATCTGGCCAGTGCTTGCACTGACTAGCTATACTGCCATGAGAGATGTGGAGTTTGAAGTTCATGTTGGGAGTTCGAACCAGGTGGCATTAGGATATATATGTGGGCTTATGCTTTGAGTCGGTAGTGAGTCTCGAGAGCTGCATGTGAAGGGTAGCAATTGAAGTTGAACCTCTTGGTGAATTTTGGAAGCTTCAATAAGAAAAACTATGCAAAATTTTGAATCTGAGATGCTTTCTTGAGTTTGAAGCTCAAATTTCTTAAAATCAAAGTACGATTTGAAAGTGAGATCGAGATAGATTGATATAGTTTGGGAAGTTAAGAGTGATGGAATTTTAAATAATTTCTTCATCCAATATATCATGAAATGTTAATTCAATACATTTTCTGGTATTTTTAGCTGAATGTTACTTTCTTCAGTCTTGCATGTCTGATTAAGATTTGAGGATATGATTTTTTTTTCTTTTGTTGGTAATAGTTTTGACCAAAATTATTAAGTCAGTCTCTTTTATTAGGAGTTGAAGCTAGAGGATTCATATTTGGCACACCACTTGCTTTAGCACTTGGCGCAAAGTTTGTACCATTGCGTAAACCTAAGAAGTTGCCAGGTACTTGTTGTTACTCTGCTCTCTTTCTCTGCATGATCTGACTTAACAATCTCACTTGTGAATTAACTGCTTCTGGTGTATCTTATTTTACACAAAAGGGCAGTTTTCACAGCTAAAGAGTACCTCTTATTGTTACAATATCCATGATTTCCTACATTCTTCACAGTGAACAAGATTTCATTTTGGATATCCTATCCCCATGAATTGTCGTGACTTTGACTTCAAGTCATGAATAATTTGTCGAATAACATTATGAGCAGGATTTTGGACTATATTAGTTTTTATCAAACAGTTGGCAGGATATGACCACTTAGGATTCTAACTTTTTTTTATAGAAATTTTAGCATAGTGATTTTTTTTTTTTTTTAACATACTGACTTGCATCTGAGCTGTCAATATAGCAATCCAGCCATTCAGGCAAAAAATACTTCAGGTTGAGGAAGAAATGCAACTGAGAGTATGGAAATGAACTACATGGGACTTAGCACAAATCCCCAACCAATAGAATGAAACATATGATCTATTGTATTAATTATGAATAAACCTAGTTTAATTTGCTTCAAAATTTTAATTGCAACAAGTCACAGGTCCCTAATTCATTCGCAAAAAAATCATTTTCATTAATTAAGCTATATATATACACACACACACATAAAAGAATTGGGTTTAAGATAATATAAAGAAGAATTAGATTAAACATTCAAGAAAGATGATAACTGTTCTGAGGCACCAACAAGCCTAGTTAATAGTCCAATACTTCATGTGGTGAGTGATGGAAAAATGATTAGTCTTATGGTAATCTTATCTGTGCATCTTTTCATCACAAATAGGTAATCACCATGTTAGATTAAGTATACTTGAAAGATGATGATAATTTAATAATAAAAATTAGATAATAGTCAAATAATCTGTATAATAACTGATGATTAAGTCACTAATCCTAAAATCATCTATTCATTTTTGTCATCAGTAATAGGTGAATGTCAATTATAGGTTTAATTTCTTAAATTCTAGATATCTCAAAGTTTTTAAGATTATCTAATAAATGGACGTGTAGTTTAATTGTTAGTTACATGCATAGTTTGCAAGATTTTTATCGTGATTTAGGGCGATAGGATCAAAGAGTTTTGTCAAAATTAACAACATCGAACAATATAATTTTAAATTTAACCTGTTTTACAAGATCATAAAGATAATGCAGCACTAGAAATATATAATCTGAAAGTTAAAAAGTAAGAAGTATCATATGTTAAAAGATTCTTTTAATTTCTTATTTATATAACATCTAATGTTTTAACAAAAACCATAAATGTAAATTGTTAATGGAATGTGAAACAAAAGATTGCAACTCTAAAATAATAAATCTAATTTGTTGAAAAATAATTATGATATCTTTATTAGTAAATAAATATTAACAATACCACACAAATTTATAGGTAGTAAACGATTGTTATATATTAATTGATTAGTTCCCACAATAAAGGCATTCTTTGCACTAAGGAAGAAGGTATTTTCCAAGAGAACCATCAAAGGAAAAAAGAGGAAGAAAATATAGAGAGAGGAGACAGAAGAGGAGAATAAAGATAGAGAAGAGATAGAAACTTTAGCGATAAAATTATTGATATCTTATGTTGGATTTGCTTTAAGGGCTCGTGATACGTTTGTTTATAGACTCTTAATCTACCCTCTCTTATTTCTAGGTAGGACTATAGAGGTTTATAATCATAGAAGTTGGATGTTTAAAAGTTAATCTTCTATTTTTCACAAATTCCCTATTGTAGGATTTTTGAATTCTTAGCATATAAGACTAACTAGATAAATATTTAGCAGCTAGATATTTACTGAAATTTTTTGACATCGATTTATTCTAAATAGGATTCTAGAAACTCTCTAGACAATAATATTTATACTAAGTAGGACTTGAACACCACTACCAAAGGAGCTCAACCCTCTTGAGAGTAAAATTAACCCTATGTTAGTTTTAACTAAAGTTTGGTTTCATTTGTTTCCTTCTAACTCAATTTGAATGTTTTTTAAATGTTGCCCATTTAGGAAAAAGGTCATCCTGCATTTTCAATTTAATCAGGATTGGGCCTCGTTGCCATGTCATGTAGGTTCCGATTGCCACTAAATCAGTAGCATAACTATGTAGTGTGATGATAAGGATCATCATGTCATCGGAAGGCAATTGCCTAGATGATGGATGCTGATTAGACATTGGGATTCATTGGTGTATATGACCAACAAAAAATCAGTTTGGCCCATCTTATGCAGAGTCTTCTGGCCTGTGAAAGATTACCCTTTGAGCCAAATAAATGAAATAGATTGAATTTTGCATGGTAACACAAAAAGACTGACAACTTTTTCATCTACAACATTGAAGTTAACCATGAGAACTGATAAGGTATATTTTGGGTCCAAGCCACATCACAATCAATGCCACGCCACGCTGCAGCCAAGTCAGCAAGAGGAACACCCCCACGCGCCGAGCTAGAATCCGTACCAAGGCATCGCTCGACACATCTCGTCCCGGAAAGCTCGGGATGATGTCGCATGGCGTTGTTCCGCGCGTCCCGGGACGACAGCCGCACAAAGGTATCATCTCACCCCTCGAGGATCGGTCGCACCGTCAAACTCACGTACGACCGACCCTCGTACAGTTGTATAAAAGCCTCTAGTCGGCATCCGGCCCAGGGGAGGAGAAAGAAAAGAGAAAAAAGGAGAGATCTATCGACCATTGACTTGCTCGTTAGAGGGGCCACAGTCAGGAACCACCCGACGGAGGCCCTTTGCGTAGGAAGGCGGAGACGCTCGAGACGAGACCATCCCGATCGAGAGAGGCATCCTTCTTCCCAACGCGCCGACCAGCATCCCGATGAAGAGACGTTAATTAATATTGCGGTGCTAGCCCGTTGTCTGGAGGGCGTGACCGATTTTGGTGGACAGCTCAGCCGACCGAAGACTCCTGACATCGCCCCGTGGACCAAGCCGTGCTGACTCATCAGTCACGGCGCATCAGTTCACCAACATTTTTGGCGCTAGAAGGAGGGTCGAGCTCACACGCGTCTTCCGCACCACAGTCTTCACCAACTTTTGAGGGTGACCCGCCTCTAGAGACCCCAGCGTCCTTTTAGGCGCCTCTTACGAGGCACCCTCAGCTCCAGAACCCTCGGTATTCCAAGAGGGTGGCGCGACGGTCTTGGTGTGAGGTGTCTTCTTCATCGACTGGAGGTTCTCCATTTTTGCAAACAAAATCCCGACAAATCAAATTAGCTCGGCGCAAGACTGACGATCCGCAACATGAGAGCGGTCGTACCCCCAGTGGCCGGGCTTAGTCTCGCCTCGACCAGCCATTCCTCGATTATCTCCTTAACTGCCCGAGAAGAGGACAAAATCCCCCTCGGACAATTCACGTCCGTTGTTTCTCTGACAGAAAGAAACGGGGGGACATTGTCGATGGTTCGAGAAGTCCATCTGGTATTGAAACCCCATCCCCGACTACAACTGACAAAAAAAAAGCGGCTCTTCTAACCTTTGTTGTTGGAAGGAGCACCGCTAATCTTAAAATCGCTGTTGGCGGTCAGGTAATACCCGCCTCGCCCCTTACATAAGCGGAAGCAGGCCAGGAAGAGGGTCCTGGTCGGTTCGATCCTTGCTCCCCGACACTCCCCAATAAAAGCCACCAGATTGCGCCAAGAATTTGGCGCCACCTGGGATGGCGATGTGCCTCACTTACGAAGGCAACTCCTCGATAACGTGATGTAGTGGGAACCGCAGTCCCGCCTCGAGGGCCCCCACGGTCAGCCTGAACCCATCGGAAAACTAGTTATACGGCCGTTGGCCAGGCCCAGGGGCATGAACGACAAAGCAGTTCGGGATGCGATAGCGATCCTGAAGTACCCTCAAAAGGTCCTCGGTCACCATCGAGTCCACATCATGCCACGACTTGAGAGTTTCAAGTGCAACAGAGCTCTTTGTGGCCTCCGAAGGCGCGCCACTCGAGGACACATTGATGACTCCAGCTCGCAAGTCCCTAGAAGAAGAAGATGAAGAAGAGGAAGACGAAGAAGAAGAGAAAGAAGAAGACGAAGATGAAGACGGAGACATCTCGACCTTAAGGTTGGGAGGAAGAAGCCGGGGCGCAGGATGAAGGAATGGGCAAAAGTGATGGCAACTGTTCTGGAGGGAGCTTATAAAGGGCAGGCTGATCTACCGCGAGGTGATGATTAGGCTCCCTGAGGAGAGAGATGGTCGTAGCATTTAAAACCATTAGGCTCCAAATCCGTTGGTCTCAGAGCTCCCGCCAGAGGCATCTTGTCACTAAAATTTTTTGCCAGAAGTAGCCCGTGACAGGAGACTTCCCGCCAAAAGCCACCCGTGATAGGAAGTTTCCCGCCAAGTCCTGCGTCGCTCCATTCGGCGCGACACGTGGCGCCGTGACACCCATGTAAGCCCCAACGCGCCAATCAACGACGCTCGCCAATCTTTTCCCCAATCGCTCCAGATCGGTTCCCGACTTGTGACTCGCCAGTTTTTACTTGAGTCGCTCCAGATCGGTTCCCGACTTGTGACTCGCCAGTTTTTACTTGAGTCGCTCCAGATCGGTTCCCGACTTGTGACTCGTCAGTGTTATCTAGGTCGCTCTAAATCGGTCCTCCGACTTGTGACCCGTCAGTCTTTTCCCGAGTCGCTACAGATCGGTTCCCGACTTGCAACTCGCCAGTCTTTTCCCGTGTCGCTTCAGATTGGTTCTCGACTTGTGACTCGCCAGTTTTTTTACGGGTCGCTCCAGATTTGTCCTCCGACTTGTGACCTGTCAGTTTTATCTGGGTCGCTCCAGATCGGTCTTCCGACTTGTGACTCATCAGTTTTATCTGTGTCGCTCCAGATCGATCCTCCGACTTGCGACCCGTTTGTCTTTTCTTGAGTCGCTCCAGATCGGTTCCCGACTTGTGACTCGCCAGTTTTTACTTGAGTCGCTCCAGATCGGTTCCCGACTTGTGACTCGCCAGTTTTTACTTGAGTCGCTCCAGATCGGTTCCCGACTTGTGACTCGTCAGTCTTTTTATCCAGTCGCTCCAGATTAGTTCCCGACTTACGATTGGCATCCCGACTTGTGACTCGCCAGTTTTTACTTGAGTCGCTCCAGATCGGTTCCCGACTTGTGACTCGCCAGTTTTTACTTGAGTCGCTCCAGATCGGTTCCCGACTTGTGACTCGCCAGTTTTTACTTGAGTCGCTCCAGATCGGTTCCCGACTTGTGACTCGCCAGTTTTTACTTGAGTCGCTCCAGATCGGTTCCCGACTTGTGACTCGCCAGTTTTTACTTGAGTCGCTCCAGATCGGTTCCCGACTTGTGACTCGCCAGTTTTTACTTGAGTCGCTCCAGATCGGTTCCCGACTTGTGACTCGCCAGTTTTTACGAGACCATCCCTATCGAGAGAGGCATCCTTCTTCCCGGCGCGCCGACTAGCATCCCGACAAAGAGACGTCAATCAATATTGCGGTGCCAGCCCACTGTCTGGAGGGCGTGACCGACCTCGGCGGACAGCTCAGTCGACCGAAGACTCCCGACATCGCCCCGTGGAACAGGCCGTGCTGACTCATCAACCACGGCTCATCCGTTCACCAATAAGAACTATTATGGCCTTGGTGCTTCTCATGATATGTCTTTTTATATATTTATTTATGCGGAGACGAGACATCCCGATCGAGAGAGGCATCCTTCTTCCCGGCGCGCCGACTAGCATCCCGACAAAGAGACGTCAATCAATATGCGGTGCCAGCCCACTGTCTGGAGGGCGTGACCGACCTCGGCGGACAGCTCAGTCGACCGAAGACTCCCGACATCGCCCCGTGGAACAGGCCGTGCTGACTCATCAACCACGGCTCATCCGTTCACCAATAAGAACTATTATGGCCTTGGTGCTTCTCATGATATGTCTTTTTATATATTTATTTATGTTTTTTCTATATTAATATATTATCTATGATCTATTGGCATCTTCTTGTCTAAAAGACTATGCATCAAAAGAGTAACATGTTATATTAATCATGTGCATTTTCACTGCATCGTTAACCGTCTCTAATTTCTTTTTCATGAGAATGTGCAGGTGAGGTTATTTCAGAATCATATGTGTTGGAATATGGCACTGACTCTTTGGAAATGCACATTGGTTCTGTTAACCGAGGGGAGCGTGTAATTGTCATTGATGATTTGGTTGCTACTGGGGGGACTCTATGTGCTGCAATAAAACTTCTAGGTATGGTTGATTAAATTTTATTTGTGGCTTCCTTACCGTTTTCACCACCAAATCGCTGGTATGAATCGAATTCTCCTATTGATATTCCATAGGTATTAATTTCATTGTAGTTTACTAAGTTTGATAGATAAATCACTTCTTGTTGTATGTAAGCTCTATCAATTTTGACAAGATTTTTCTTGGTTGAACTTTGAATTTCTTCATGATGGTCCTATCATCAAAATTTTCCTCTAGGTATATGTTCTTAAAGCATGTTGGTAATTGTAGTCAATGAAGTTTGAGTCAACTACCAAAGCAACACTCAGAAACTTGTTTTTGTGCTTTACAGCACCACATGGTGAGAGTTTTACAGCTATTAGAGCTTTGATGGTTACAGGATTTTATGTGCTAATTTGAGTGCAAAAGTGAATATTGTAGCAAATTAAGAAACTTCATCCCATCCTGTGCAACTTGAGGAAGTTCTTCATTCCTCTTTTTCTAGTCTGAGACACCCTTATTTTCTATATGTTCATGTTTAATATTTTGACAACATGTCTTGTGTCTAATAATGGAAATTGCTGCATATTCTGTCACATTGGATTGGCAAACTGAACTACTGACCAAGTGAATTAACTATAGCCACCAAATCCTGTGGCAGGAACTTCATTGTGAAAAGAATAGCATGCAGAATTTTGTAATTCTTTTGGTTTTGAGGATGACATAGCAATAAGAACTGTTGTATTCTCATTCTTCAGTGCAAAAGACATGATTTTAATGTTAAATAGAAAATTTTAGAGTTATTAAAGAAATAAGAGGAACCTAGGAAAAAAAACATCCCAACTAGATAATTGTGGTAAAATTTTATTATAATGCTATATGATATTTAATGACAAAAGTAGTTGTTACATGTGCACAACTTCAATAATAGACTCGATAGTCAAGGTGATTAGGACCATATCTTCTTGCAAATTTATAACTTTTTTGTTATTTCTCTTCTTCAAAATGACAACTTCAAGTTTTTCTTTTTTTTTACAACTTCAAGTTAAATATAATAATTGGCTTCTCAAAGTTTTTCTGCTTGATACAGTATATGTTTATTTTTGAAAATAATTACTTTGTGGTAGATCTCTGAAGAGTTTGACTGTACTGTGAAAGTCATGGATACTAGAGAAAAATTAGGGTCGTTGGAGATGGAATAGTAGGAAAGAAGTTGGAGTCAATCCTTTTTATCAAGGATAAGGATTAAGTTATTGTGTGAAGCAAAAATGTTATTATTGATGTTGATTGTTTGCTGCAAATGGTTCTTTTCCTGTGGAACTTTTCTCAGGTTAACTGTTATGCATGTGGTTGTCAATGTCTTTCCTTTCACTACTCACTGGTAATCGCATTCTTATGTGCTTGTAACAATTTGCATTTCTAGAACGTGTTGGAGCTGATGTGATTGAATGCGCATGTCTGATTGGGTTACCAAAATTTAAGGTACACTCTCCATATGATGTGTTGCATGTTACTCTAGATCCTTCTTTCTATGCAAGTCATTAAGAGGTAAACTAGGAAGTAAACCTAAGATTGTATATTTATTTTGGTTGTTCTCAGTTCTTGTTTCCAATTTACATATATTATTGGTGAAATTTGTGAGTTTTACTCCTGTGCCTAACTTGGTTCCTGGAACTTAATGTATTAAAATTATTATAAAGTTGAACCATCTAAATGTGATAATCATTTGATCTTATTTACTAAAAATAATTCAAGAAATAACTATTTTACCAAATATTAGTGTCAGGGAAAGTATGCTTCTTGAAATTGTTAAGTGATTTACTCATTTTCTTATGGTTTGCACAATTATCTAATCCCAGTAAACGTGGTCTAATCTTGATGTTCTGCTTTCTGTTCATTACAGGGACTGTTCTATTCACATTCAACCCTTTAGAAAAAAAAAAAAAAATCTAGATTTTGGGTTTGTCAATCTGGACCATCTAGAGTTGCATACTGTTGGTAGTTTCTCTCATTATCAATGTCTTTTCCATCATACAGGCTTGGTCATGGGAAACAAATAAATATGAATGATTTTAATGCAATAATTTATGTTTAAATTGTCAACTGGACAATAAACCTATTAAGCTGGTTTCAGTTTCCTAGTCAAGGAAATTTGGTAAAACAAAACCTAAAACAATTTTGCTTATTGGTTTTAATTTTATGCATGCAAACATTGAGAACATTTTATTATTTTCTAGGTTTGAACTAGTACCTAAAACAAGGAACAATTGCCAAGTTCTGGTATAATGAAAGTAAATAACAAGCTCTTGTAGACACAAAGAAAGCAAACGGCCAAAGAAATATGACACTGTCTGTCACCTTTGACTTTATGCTTTAAATGTTGTGCTTCTAGTATTGCCACATTTTACTTGGTGCTCATTGGGCAAAGAAGATTGCCTGTTGTAGAAATGTTGGTTCATCTATCCACTTTGATCATTTCACATGGATATATTAGTTTTTTTTTTCTTAATAAAGCAAAAGAGGGATTGCATCATCTTCATAATATTCTTGCTGTAGGAAATAATTTTTCTGGGAATAATTTGTCTAGTTTCTTATATGTTTGAGTTGCTTTCTTAACTATTCCACTTACTTCAAGGGTGGTTGCTGGCTACATGGTAAACCGGTGTATGTAGTTGTTGATTGCCGACAATAAAATGCCATCCAGGTTTGCTACATTTTCTATGTTGGCCTTTGATTGTCCCTTCACTTTTATCTGAAGTTTCAATTAATATGGATGTTTTTATGTCTATCAACATTCTATCTAGTATCTACTATTATTTGATTTTTATGCCATTATAGATTTCAAGACAGAGGGCATGCGGGCCTTGGTTTGATGGTTAGGTTGTTTCTTTACAAATTGGAGATCAATGTTTGTGATGGAAACAGCATCTTTAAATACTATATATAGAGTTAAGGCTGCCTTTATCGACCCACCCTGTATCTTCTATTAGGAAGAGCCTCGTGCATTGGGTTTGCCCACTTTCGATTGTAAAAGATAGCCCACACATGCTCACAAGCCTGTATTTGGTTGATATTTAAACATCTGATTGTTTAAGTTGATTAACTCTGTCCTCTTAGTCTTTAAACTAGACAGGAACTTCCAACAAATTTGATATTAACCAACATCACCAATCATATTGATTCATATCCATGATCAGCTGGAAATAGAGATATATGTGCAAAAACACAAAAAATACGGTAATTTAGATGGATTCTGTCCTGTCTTATGGAATATTCTGCAAGCATCAATACTTATAAATCATGGATATAAGTTTATGTAAATATCTGCATACGAGTCCTGATACTCGGTCACTGATTGACATTGTAGGTCATGATTGAGGTAGAGTTGTTTATACTTGGATGTTTTGTGAATATCAATCCTTATAAAATTTATGCTTCTCACTGGGCAAAATTCTTTTGGCATAATGATGAAGACAATGATTCAAGAAGGTTTTAAAACATTGCACGATACTTTGTTCCTAAAATTTAAGAAACTAACATAGGAAAATTATGTTATGTGAACTCATATCCGCGTACGCATTCTAGCATTCAGGGAAGCAAACTTTTCCTGTGTCATCGCCGAGATGCCCATTTCTTTGTTTTTCTTCACTTTGTATCTGTTTAAATTGTTCTAATACCTTTTTCTGTTTGTGTTGTTTCAGGAAGATGTCAGTCGGGAGACATTTACATACAAGCTTGTAATCCAAGGCTGCAAGGGAGATAAAATCATTACAGGCAAGCAGCCGAGGTTTGATGAAGCATGGTAAGACTAGTTGTAGGTTGCTTTCTAGATTCAGTAGTCGGATTCTCTGTGAACACTGTAGAGTTCAGTTAAAGAAATGAGACTGAATACGGTCATGTTCGGTTTCAATTGCTACCGTCTTTTCAGTCAAAGAAATTGGATTTACATTATACCTGCGATGACGATACCACATGCAAAAAATCTCTCGAATAACCAGCTTATATTCAGTTGGGTCGAGGAAAAGTTCTTGTTAGAGTGAATTATTTACCGCGTCTAATTTCCTTGCTGATAGATTTGTATCAGAACTGTGCCATTACATGAACTGAGATTTGAGTTGAAGATATGACCCTAACGTGCTTCATTGCATTTAGAGATGCTTATTCTGAATAAATGGCTTTGAATTAAGACCAGAAAATTATCGGCTTTTCCGGTGATTTTGGATTGCTTCAATTGTAAATCTTGACAGGGTATTTAAGCAGTAAATGTTATGCAGCATATACGGATCTCTGAAACTTCATATCTGGAATCAGAAATTGAGTTTGCTCGTAACTTATCAGTAAAAGTATGTAGAACAGGAGGAATCAAGTTGTACGAAAGAACCCCCACACCAAGAGCGAGAGGTAACAGACGCTAATATGCTTCGAGAACCTCAAATGTAATTGACATCGCCACTTACGAACCTCCTCTCGTCTCTGCCATTCTCCTATTTATTCAAAGGGAATGATTCTTTAAGCATATGAACGCATTCCACTCCAAAGAAATTATTTTAAATATTACATGAAAAGCAGGAAAAGTGATGAAATGAAATATAATTTTTGTTCTGAAAAATTTAAAACAAAAACACGTAAATGGGGCATTCCGAGAATTGAACTCGGGACCTCTCGCACCCTAAGCGAGAATCATGCCACTAGACCAAATGCCCGCTTGTTGATCTTAGTCTATAGTACATCTATATAAATCTTACCACTATTTTGTTCATGTTTCATAGATTTATGTTTGTGAATATGGTATTTTTCGGGGCACTCAATTAAATGGATTATATGTAAGTCAAGCATATTTGTATAAACCTGAAATCTAATCTTTATCTAATTTTCGAGTCCTGATTGGCACTGTAGGAAAAAAAAAGACTAGAAATCTGAGCACCGAAAGCTAAAAGCTATAAACACACGATGTTTGTCTCACACAATAACAGATCGAGCAAGCAGCTACAAAGGAACCCCTCCTAAAGATTCTTGAAAACGATTTACAGAATGCAATCAATTCTTGCAACTCAATAGACTACATTTAGACATTGTTATCATGTTTTCAATACCTGAGTACAAGCATTTGTAGAACACAAAACAATGTTGTAAAGCATACAATAAAAAAAGAGTATGTTTCGTAAGAAAATAGCCTAATGTCTCTAGCAATAATTCAAATTTTGCATCGATAAACTCGAATTATCAGTGAGTATTCTTTTGGTGCCAGCTGAGACAAAAGTTAAGAGCGGTATTAAAGTTGCAGGTGGACAAACTCTTCAGTGATGAGTACATCACCAATCTTCTTAAGAGTCTCTCTGTTTGGTTCCTCGTCAACTCCGATAACCATGACTGCAAGCTGTCGAGGAGCAATCCTCCCAACAGTCGTAGAGCTCACAGTCATGTTTTGCTCGGCCAAGATGCTCCCAATGGCTCCAATCATCCCCGGACGAACAACCTGTCTGCACGGAATCAAGCTCCCTTCAAAGCTTACAACCACCCGAAATGATCCGACCTTTGTTAGATGGTAAGTGTCATCCTTTACCCTTCCTCCCACTCTTATTTCTCCAATTTCTGGCATGGCAATTGGAAATTAAGACTCCACTTTGGCGATCTCAACTTGCACGAACTCCAGAACGGAACTATTTTCCAAAGGACATTGTGTTCAAGTGAATCCAACTGCCTAACGATTAGAAGATGACGAGGATGGATGCCCAACATAAAAATCAAACCAAGCGATAACAAAAGAAAAAAAAAGAACAATTAGCCATTCTTAACTTTCAGATATTATGGCAGCAATTTCCTCTAAAACATGACTATGAATGACTATTGACATCTTATATGCTTTTCGGGAACAATCCAATGGGTGCACAGGTCAAACCAAATGATCTATGCTGCCACTTATCCTGGCATGTCGAGAAGGAAAATAAGTGAAAAAATTTATATTAGGTGACTAAGATGAAATCATCAATTAAAAAAAGGATAAGTGGAGAAATGATACCAATGATGTTACTCGAGGTCTATAACAGCTAAACCAGGGTTTTTTGCTTTGCATCATCATGGCTAGTGCCACCAAAATGGCACAAGAAAGCACCATATCTTGTGGATGTATTGCCAGCAACTGAATCCAAAAATAAAAGAAAAATAATAATAACTGACAATCCAGCAGCATAAAATTGTAGAACGTACTCGGTATGCAACCACCTCCCAGGCATCTTTTCTCTCTCCCAGCCACCTCTCCAATGTCGAGAAGTGGCAGCATGGTCTCAATGAAGCACCGGTAGACATACTGGCATCATCAATGAGGAAACATGGAATGTGTAGTGGTGCATCATTCATTCCCCCACTCCCTATGCCCTCAGCTGATCTCAATCCAACTCGATCATCCATGTCAGAATTGGTCAAACTATGCTAAGATATGAAAGCTGAAGTCGGAAACCATAGTGCCTTTCGAGATCAGATCGATAATGGATCTTTCACCACTTCCAAGAAGCATTCCAAATTATCTCTTGAGATTTAAGGACAACACCTCAACATGGAGCTATTTCTTATCCCCTTCAAATTTTTTTCATATTGTCCCTGGTGTGTGGAGTCCAGTCTTGCAAACTCCCCAGATGAATTGATATCAATCAGGTTTACACGCAAGAGGAAGCAAGTTGAATCGAAGGCTTTAAATTAAAGAGAAGCCAAAAGAATTAAAGAGAAGCCAAAAGGGTGAAAGGCAACACTACTACTACTACTACTATCGAAGGCTTTAAATTAAAGAGAAGCCAAAAGGGTGAAAGGCAACACTGCTACTACTTGTGTATGGCAGTGCTACAAGCCAAAAGCGCCATGATACTTGATCAATCTTGGTTATGTAAGGAGAAGTTATTTTGATCAGTGTACTTTGGAGTGGTATTTGTAGCGGAAAAGGAGGAATTTCCAAGTCACCTACTGCGTCATATGTTCCTCGACATTTCGGTGAACACGTAATCTGCTGAAAAACCGGTTCTTTTTCCTCTCTTCTCTCCGAACGAATTGGACAAAGCGATCAGTTCATAACCGGCGTTAGCGCCTTTCTCTTAAGCTTCTGATTGGAGCAACGAAACGATCTAGTGCTTAAAGAAAGTGCCTTACCAAATCGGAACCCCCATGTTCGCGGCTCACGATCGAAGAACTCTGAAACCCTTGATTAAAGCCCCGTCATCAGCATTTGAAGACGGCAGCTTGAGAAGCTCTTACAAGAAAGGAAATCGAAGTCTCTTGTGATCAAGATGTTGGAAGCCCCTTCGCCATCTCTCCTCCGCTTTGGGGCGTATCGATCCTTTCAAGATTTCT
Source organism: Musa balbisiana (assembly GCA_004837865.1). Lineage (NCBI taxonomy): Eukaryota > Viridiplantae > Streptophyta > Magnoliopsida > Zingiberales > Musaceae > Musa > Musa balbisiana. The sequence goes on along the minus strand of CM017190.1, from coordinate 28,875,533 downwards.
AAACTTTCTTTCTTTCTTTCTTTCCTACACTAAAAGCATAGTCCAATAAACTTCTTTCAGCCAATTCTACTACTACTCTATACATCTTTATTGGCTTACATCCTCCTATTGATGCTATTTAGAAATTGGAACCCTATTGGTTGGCCATAACATAAAAATTTCTAATATTTGGGGTTTTATTTTTCTTATTATTCACAACTTCTTTATTATTCAAAACCTCTTAAAAAATTAATAAAATAACATTTTATTATTTACAATCCTTATAATTCTATTTTTATTCTTCTTTCTTTTTCTTTTCATAGATATTGCTATTGACTCTCTCCACTAACATTCGTGTGTTTTATTGTACAGTTTACAAGGATTCGAAACATAATATTTTTTTTGAATTAATATAGATGATGATGTCCTCTAAACTATTACAAAATGTATATAACATTAAAAATATTAAATCATTATAACAAATGTCAAAAACTATTTCTCATCTCCTCATCTTTAATCTTTAATTCGTTCGATTTTGTCATATATGTTTTTTTTTCTTCATCATTTTATATTACCTCTATTGATTAAGATGAGAAGAAAAAAGAGGGCTGTAGATAAGGAGTGAAAAGAATCTATTGAAATTAGATTATAAATTACGGATATATATGTCTATTTAAAAAGAGATAACGGAAGAATATTCAAAGTGATTAATGTAGAGTTGTATAATCCTTATAATTCTAATTTTATTCTTCTTTCTTTTTCTTTCCATAGCTATTGCTATCGACTATTGCTATTGACTCTCTCCACTACCATTCATGTGTTCTACTGTTTTACAAGGATTCGAAACATAATATTTTTTTTGAATTAATATAGCATTACAAAATGTCTTCTAAACTATTACAAAATGTATATAACATTAAAAATATTAAATTATTATAACAAATGTCAAAAACTATTTCTCATCTCCTTTAGATCTTTAATTCGTTCGATTTTGTCATATGTCTTTCTTTTCTTCATGATTTTATATTACCTCTATTGAGATTAAGACAAGAAGAAAAAAGAAGAAATTAGATTATAAATTGGGGATATATATATATATATATATATGTCTATTTAAAAAGAGATAACGGAAGAATATTCAAAGTGGTTAATGTAGAGTTGTACATGAAAAAAAAGATTATAAATAATAATCTTCTTTTCCAATTTAGTGTCTATATTCTTTTAATATCTTAAATGCCTTTGAACGAAAGCAATCAGAGTAAGACAAAAGTGATAGGATCAAAGTGGTGGAACTTTACAAAGGGGTGGAGGTAACGACAACCATTTGTGGGCAAAAATAGCAGAATCAAAGTGATAAGGTTAAAGTAGTATGACAAAAGTAGAAAGATATCACGGAGGAGGGGAAGGAAAGGAGACAACCATGATGAGGCAAAAGTAATGATATCTATGTAGTAGGAACTTACAGAGGGGTAGAGGTGGTGACAATCGTTAGTTTGGCACGTCTCACATAGTCCCACATCAGGAAAAACAAGTTTGGTATCTCCTGTTTAAACTATAAATAAGGGTCTGAGCTTTAAAGTCAGATGCACCACGAGAAAAACCTAAGTGTTTGCTTTGGGTTTATAGTTTGGATTTTTTTTTTGTTAAGTATTTTTCGGTGTTTTATAACCTAGGAACATCTTCCTAAGACGTTTGTAATTGTCCCTATTTTATAGTAGTGATTTACTCCTCCTTCGTCCGTGGATGTAGGTCAATTGATCGAACCACGTAAATTTGGTGTTCTGGTGTTCTTGTCTCTCCTTTATTTCTTCTCTACTTTATTGTCTTTTTGAATTGTCAAATTATCTTTTTTAGGTAAATATTCTGGGGCTAGCTCTAACAACAACCATTATGGGCAGAAGTAACATATGAAAGTGATAGTATCAAAGTAATATGACAAAAAATAAAAAGATAATATATGTCGTGTGATTGACAGCCAAGTGATCACAAGAGGCATTTAAAATATTAGAGAAAAATAATGATATCACCAAATGGGAAAAGAAAGAAAGAAAAAAAAAAGAGGAGCCTTTTTTAGGAAATTCCTTTAAACTCTTTAGAAAAATTAAATAAGGGTTTATAAATTTGATGTAATAACCATAATTGTAAACCACATATAAGAACCTAAATTGAATATTATCTTTTATAAAATTACTATCTTAATATTTTAGAATAGATTAAAACACCAAAAGGGAGTGATAAATTATTAACTGCCATTGCATATTTAAATCCTAACCAATTTGAGATTAACAAATTATAGCATAACTAAATCTGTATGATGATGGTTTCACAAGCTCTCATACATCTATCTGTCTTGAAATATACATCATTAGTTGTGTGGATCTTATTCAATGGGAAGATTTGATTGAAACACACTAATTCCACATTGCAACCACCAATCTTGGCTATGATTATAGCCCAGTGAAGCTCTCATGCATCTCTTTCTCTTTCTTTTCAGCCAATTGTTTTCTTTAATCTCTGCCATTGTCTCATTGGTAACATCTCATCAAACAACAAAACAGCATTGCATTTATATTGAGAGTTACAAGATGTAGAACCTCAATTACTAGTCTATGCATTGACTTTATGTCATCACTCAATGTAAACTAGATCAAACATCACTTCACCTGTGCGACAAGACAACGATAAACCAGATGAGCATCACTTTCATCCACAAAACATAGAATCAAACTCAAGCAGATCCAAGTAATGTCAAACATAGAACCATGAACACATAGCACCAGTGATATAGCTTGAACCTTCCTAATTTACAGAGCCATCTGATAGTGTTTACATACAACATGTTTCTTCCAGCAAATGAATGTGAACCATTCCACCGTGTGCACTTCATCTGCTGCGGCTTGTCAAGTAATCATCTAGAAACATTCATGGTCAATCTTGTAAACATGAGTTAGTAATTAATATCTAAGTTTTCAGGTAGACTCGGTGCTCAGTTCCCACAAACATTATTTGGTTGAAGAAATGCAATCAGAAGATATTCTGCCTTCAAATGTTACAGTGAAAACAATCATCAACGATGATGCTTACCTGTGTCCAACAAAAATTTGTTAGTTGCCTTGTTTGGAAGACAGGAAGAGAACCTATATTAACCAACTTTGTACTTAATTTTGCTTACCTCGTGATGTACGAGAGCGAAAATACAATGCAGCCATGTCTTTGAGGTCTTGAAGTGGCATGAGATCCTTAACAACTTCATCCATAGAAGGGCGAGATTTGGAATCCCTGCTGAGACAGTAGTAAGCTAACTTAGCAATCTTCTGAACTCCTTTAATTGAGTAGTTGAACTCCAATCGAGGATCTACAATCTGGTAAAGCCTTTGCTTATCTCCTAAAATATACGTCTTGGCCCATGCCACTAGATTTTGCTCCCCACTAGGCCGATTCTTGTCCATGGATCTTCGACCGGTTAAAATCTCAAGCAACACAACACCAAAACTGTAGACATCACTCCTTGACGTTAAGTGCCCTGTGTTCCATTTAGATGACAGTAACTTTAATCATACTTCTTCCACTCAACAAATGCAAAAGAGTAAAAGACTATTAAACTATCAACTTGCACATTATCAAGTAAAATATGCTAAAAAATCATTTGGTTGAGTAACACTTCCAGGAATGCATAAACACTATTGAATTCCATCAGCACCAGGGTATCCCAAAACATGGTAATTAAAGTTTATAATCTATCTATTCACTGTTTTGACAGCCAAACACTACTATAACTATAATCTGTAAAACATAGATAGTTTACATTTCTTTATTTGCTCATACATTTATCAAACTTAATAAAATAATATTTTTCCATTAACATTAATTACCTCAGCTACTAATTTCAGTAATGATCAAAGTAACACAGCTCAGATACACATATTGGTTTCATTTCTAACATGGAGAAGCTTTCTTTTTCATAGTGGCATTGCTCCCTGAATGACCTTACGTATCACAAACCAGAATTTAGTAAGAAAGCATTCTCAATCCCCAAGATGTATATGAAATGGTTATAGAGCAGATGAGAAGTCAGATTTTGGTTTAAGCAGCCATCATAAAGTCAGCTGTGCATTGGAAGTGTCATCACTAGACTCCATTAATTATGCAGTATCAAATTAAAACTATTTACTTTTCTATTATCATACATATACAATAAATTATTTCAATATCATAAGTTTCTAGTGGAATTTGTATATATGTATATATGTATGTATATGTATATATATGTATGTATGATATATATATATATGTGTGTGTGTGTGTGTGTGTGTGTGTGTTTGTGTATATATATGTGTGTATATGTATATGTATATGTATATGTATATGTATGTATATATACATATGTGTTTATGTATATATGTATGTATATGTATATATATGTATATGTATATGTGTATATATATAGTATATATATTATATTGTATATATAAAGAAAATATTAAGAAACAATTTTTTATGTTATAAGTTTCTAAATCTTGTTATTCTTTTGATAATCATAATGATCCATCACCAAAACATTTGGATGTTCCTCAACATCCTGGCTATTCATTGAACCTAGATGCATATGGATAATTGCATCTTCATATGCATTATTCAGATTGAGATAGAAATTTACATAGAAATCTCTATAATTCTGTATCAAGCTTCTTAATCACCTTGCTGTAGAGACTATATATTCCATAGCATACCTGTCATCACATATTCTGGTGCGGCATAACCATATGTACCAACAACACGGGTGGAAACGTGTGTCTTATCTCCCTGAGGCCCAGCTTTTGCAAGCCCAAAATCTGACAGCTTGGCATTGTACTCCTGCAATTAAAAGATCAAGATAAGAAATCTCAAGTTGCTTACAAACAATTAACATACCAAAATTATATACAAAGGATTTACCGAATCTAGAAGAATGTTGGACGTCTTAAAATCCCTATAAATAACTGGATCGGCACCTCCGTGGAGGAATGCCAGTCCTTTGGCAGCCCCAAGTGCAATTTTCATCCTGCTGGACCAGGGTAAAGGAAGAGCCCCTGCTAGTCAGAAACAGTATAAAAATAAGGGCTACACAATTTTCGATGACTATGTGCAAAGATTTCTTAATGAAATGAGTAATAACAGAAATACAAGAACAAATAATAGATTAGTACATGTCATTTAAGATATATAGATGGAAAAACAGTGAAAAAAAGGGAGATCTATTAATAGGTATTTATGTTTCTCAAAGGGTTGTAAATGTGCAGTCAAAGGCAAGACACAACAAACTAGCACAAATAGAAGGAATACAAGGCCAATGCCACAGGAGACGTAAGGGCTGTCAGTCCCCATGATCGAAAATATAACTACCCCTTCAAACAACTGCAGAATGCAAAAGCTTGTGAAATGAATGTCTAACTTGCACTGACAGTATAAATACAAAACCAACAAGAAGCAAATAATGAGATGTTCAATGTTGTTCTTATACAGAAGAACTTTGTTGATGAACCATGCCATGAACTTCAGGAAAAATGTAATTGAAGGAGGAACAAAATGGAAGATGAGCATTTTTTCGAGACTAGATTGATTGTGTCCTAAAGATCAACTATAAAGCTTTGAGACAATCTATAGACATGAAATAGTATAGAAAGGAATAAAATGGATGGTTCTGCAGCCAGAAAAGTTGGTTAAATATAATTCTTCCACTTCAAATTATTTTGAGACTAGGAAAGATCATTGTAATGTTATCCTGTTAAGCTTATTTTTTGTTCTTTAGGTCATTTTTGGATAAGGCTTAAGTCAAGCAAACTTAGAATTCCATAGAAAAATAACCAACCACCTGGACTACAATAATGAATGTGAATTAGCCTATTTTTCTTGTATTCTGATCCTTTTGAAGGTTTTTTATTTTCTTTACTAAATAGCACCAAATTTTGTTACTATAGAGAAATTCAGCAAATTATGGTAATATTATGTACTCACTTCGGAAAAGATGGTTTTCAAGACTTCCTCGGGACATAAATTCATAGACAAGAAGCCTTTGGTCATCTTCAATGCAGTACCCTATGAGCTTAACAAGGTTCGGATGATGCAACTGCCCCAGAAAGTTAATCTCAGCCTGCATCAGATATTTGACCATTCAGCAACAGCTTTTCTAGTTTATTGTATACTCTGGAAAAGAATGTACTTACAACCCATTCCCTGTGACCTTGGAGAGCATCGGGCTTCAGACTCTTGACAGCAACAGTGAGACCTGTACCTGGTTTTGCAGGAGCTGTGCCATTCTCCTCGATCCATCCCTTGAAAACATAACCAAATCCACCTTCCCCAAGAATACTATCAGGCCGGAAGTTTCCAGTAGCAGATTTCAGCTCCTGGAAAGTAAACTGAAGTAACTGACGAGATGTTTTGTCCTTGGATGTTGGATCTAGAGTACTTTCCATTGAGAAAGTAGATTCATTAGAAGCAGCAAGTTCACGGTTGCTAGCATTTAGATATCTGGTCTCAGTTGCTGCATTCGAGAACAACACAATACATTGGAATTTTCTGCTGAAATATATGGTTCATGTTACAAGCACAGATTACAAGATACTGAAATGACAATCATCTCAATCAAAAGCTTTAAAGTAGTAAGAAAGTTCAAACCAATAAATCAATGTTGTGCATGCCACTAAAGGAGCACTGCAGAGATATGTAATCCAAATAGTATTAAGATTTATTCTGCAAGTCAACACAGAAAGATCAAAATACTAAACTAGTCCAAATTATTGATCAAGTCCGAGAAAAATCTAAGAACAGCAATGAAACTCATCTTTTTATTTTGCTTATGCCGATTTATTTTGTCATGTTCATGCTAACTTTATTTACATTTTGATACTGCTATTGATATGACTACTACCAATGCCCTCTTTTGTTTTTCTATGTCCAATTGCCTTTTCATATTTGTTTCTATGCTCTACTACTGCATTTGGAATTCCTTTTCTTCCAGTACTTCTTTTGTCTATCTCAAAATATATTGGTTGTCAACACAATTTTCCCTTTAACTTCAGTTAACCCCTTTTTAACCTATTTCTCACTCCCTCTCTGTTTTCTTTTGTGCCAAAACTAGCTTCCTCCTGGACCACACAGCTAACCACTGTAAACAAACCAACCGACAGGTAGAAGAAGTGTCAATTTAACTAGATCAATCAATTAGGATTTGGTTTGGGAAATATCAAACTGATTATTATGATCAGTTTGTAAAATAGACATGATTCAGTTTCCAAACCATGAACACCTCCAACTATGTGACAACATCACAAAGGCAGTCACAACATGCAAAATATAAATTCATGTAATAAACCAAAAGAAACACCAATGAAGAGATATGACCGAACAATTCAACCAGTAAAGGTTCATAATAGAAATATTAATTAACAATGCAAGGTAGACCTAGTAAAATGTCTTGACAATAATGGAAAAGATATACTAGCTTTAAAATATTGGAGTTAATCCACACTACCTCACTCATGATGTCATGACTTCTAGGGGTTGGAAAAAGAAACCTGCAAAGAAATTTTCTTTAATACAAGTGTCAAGGAGGAATGGGATATAATAGGGTTTACCACTAAAGTAACAATGCCTAAATGTTTAACAAAGTTTTATTGTCATGACTATGGCTGCCATGCCAGGTGATTCTTCTAATGGAAATATGGGGCATAAATGAGATTATAGAGAGGACAGAAGACCATGTTTCTCCCACTCTTTCTATTGTCCCTGTATGTCATAAGCCATAATCCTGTGGTTTGTGCTCAATTGCTCATTCTATTAAGCCTATATGAGACATTTGGACATTGTACTAACTAAATCCAATATAATTGTTGCATTTGGACCTTGTGCCTCCCTCTCTTTCTCATTGTTCGCAATGATATTAAGTTTTTTACTTGTATAATTGACAATAATTAGGGTTTTCCGGCTCAACCATTGAGGATAGTGCGGTTTCAGATTATTAGACTCTAACTCAGATGACTGAGGGTCAATATCACGAGTATGATGACCGGCCAAGTACACTCATTTTATTCTTTTATATTTCTAAGTTGTATGGATTTGTCTTGAGTTACTGTTATAATCTTATTATCATAGAAGATCATGCACTACGACCATTTCCAAAATGTTTGTTTACATCTTTATTTGAGATCTTATGCTATTTGTTTGGCTCTTGAAGTAAATGACACTACTTGATGGTTGTTTGGGCTTGTATTGCAATTTCAAATGCGGAAGAACATTAACTAAATCTGCCCAATAAAAAGACGGTGAAAGATTATAGCCTACTAGATTTGTATTGACAGTCAAGTGGATCCAATTTGTAGTAGGTTGCAGATGATTCTGACATAGCATATTGATCGACTTGATAGATTCAGCTTATTGCAAGCTATGATTGCTAATACCAAATGATGGAGTCTTTCTTTGGAAATGCATGTGTACAACATAGATTTGTCAGTATATCAAGGCAAAGTTCCAAGTACCAGGCCGGTCCATATTTTGGAACCAAAACATATAGCTAAATGTGGTTAAATACATTCCAATTAATTTTTTTCATCTTTTTTCAATGATATTGGATGGTACAGATTATGTCGTTATATATTGATAGTCTCATAAGCTACTGCAACTGATATTAGACCAAGATCTTAAAACCTTGCATCTAGGAAGATGAGATTCCTAGCCTAATTTTACAGTGCATATGACTACTGTAATGTCTTGTAAGTGTCAAGCATGAAAATCCAAAGTTGTGCAGCTGGCTAACCCATTAAAAGCTATGATTCCTAGCTGAGGGCACAGTGACATTATTACACAACATGTGATGTATGTGGCACCGTATTTCTTAGTACATTTCATAAATATGCATAGTCAAGGACTTTTTTTTAATCAAATCTACTTTTAACAAAATTGGAATAGAAGGATAATTTGATCATGATTTCCTTCAAAAGTGAAAGACAACACCTAATTTTTCATTCTTTTACAAGAAATCAGGAAAAAAAAACTTACAAAAGCTGCACTCTAATTGTGTGGCTTATTTGCCTACTCTGCAAGCGCCTTCTCCTCATATTTACCCTCAAAAGTAACAAAAGCCTACTGAAGAAGAAGAAGGCTTTCACTAATATTTTCAGAAGACAGAACACTTGAACCATTCCACTTCTATCTAGCAGAGACGGTAGCTCAAAAAATAGCAGGACACAAGAACCCGTTGGCGCATTTTAATTCCCAAAATAGGATACATAAACCGCAGCAGCACACGTATTGTTCCCCGAATGATCAAAAACAAAACAAGTAAGTGACGATTAACATAAAATTCAAGTTTTTTGGTTGCCTCTTTTGCACACCGGAGTAGTCGCTATGCATCATGGTGATACAAAGACACCCGATTAGCTCAATCGAAGTAGGCTTCAGTTGACCTACTTTCACCTAAGAGCCTCAAAATCTCTCCTTTTTCCCGTAGAAACCATACCAGAGGAATTCGATCGAGCAATCAAGCAACAGAAACCAGAGGGGAAGAGAATCAAGCACCTGCATCATAGATCACACTCGTCTTGGGCTGGATCGCATTCGGGGAGGCCCTAGCGGCGGCATCAGACGATCCACAGGCTCCGCGAATCCCATCCGCGATCGCCGACCAGCACCCGCAGCTCTTCTCCATCGCCTCCACCCCAGTCCCTCGCCACCGGCTCAGCTACGGAAGGAGAACAAAGGCAGGCGCGATCCCATGTCGAGGAAGAAGAAGAAGGAGAGGGGGAAGGCGAAATGGGAAGGGAATGGAATTGATAGGAAAGGTGAAGTCGTCGTCGGTCGGCACCACCATCATCGCGGTATATGCGAAAAAAGCGGCTTTCCTTTTCCATCGTTTCTTTTCTTCTTTTCCTCTTTTTCTAATGCTTGGGTGGGGAGGTGCTCCATGGAGATTGGTTGATGCCTTCTACAGCTTCTGGTGTTCTGCCTGCCGTCTGCCGCCTTCTCTCCTCTCCCCTCTCCCCCCCCCTCCCCTCCTCGCACGCCGCATTCTTTATTCCCCATTTGCGCTGTTGTTGTCGACTGGGCCTCGTCACCGCATCCCACTGAGAGTTTGAGGACGGTCGGGCCCACCTGTGGACCCACAGGCCCACCTACAACTACACTATGTAAAAAAGGGCGGCCGTGCATCTTTTTATTTTATTCTGATAAATAAAAAAAGGATTATTTTAGCCACTCAAATGATATTTATTTATTTTAAAAAAACTTTTTTTTAGGGATGAAACTCATATTGATATTGATAGGACACATTTTGGTAATCTGTCCTTCCATCATTGTTCATAGTCATGTCCGTCCGATACCATCCCCTAAAAGTCAGGTCCGCAACCATAAATAAGTTTTTTTGGGTCGCTCAATTCTAACAAGATCTTTAGAGGGGTCAAAGTCGGAAGCCATTTCCTGACCTCGACGTGTATGCAGGAATTGGATATTAAAAAACAAGCGACTAGCCCGAGAGAGTCCTCGACTTTGAAGTTAGAGTCAAATTGTGATCCTCGTTGATCGGACATTGACGTGGATGACTCTACGCACCCGGGACTGAACCAAGTCGTGCTAGCTCACTCTGCCATGGTGTAAGGGATCCCTATCCGATATATTTCTACATATACGTATTTAATTAAAGTTTAAAAATAGAAAATATAAAAATATCTAAATAATTATATTATAAAAATTAACATATATATATATATATATCATTTATTACTAATTAGGAGTGATGATGTGCACAATTCCCATTGCCCTGATCGATGGCTGATGTGATAGTTCAAATATGTGGGGGTGGAATCATGTTATTATAATTATAGGGTTTTCTTTTTTGGTTTGGAAGTGCTCAACAGCTAAAAGCTTTGGAATCCAACATATGCTTGTGCAAAAGCTTATTATGTTCTTCCCTTGTTTCTTATGGTCTTTGTTCACAACAGAAAAGTGTGGAGGATATATCCTTTTTACCAGCTGGTCATCATGTTTCAAGATTAAGATACTGGAAATTGACTCATTTCTACTTTTTGTTGTAAACCTTCTCACCAAATGTTCATTAAAATAAAATAAAAAAAATTGGTACATATGCTTAAGCACTTTTTATGTGCAATCTGATTGGAGCCTTTTTTTTCCTTTGAAAAAGTAAAAGGAATAATAATTTGCTTTTTTTTATTTATTCATACCTGTATATAACAACAACAACAACAACAACAGAAAAGAGTTGTAAGATCCCAACTACTTATAAAAAAATTATATTTTTAATTAAGTTAAAAATATTTATATTTTTAGTAAAATATTTTAGGTCTGAAGAAATTTTTATTTGCATGATTTAGTATATTTACATGATAGAATGTCCCAACTATCTCATCTATGCATGGTGAAATTAGCACAAACTACAAAACTTTGACTCATGGCTTTTTGGAGGAGAAAAATACTGATAATAGATTTTTATGACTGATTAAGATACTGAATTATCTCTTAAAAAAATTTATCTTGACTATTTCCTTGTTAGTACTAAAATTAATGCAAATAATCCAATAAAAACCCAAGAAATATAAAATCTCAGTTCTAAATCTCATGGAGACCAATTGATCTCACTTGCTTGGTGGGCAAATGATCAGCTCAGAGAATTGTTTGATTGATCAACACGTATAATAATGTAATTGGTGCTAATAATGTGTTGCATATCCTTGAATTTGACTTCTGAATATTTAAAACCCAATTATATATATATATATGTATAAATATATATATTTATGCATATATATGTATATATATATGTATGTATATATATGTATATGTGTATATATATATATATGTATGTATATATATGTATATGTGTATATATATACATACATATATATATATATATATATATATATGTACATACATATATATATATATATGTACATACATATATATATATATATGTACATACATATATATATATATATGTACATACATATATATATATATATATATATATATATATATATATATATATGTACATATATATATATATATATATATATATATATGTACATATATATATATATATATATATATATATATATATATGGTTTGATTAAATAGAAATATTCCCACTAATTTTAGTTAAATTGAGATTTTGAGATATGAAATTCAGTCAATTCGAATATGATAATATATTATGTCAATATGATATATAAAAGAAATATTCTCTTGTTAATACAAAGAAGTATATGTTAATACAAACTTCTTTTGCCACAAGTTTATATATTTGAGAAAGAAGCACTAGTTTTCTATATTATTCTTCATTCGCAAACATAATTATTAGAATAGAAATAAATAGAATATAAGGTATTGTGTTACCAAGTCATCATTTGTGTCTATTCTCATTGCTTTAATTTCTGTCTTCTCATTATTTTGTATGTTTGAGCTTGCAAACCTTCTATCTCGTTTTCAAGATCTAAATGATAAATTTGAAATATTTTTCTTAATTGGAAAATACAATTCATCCCTTGTCACCTTCCCATTAATGATGACATAACCAAATCATAGGTATATTTTCAAGTATACGATTTAATTACTATAAACCTCAAGATACATCGAAGAATAAAGCGAAATACTCGATTTATTCTAGTGATGTCCTCTTCCTTTAAAAAAAACTATTTATAATCTTATGCAAATGATGGTTAATGCAACAAAATTTTGATGCAAAAGAAAAATAATAAAATCTTTATCTTTCGAGAGCTTATTGTATCATAATATAGGAAATTTTCATAAAATATATCAACTATTTAAGCTTTTTTTTCTACTTTGGTAAGTTGTTTTTATAGTATTATAAATGGATGCCAAGAACTATAAATTTTTTTTATGAATTAAAGATGATATTAGTAGATGATTTATTCATTATATATTAAGGTAATAATTTGTCTTGTACAATTTACTTTGTGTGGTTCTTATCATGTTTTGTACTTTTGTCTCAACCCTCTTTAGACCATTTTTGTGATGGAATCTGATCTGTGATCCAGTATCATTTATCACAAAAATTTATAAAATAAGATTCTTTAATTTGTAATAATTTTATTTTTTTTTAAAAAATATTTTTTTAAAATAAAAATATGACATCATGTGGATAAGGTCAAATCAACTAAAATAAAAGGTGATGGTCATCTTATAAAAAGCGAACCATTTTATAAAAAAATCAAACCCTAATTCATATAACTCATACCGTAGTTAAGAAAAGATCAATATATATAGTTTTACTTTAGGAAATAAAAAATTTATTTATGTTATTTAAATCCTCGACTCCTATATCGTAAAAGAGTAATTTTATCGGTATAAGGAAGTCGTATCGATTTATCCTTTGATTTGATTTTAAAAATATTAGTTTAAGAAAGCCAACCCAATTGGCAAATAATAATGGTTCTACATTGATTCATGGTTTTCATCAACAAATTGTGTTAGGAATGCAATGGATTTCAATGAAAACAAAAAAAAAAGAGTAAGGAATTTAGATTGTCCCATGGTTTATGCACCCATAAAGTCAAAACCAATGGGAGTTGGCTTGTGCCAATGTACTTGATGATCTACAATAATTGATGCATGTGCTCACTGCCTTGCACAATGCTCTAAATCTTCTTCTTTTATCCCCAAAGAAATAATGTCCCATGTGAGGTCTTACTTGGACCACTGAACTGCTACTGACATCCTCATAGGGCTATAGAGAGAAGACCCAATGACAGTGGCTAGTGTGCTGGTCCAAGGCTCTTGTAGGCTGTTGCATCATGGTGTTTGCCACTACCTCTAACCTAACATTGTCGGACTATGAGACAGGCAGCTTCCTTTGCCATTGGAGCTTCACTAGCATCCCATGACATTAACTCCTTCCTCACGACTGATTGCAGTTAATGAGTGATGTTTTGTTGTTGTGGGATGTCATCCACCAAGTTCTTTGTTCTCTTGATTAAATGCATTGAAGTGTGTTATGGACATCAAATGAATGTTTGGAAGTAGAGTTTTGCATGTTGATTCAGCCTCAGTTGTGGCACCAAAATTTTGTTTAGATAAAATTTTTAAAGGAGTAATAAAGTGGGGGATTTATTGGATTTTCTTTTCTACAAGGAAAAAAAAAAGTATGATCCATGCCCAAATGGAGGTAAATGATCTGAAAATTGAAAGGTAAGGAACTATTTATATTTTTAGTATCATAAATATAATATGAGACAGATTGAGTTTCACATTATCATAAAATTAATTGAAGGAATTTGTCACCAGAATAATCGTTTGAAAATATTATATATTTGGAACCTTGTATTCTGATCGTTCTTTTTTCTTGATGACATAATTGATAACTAATGATGTATTTTTCTCCTTGAAGTAAGATGGTCTAATTATCTCATATCATGCCTAATAAAGTCATATTCTTGCCTAGGAGGATCTATTATTTATTTGTCCATATCTAAAATGTATTCTAGCAATCATTAGATGCTTGACAGAGTATTAGTGACTAAATAGATCCATGGGCATGCCATTAAGGAAATCATTTGATCACTCAAGATGGTCAATAAAGAACTATCATCTCTTCTTCTTCTTTTTGTTTTTTTAATCAAATTAGTGTTTACATAAGTTACAGATTGATGAAACATCTCTATAAGTTAATGCTTCATCCTTTAATAATTATATAATGAAATCATAACCTAGACTTCTCTTCATCCATCTTCTTCCACTTCTCTTAGCTTTACACTATGTTGCTTCTTTCTTAGTGGTGCAACCAAGGGCATGGCAAATATTGTGTTTGGTATTTTGAATAGGTGGATGTAAAATTCTAGTGTCCAAAAGAAACAGTCCTCAAACAATTTGACATGTCAAGATTGTATGTGTGTTTAAATCAAATTCAACAATGTCATATTGTACGATTAGGAAATCAGAGATGGCCTAGTTTAAGATATTTCTTGATTTAATTGAAGCCTAACTTTACCTAATAGATTTTGAAGATATCAGCCAACCTAGCCATGCTAAAGACCTTGACTACTAACAACATTATCTTTGGAAGAAATCTCATCTTCACCAAATAACTCCATGATAGGAGTCATTCATTATCTTATCCATAAAGGTACTAAAGTGTGGTTGGTTCAATACTAATACCATACACCATAGATTGGTAAGGCTAGAGAAGTTGCACATACATGTCAGCTCAAATATCATATGCAAAATCTGCTCAGAACGCTAGAGATGTGGTGATGTGATAATTGAAATCAAACAAATTGGATGCTGATCAGTTTCTTAACTTCCACACTTTCATACAATTTAAGTATGGAGATGAGGAAGTGTTCATAATAAGATAAGATAATGATAAATATTATTTTCAGTAGTCTTTAAGGTGCATAACATTATACAGGAAGGCCACAAAATTCACCTCTACAGTCAATGATGTGCTCCATATGTTGCCTCTTGTTTTCCCAAACAAACCTGCAATCTATGGGCAGAAGCAAGCAAGAACCTTCATCATGCTTAACATGCTCTGTGGCTGGCAGAGCGAGCCATGCAACAGTGATTTTGCCGTATTGGTAATGATGGAAGATGAGCATAGTAGCTGCAGACTGCATGTTCAACACTCGGTTTCGAGGATCGACCAGAACCAAGTGGTCAGATTGGATATTTTGGTAGAAGATTCATCACTTATGCGCCAATAATGCTCAAGGCTTGTTTTTCACATGATCGATAGGGGGGAGGTAGCAAACTGTTGATGCCAGCAAATCCCCCTTCCCCAATTGATGGATTTCTGAGAAGGGTCGAATCTAACACATTGTCCGGAATGGCATCCAAGGTTTCTTCGAGAAAGGACTTGATTGTCTGCAGAATTAAAATTTAACATTATTGGTACAAAATAGAACACTGGAACAATGACAAAAGAAGAATGAACACTGATAATAAAGATAACACAGGTTGGTAGCAAATATTCACCAGATTTCAATGGAATAACAAAAACACAGATTGGCTAACATGGACCACTGATCACTGATGATATGGAAATCTACAATTAGGAAAACATAGGCAACAGAACCTGTTTCCTAATCATGAATGCACTATCAGACATGCATGATTCCGTGCTATGGCTGTTCCCTGTTAGTGCATATACAGTCTGGAAAGCTACAAATAGGAAAACATAGGCAACAGAATTTGTTTCCTAATCATGAACAATATCAGACATGCATGATTCTGTGCTATGGTTGTACTCCGTTAGTGCATATACAGTATGCAGATTGCAGTTAAATTAAGTCGTAAACAGAAGAACATATGCATTTCAATATTTAATCTAAAACAAAGAAACAACAATATGATCCTCCTAAGACTGGGATGTCATTCATAAAGTTACGAACATGAAGTATGACGATATTCACGACTTATTACAACATAGGAAGAATAGGATATAACAGAGGAAAGAGAAAACAAAATTGTACCTCCGAACTTGGCATACTATCATTGATATGTATCAATTGTGTAACCGAACATGGCCATGTGGCCACCTACCAGTACACATGCACGTACCAAGGTTTGCAATACCCTCCAGTCCAGTTTAGTGCAGGTTTCAACGGTCCAATAGTCTACCAGCATACATGACCTATACTGGCCCCTTTTATCTAGAAGTCTCTGGTGATAGCTGAGACTCTTAATAGTAATTTTTATTATCATAGATCATGACTGATAGCATGCATCTCAGATTTAGATAAATTATCATTGTTTATACATGTTAAGTTCATTGTCAAAGATAATAAACGAAGCTCATAATCTCACCTAAAATGGGTTTGAAATGGTCAAAGCACATGTTTGCATAACCGCACAGAATTTTACAAACAACAGAACAATTTTGTTTCTCATACAAAAGTCAAACATTCACTAATCAAAGATGTGAATCATTCCAGTTATTCTATGAAGTTGCAAAATTTAGCTGCAGATGCATTAAAGCAAAAAAATTCTCCAGAGGCTTAGTGAGGACAATGAAGCATACAGATATGCAACACAGCTACATGCTACTTGAACAGTACATTTTCCACTTACCGTGCAGTGTCGCAAAGCAGTGTCAGCCTTACGTTTCCAAAGACCATTACCAGGCTCAGAGTGGAATAGGTTTAACAATGGCTGTATCAGAAGAGGAACATTATTAGACTGGCTGTAACAGTGTAAGAGAGGAACATCAATTTAGTAGATAAACAATGTGAAATGTTCTCCATGAGAAACATAGAAGGGTTGGTGCCACAGATGAACACTCTACTATAACCAAGTAACCAAAATCAAGGTTTGCTAAACCAGCCAGTTCAGAATGGTTCGGCAGGTATTTACCATCCGACTGTCGTTTGGTACACAGACCAGCCCAAACTAGATGGTCCGGTCCGGTTCAAATATTATACATCTAATAATTTTTTTCCCTTTTAGTTAGGGTTCAAGGACTCCTCGTGCTCACGAGGAGGCCTACATGGGGTGCATGGCTACCACTCATCGTCAGCCGCCCACTCTAACTTGCCTCCTCTTCCTCCACTGCTTCTTGTTCCTTCCCATCTTCTTCCTTCTACTTCCTTCTTCCTCTTCTTCCATCTCCATTTAGGAAATGGTCCTAGAGGGGAGGCAAATGTAAGGAGGTGGTGATTATCATGATAGTGGTGGAGCGATATAGTTATAAGAGGTAGTGGTGAAGAGAGAGATGAAGGAGGCAGTCGAGATAAGGTAGAGGTGGAGGTTAGGGATCAAGATTGTGTGGAGATGAGGAGATGGAGAGGAAAGAAGATGAACACAAAAAGGAAGGAGAACCAAGATGAAATGATGTGGCAATTTAGGGCTTAGTCAACAATGATGTGGGCAAACATTATATTCTTCTATTATCTTTAATATTGGTATATACTTATGGATGGTGAAAAGGATATACTTGAACTGCTAAGTTTAGAAAAAGATAGCACAGAAATTTAGGTAATATTAGATATATCAATGACGAAGATTAAAAGATACATTAATGATAATGAGATTAAAGAGAATTAGAGAAAATTATTTATTAGCATTCAACAAATAACTTAGTTGTAATGATCAACGATAGTAGTATGTTTAGCAATCATAAGTTTGTTCATAAAATGAGAGTAGATAAGCTAAAATAATATTAAAAAAATAAAATAAAAGAGTGTAAGACCTATGGTATCCATCTTGAGGTGTGAAAAGTTTAGGAGAGCAAGGACTAGTTTGCTTGACCAGCTTATTCAACAAAATTTTGAGATTTAAAAAAATATCTTTTGAAAGGTGGAAGAAGTACCAATTTACCAGAACAAAGGGACATATCCAAGATTATTCTAATTATCAAGGAACCAAGATAATGAGTCGCACCGTAAAAATTTGGGAAAAAATAATTAAAGATTAAATAAGATATGAAACAAATATTTCTGAAAATCAATTTAGTATTACTGGTGTGATGTGTTGAGTTTGATGACAGAGTGCGACAGCAGATCATAAAGGATGGGAGAGGGCAGCTAGTGCACTGATGAGGAGAGTAGGCAACTTGGAAAGAATATGTTATCATTTATAAAAAGGACAAGTACTTGAATTGTTAACTCATAGATAAAACAAAATACCTAATATAAGTTTCACCAATTTAAAGAAGTCTGAAATTAAGTTATTCATGATAGCAGATAAGTACTGACATCACCACATAATGACATCAGTCTGCAAGAAGAATGAAGCAATTAATTTTTGACTCTATCATAAAATGATAGGAATTGATTTAATTTGAATTTTGATTAACTATTAATTCTAACAAAAGTCTTAAATATTGGTTAAACTGATATGTTCTAATCGGTATTTACCAATCTGGCCAAGCGCCAATATCAAATCATATGGCCTGATACTGATATATATATTCTAGTCGTTTTACTTTATATTATATTATTCAATGATATCAAATAATAGAGGTTGGTATACCACCTTGTATCTCGAATCATACCAATTCCAATAGATTACTAAAACTGGCATCAGATTGGTATTTAAAGCCTTACTTTCCAATTACAATTTTGATCTAAAATACTTTTTGATTGTCTATTTAGTAACCACAAATTGCAGGTACAACAAACACCACAAAGGAAGCATTAAACTTGCTAATTGTGAAAACAAAGGATATGAATTATTTTACGAACCTTTACCATTTGCCTAACACTTGGCTTGTTGGGTCCATATATTCCTAGTTCAGAGTCACCATACATTTGATAATTTTCGAGGATCTAAATCATGAAAATATGTCAGAAGCAAAAGGTAATATAAAAACTAATTATAGCATTTTACTGTACCTGACGGCGAGAAAGATTTGAACTTGAAGCACCATATACTTCACTGTCAACATGTCCCAAAGTATTCCATGGGCTGGAAAACATGCATTCATAAATTAGTCCTCCAAGTAAACAAATATATATAAGGAAATATTGGAAAAATCACAGAATAAATTGATGAAACATTAGGAGCAAAAGATGCCTACCTGTTCAACAATGCCTAGTATATTTTTGTGAGATACTACGGACAAGCAGTCTTATAATATTTGAGGGTTTTACAACTAGTTTTATTTAAATAGAAAAATCCAGCTTCAAAATTTCACCTTGTAAGTACTGAAGACAAGCTTTCGAAATTCAAGTTAGTTGCCAATAGAATAAGGCAAAAATTGTAATAATGATTGGTGAAATCAAATAATTAGCTTGCTTAAAATTATAATGACTTGAAGTCTTGAACCACTGAACTATTTTTGTAGAGCAGATCAAGCTGATTATTATCAAAATGATTTGAACAGCTTGAAAGACTCCACAAGCATTTCATTGCATTGAGACCTTTCATTAACTGATGTAAAGATCAGTAAGCCTGCCCATATTTTTTCTTTGGAGGAGTTGAGCAAATATAAAAATTTTAAAATTTTAAATATTTTTACCATATTTGCAGTTCCATGATGATAAGTTAAAAGATGTGGAAGCATACAAAGATAGATCATACAAAAGGATAACTCCTGGAGAGCATACTTATTATAAGCAGCACGACCAACCATGACACCATTAGCTCCTTCTCTTAGAGCTGCAGTAACCTGTCATGAAATAAAAGAAAAAAGTCAAATATGAAATACATCACTTTTATCTTTCTTAGGTTTAATTGTTTTAAATTGGACAGGAGATTTTTTACTTTGTCAAAATATACCAGCAAACAATATATTGTCTCTTGATCAAAGATGTGTTGTTAAAAAAATAGAAAACTTAATTTTAATAGCAAAATAGATGAAACAAAAGAAAATAGAAAAGGGTGATTCCACCAACTTTACCCGTTACACAAGTTATAGAATCCTGCTTGGACACTTGGACAAAAAGATAAAAGTAATTGAGGTGTCCAAACTATTCGAGATCAACTACATGAATCTTTTTCACTGTTTATGCTTTGTACACTGAAAAATCCTTAGTTGAATCAAGAGTATTCAAATCACTATTTATAACTTTACATAAAGTCTTCTAAAGTTTCCCTCTATGTTTCCTCGCATTAGTAATATCAATTATCTCACCATAGTTTGCCACAACATATATATCAATTATCTCACCATAGTTTGCCGGCAACAACAGGCAGGCTGCTGAGAGTTTCATGGGGGGAGGGTGTCGTAGGCGGTGGTGACATCATATGAGAGCAGAACGCAAGACCGATTAATCCTAAGACTCACCACTCTTTTTTAAAGAAAAAGAAAAACTATTAGGGTGGTCCGCAGCCCAGTTCACATCTGCACTATTGAGTATGGCTCTGTACATACCGGTCTGGCAAAAATTATGAACCATGGGTGAAATAATCATGAAAAATCAGATCACCCAAATGGAAGATGAAATTAATCTTATAACATTCAACATTTATATCAACAAAGCAGACTGAAATGTTATACTACATTTATATATCATTTCATTTTTTATTTTCTTTTCATCTAAAGATGTTAGGTGAAAGATGCTTCAGACTTACCTGATCAATGCATGTGATGCCTCCATTTATAGTAAAACAAATTTCCGGGAAATCACGTAATAAGGCAAAATAGTACTCATATCTGTAGACAAAGGTACACAGCTAAGAAACGTATACACAGGCATCATACAAAAACATGCAATCTAGTAAAACAAAGTACACATTAACTTAACCAAGTGTCTTCAAATAATTATTTTAAAAATGTTATAAGAGAAAAGGTTATGTTCCACAAGGCACCTAAATATTTAGCCATATGAAATTGATTCATCACATACAAGGCATAGAGAAGTATTCCAAATGCCAAAAACAAATGTTAAGCACTAGAGCTATATATGCTTATTACTCAACTCCAATCTAGTACATCAGTGTTTCCACAAGAAACCTTAATTAACAAGAGATGGCTGATGGAATGCTCCAACCAAAGTTATTAACACCCGCATTGACTGTTCCATACTGAGCAGTATTTATCGGTCTGCTAGTGGACCGACATATGGACCAATCCTTTTCAGTCTCTGGGATCCAGTTCAAGGTTTCCAATTTTATTTAGAGTCGACCCAGTCTTCACTTTCTTGATCTCTCCCATGGCTGACCTCCTTCATGATGACTACTGCCCGCTTCTCACACCAACAAGAATCGTCAACGATCCACCCACCCGGTCCTCCTATTACTCTGCCTCCTTTACTGCTCTTCTCATCCTCCCCTACCGCACTCCCATCTCAAAACCATCACATATCTCGATATACTATGTGCTAGTATGACGGGACTTTGAATCTTAGCTCCAACAATTGTTATAATTCAAAGACAATAAGTTTAATCTTAGCTCCAACAAACATGTCCATTGGGATTTTAATCTTTCAATGAAGGTTTGTATTTCATTAACTTGATATCAAAATCAGGTTTAACTATGATTGGTATCGATGAAATTTGTCCAATTTAATAAGCAAGATGAAGATTCTTCAAGAAAATAATTTAATATACAAATAAAATTATAAAAAAGTAAAATATTAAATAAATTTTGTAAAAATAAAAATAATACATGCTAAAAGATTCTTTTTCGTTCATACTAAATAAGATGTTTGACCGTTTTAAGAAAATATAACTAATATATAAAAAAAAATTATAGATAAAAATGAAAAATAAATGGAGATTAAGCAAACCTTGCACCAATTAATTTTTAGCTGATGGATCAAGGTATGTAAATGGGCATTGCTTTATTCTGTCTTTCCTAATTAAACCATTTTTCTTAATGAAATGAGATAAATAGGCATTTTCCCATTCTTTACATAAAAATTATGTAATACATCAATTGATCTTTTGATAAGTTATAAACTAAGTTTGGAGCATTCAAGCAGTCATGCAACTAAGAGATTGACTAGAATGCAAGAAGATGGAGCACAGACCCTATTTCAAGGCACATGGTTGAAGATTTGTAATGCATCAAAAAAAGACCAAATTGATTGGAGATTGAATGACGCATCTAGTTATAAAAAACTTAACAGCATTTTACACATCCATAAATGCAAAAGTAGAAAATGTAGACGATAACATTCATACATAAGAAGCAACAAAAACAATACACATTGCATCCTTGAAATGCACAGTATGTTACAAACTTACAGTGATCTAGAAATATAATGTTATACTTGGTTTACATGACAATTAAGCACCATGGACTGAACAAAACATATTTATTAGCAAAACCATAGCACTTGTAAGTTTTAACCAGAATTAATAGATATTAGATGATAGCAGGAAAAAATGTAATATGAACTAGAATGATTTGCCTCATGAAACATGCATTGGAATGTTAATCTGCATGGACTCAATATAACAGCCAATAGTTGGAAATTTTGAAATAACTAACAATTGAAACCGCTCAAAATTTTTACCCATCATGCTACCCACTCAAAATTGGTTTCAAGAAAAACAATCATGTGAGAAGTAACTACAAGTAATGCCAGATCTTACTAATCAATGACATAATTCACCAGATCCTTTCATATACCAATAACTGACATACTTTAGAGGGGGAACTTTCCGATTCGCAGCAGGACTGAGGCCATTGAGCAACGCCTTCCTTGCGTGTATTATAAAATGCTTAGTCGGTGATCTAGAACTAACAGTATGTATGAAATTACCTGGGAAAAGAAATTACATGAGTTGTGAATTATTACCATTACCAGAAAAGATACAAATAATTATGTAATGTTAAGTATTACCAGAAAACATTAAAAAAATGAAACTATCTACTCCAGTCCTGATGAATGCTAGAATCAGAAGAATAGATTACACATTAAGCTCTCTGCAGTGATGCCTATCTCATGCTTGTTTTTCTTAAATTTTCTAAGAAATTTGCATCTAGGTCCTTGTTATAACTACAAGATCTACTAGGCTACCAATGTTCAAAACAAGTATCAAGCGACTAAAATGTCAAACACAAGTATGAATTAATCCAAGAACATCATCGTGTAATAAAAACCACCAGCAACTATATAACTGGAAGAAAAACTCTTGTATGGAAGCAGTGAGACCATAGCATATAGAGGATTATAGGACCCCAAGTTTGGAAGTTAAGTGGACAATTTAAAAGTTTTGTAGTTAGTACAGAAAAGCCTTGTCAGCATGTATAAGACAAAACTTAGTGGCCTTATTCTCAAATTGAACTTCAAGAAAGCATTTGACTGAATTTCCTGTGACTTCAACTTTTCTCTGTTTGATGCAAGAGGATTTGGCCAGAAACAGATTTTTTCGCCAAAAGATTCTGTTCAAATAAAATCTGAACTTTCATTAATAGGTCTCTTGTTGTGTGGTTCTGCCCTAAGGAGAGTCCTAGAGAGGGGAAGACCCATCATCTTTTCTTTCCCAATGCTAGCAGTAGAATTTTTGCTAGACTTCTCTAGAGAGCAGTGGAGTGAGATCTGATTTGGTGAGTAGGCAAGACTCCTTGATTGGGGAATTTGCTTTTACTACAAAGTACAATCTGTCAATGACATTCTTTTGCACTATAAAGCAAAGGAACATACCATACTATTTTGAATTGTTGACATGATTTTCTATCAATTTTGCTAAAAACAAGGCAATACGTTCTAGCATTGTTTCTTCTCTGATTTCCGTCCGTAGCATCAATGTCTCATATTATCCTCTTATCTCAGACTCACCCTGAGATGTCCTACTATAAAATCGCACTGAAATCAATTTATTAAAAAAATTTATTTTTGACTGGATAGCTGAAGAACGGGAAAAGTGAATTCCTTCATATGGGGAGGAGATATTAATTCTGATTAATGTAGTTCTAAAGTCTCTCACTAACGACCTTATTTTTCTTCTATCAAATCTCTCAGTATACTCGAATCTTTTTTTTTAGACAGAGAAAAGGTAAATAATAATTGTTTGTGCCTAATTTCTTAGTTTATAATTCAAAAAAGAAACATGGGGACTTAGAAGTCCTTTACTTGGAGACAGTGATTATGCAAAACAAGGATTCAAGTTTTGACCATATGGACGATTCCACCTGGTCAAGTTCCACATAGACATACAGCTCAATACCCGATGCTTATCATAGTGGGCATAACACCAACTATAATAATGGTATCAGGCTGTACTAGACGGTAAGCTTACCACCCAGTACCAACACCCTCCTCAACCATAAATCTTCATAAGCCAATTCTCTCTTTTCTTCTTCACTTTTCTTCACTAATAGCCTCTCTCCTCTCTTTCTCTTTGCTTTCTTTTTTAATTTCTTCCACAAATTGTTCTCATTTGCATCAAATTTCTCAAGTAACTTAGAACTGGAGCCTTTCTCTTGGTATAGGGTGGATTTCCCAAGAACCAATTTGATTTTTCTCCCGAAAAAGGAAACTCTAGAACTTAATACCACGGTTATTTGTTTGCTTGATTAAGAGTTAGTTTTTTGCTTTATTAAGGCTAAAAATTTTTGCCTGAAGCCTTGATACTTTATCGATTAAGGTCGAGTCTGCACATACTTCAAGTAGGTCTACTTGAATGTAATTTATATTTGTGTGAATCTAGACTAAATCTGCATCAAGAGGGCCTAGATCAGCCCCAATTCAGCCTTGATCTGCATGAATCCAACCTAGATCTTTGTAGATCTGACCAAGATCCACATGTATCGGTTCTAAATCTGCCAAACCTGTCCCAGATTTACTTTAGTTGGGCCTAGATCCACATGGATCTGGCCTAGATCTGCCTCAATCAAGCCTTGATCCACAAAACTAGAATCCGCATAGGTCTAGGTTAGAACCACCTATAGATCCAAGACAGATCCATGCAGATTCAGCTTAGATCTATGTTGACAAATGCCACATTTATACTACTTTGAGTAATTTTTAATTGCCTGCCCAAATGTGCTGCTTAATGGTTGTTGAAAAATGATATTGGAGCAGTAAATTACCAATTTGGCATGGTAGCATATCTCTTGCTTGGATAACCACCATCATTGGCAGGTATAAATAAATTGAAGGAACATATGACAGGTAAGAGTTTTTGGACATGGCCAGATGAATGAAGGTTTTTCAAGAAATCAAATGAGGTAGTTGAATTGGATGCTAAAATAGCTCTTATCACAAAGAGAAATTCTTAATAGGTAAGTACCTAAATCACCTACCTATAATGCGTATGAGGCTCAAGCAACGATGTTGAGAAGGATCCCAAGCTTGTAACCAATTATTTGTACATCATTAGATTGGTCACATGAACAAGAAAGAGAAAGGAAGAAGAGGAGGTGACGAAGAAAGAGGAGGAAGAAGAGGAAGATGAAGGAAGAAGGGGAGGCAGTGGAGGCAAGGGGGGAGAAAAAGGAAGAAGGAGAAAGAAGAGGAAGCCATGAGGAGGAAGAGGAAGCTGTGATGAGGAAGAAGAAGAGGAAGCCACATAAGGAAGAAGTATGAAGAAGAGGAAGCCGTGAGGAGGAAGAACAAGAGGAAGTTGCATAAGGAAGAAGAGGAAACCATGAGGAAGAAGAAAGAAGAGGAAGCCATGAGAAAGAAGAAGGAAGAAGAGGACGGACTATACTAGGGAGATAGGTGGCAGCATCAATTCCACACACCCCGCAAGAAGAGGACTCACATTCGTGAGCCCTAATGGGTGTTTTATTTTTAGTTTTTTATTTTTTTACACTGAGACCAGCTGAAACGATGGTCTCGATATAAGAAAATTTGTTTTGCCCAAACCGGTATGAAAAGGGGAAGCCTGCATACCAATACCTACTGCCTGTTTCGTACCGGTCTAGGCAAACGGATTGCCTTGATGTTAGCAACCTTTTCTTCATCTTCCTCTCCTCTTTTCCTTTGTTTTTCCTTCTATTGTTTTCTAAGCAGAAGCCTCAGTCAATACATCATTCTAGCATACCAACAAAACATACGTTAAGATGGCATACCTTTCCAGCATAGCATTTATAGTTTGCAGTACTATTTTGTGATCAGTTGGCACAAGGGTGTGCCTAAAGAAGGCACCCCCTTGATTTCTAATCAATTCAAGTAACTCTAATATGGTATTTAAACTAGGAAAGCCATACTTTCATAGCCTAGATTAGAATTTTAAGCAACATAACATAATAAACATTTCAATAATTTCGGTAGCAATGAACCACATCAGCAGTTTATGCCTTTACGGTCATATGCATGGCATTCACAAAACTGCTTGACTTATGGGTATCATCAACAAATGAATTTAACTATTGCCAATCCATTAACACCACACTCTTGCAGTCTGACTAGATTATGTAGGAAATTATGCACTTTTTTCAAGGAAAAGGAGAATCATGAAAGTCCCTTACAGAGTTCATCATAAGAATCACGATCATCGACACCTATTCTGCATTTCACACTGACAGGAACATCACAGTTGGAAGCAATGGCCGACATAGCGTCTCCAACAAACTTCATTCGTTCAAAAAAATAAGAAAAGAAGACACTCAGAGTATGCTCCAAAAAGTAAATTGTTTAAGCCTACAAAAACCTAGCGACATTACCATACTATACTGTAATTTCGGTATGCATAAAACATCAAACCTCTGGGTCAAACATTAGACGTGCACCAAAGCAACCATGGCCTGCAACTTTTCCACTAGGGCATCCACAACTAACACAAATCAACAAAGGAATTAAGGATTATAAAGTAAAAATAAGCTAACAAAGAAAGGGATGAAGTACCTAAAGAAGAGTTCATACGAACTTGAGATTAATTTCATCATAAGAATAAGAATTTGCAAGCTCAGCTGCCTTTGCCAGGTTTGTCAAATTACTCCCACCAATTTGTAGAACAATAGGATGTTGTATGGGAGAAAATGCCAAGAACCTATCCTAAAACATCAAAAGATAAATCAATGCATAAATTTGTTTTGTAATATCCTGATTTCAAGAAGAAAATAGTTTCTCATAAGTGGAAAACGAGCAAGGCTCATTAAAGAATAAATTTATTAACCTGCCACTAATTTATGTTAAGATGCCCAAGTACCCACCAAAAATCAAATTGAGAAGTAATCACTTAATTGGGAATTCTGACAGATTCTAAACCATTAGATGCATCAAGTGCAAATTCACTAAATCACAAATATAGTCCCAGACCCAGATATGATGGTTTTCTAAACCATCATCAATCAGTTGTGGACCTGATAACTTAATGATCCAAAAGAAAATAGAACATTCTATGATGGGGCAGAATTGCCAAATCAGCTATTATATTCTTTGACAGTTAACCAGAAATATGTGGCATATCTTAGCTGCATTACATATCCTGAGGATGGATCTCAAGAATTAAAAAAGAATAAAATCAAACAGATGTGTATTGATAAAATGTTTGAAAACATATGACAAAAACCAATCCTAGCAAATAAACATCATCTCATTTTAGACAAAAAGGCATCAGGGTTGCAACTTATCTCTAACATCTGTAACTTAGCTTTCTCTGAAGTATTTTATGCTTTGAGCAATTTTTTTGAAGTTTTAACAGGAACATGCTAAACAAGGATGTTAGTATTTCGAGAAAAAATTGTTAATATTCAAATGCAACATCTCAACCTTGTCTATGATAGTTTCATCATATCTAAAAAAAGCATATCGAATGAACGGTTCTTTACCAGGTTTTCACTTTGATGAACAATAGTTTCTGCGACAACCATTTCTGTATAAAGCCATGCATGTTTTGATATTAATCGAGCAAGAGTCCTGTAGTGGTTGTCTGTCCAGTCCATCATGGGTGCAATGCTATAACACAGAATAAGCATGCATCGAATAAGCTGAAAGCATCTGAAACAGATTTTCTGGAAACATTGTTGTTGATCTACACTGTGTACCTAAACAACTGTGGAAAATATTTCCGATCGATAGTGGTTCTGGAACAAACAAGATCTTCATCCATACAAGAATGAAATCTCTTGAACTGTAGAGAAGGTCCATTCGGTATGTCAAAGGTTTTCTTTCCATGGGTTGTAATATTATGAAGATGACGAGGGATGAATGCAGAATAAACAGCGTACACTGCAGACTTCATCACCTCATGGAATACAGCATGTGTGAATTCCCTGCATAATTGCAATGATCCCAGTAAGGAAAGACTTAACAAAGAAACTACAGAAATAGCCCCTGTATGGTAGATGATCCAATGAGACCTATAAAAATCACGCAGCATAGTCGGTATCTAGTACCTCATATACACATAATCAGAATTACTAGATGTGCATTACTACAACCACAAGTTACTCTGGATATGCTGTAGGGCTAGCTGAATCATATAAGTCATATTGAGAAAGAGCACAAGATTAGAAAACATATCAAAAGGACACATCAGTCATTTACCATATCCCAACAGATAAATAAAAGAGTCTGCAATTACTTACCAATCAGGCCAAATTAGGCTAGTTTAAGAATCAGACAAGGCCACCAAGGTTCTAAATACCCCCTGGACCAGGTGGTATTTACTGGTCCAACAGTGAACCAGCATATGGACTAGCCTTTTCAGGTGGTCAGGTCTGGTTCAGCCTTTTTTTTCATTTTTTATTTAGGAGAAATTTACTTCATCTTTTAACAGTTTCTATATTATATGCCTGGTATGAAGACTTTATTTTTAGTTACTAAACTGTGGCTTATCATGATATGATTAGACCAACCAAAGAACTTCTCATCTTCCCACTCAGCAAGAATTGCTTACAGTGTATTATGGGCTCTCATGCATTATATCCAAAGCAACTAGAAAACTGTTATGGCTATGAGCGTTCCTAGGACCAACACCACAATTCTTCGATGACATACTGGTTAACAAGCACTGCTGGAATTCAAAGGTTAATTAACAACAAATGCAGAAATATTATTAATTAAAGATAACCAAAAAATTGGGTTGTTAATTAGTTGATTGCGAAGTAAATCAGGCATATTGCACATCTAGACAATTCTACAAGCAGATTAGTATTAACTATGACTCTGAGAAAAAAGAAGACTGAGTCCTGAACAATTTGCAGCTACTAGTTACGGCATAAATGTCATCGCAACTGTACCTAAAGAACTATTATTCTGCGAACCAATTTGGTCCGTGTAAAGAGTAGAGAGACCAAAAATCTACAGTTTATCCATTAGTTCCATAGAACAGAAGTTATGGAAGAGATCCTAAACAAAAGGAAGCTTCATAGCTTGATCCCAACTCCTCCCCGGACTTGTTAGCACTGGGTTTACTAGAAGACCAAAAGATTACTAAGAAACAAACGAAGGTCCCCTTGAGAGGACCGAAACAGTTCTCTCTCCTTCGGCCCAGGAGATCCCCAGAAGAAGAGGAAGAAGAAAAAGGAGCCCAACAACTTACACCCTACTTCGACGCCGCTGCCGCGAGAGCGAAAACGTGACCGCGAGAAGATAAGGGAGAGAATGGCCGACGAATGAGGCGGATCGAGCGACGGGTGTCAAATGGACGGGAAGGGGGGCCACGGCGAGCCCAAGCCCGCCGTCCGATCCAAGATAGGAAGTTTTGCAAAAAGCCCCCGTCATATTTTCATTATTATGGAAGCTCTCACATTTCTTAATTTATAATTTATATAGAAATTTTTATTTGCAACCCTTCTTACCATTTAGGTTCCGAGTATAAGAACTTTTAATATTTCTAAATTATCACTCAGTATATAATTTTTTTTTTTCTTCTTCTTCCTCATCTATCTTAATTCGAGAGAGCATGAGCAACAACTACAGAGGCAGCAGACGACACCCGTTAGGATCATCGACGGAAGCAACAATAGTTGGTGGGCCTCACTATTCGGGTGGTTGTTGGTGCCTGTTTATCTCGATGACTTTGTGATACTAGAGACTTCTTTGAAAGGGATTACGAAGGAAACCGAGAAGAAGAGTAAATGGCCAATGTAATAAAGCTTTGGATGAGAACCATGGAGATGGAGGCCTTCCATAACATCATGTGTCGCTTTGCAATTGCCTCCAACCTCTCTCACTGATCCTCTCGTCACCAATATCTAAGGCTCCTTCTTCTTAATCCAACAATTAATCTTGGGATCGAGAGAATGCCTGCTTATATCAGTGGAAGTGTGATTGAGGAGTGCTATTCTATAGACCTCATCTACACACGGACACGCGTATATATACATATACATATATACATATACATATATATATATATATAAAAGGACTATAAAGTATAGTTTGAGCAGCTGTACTTGATTTTCAAATGAAACTCCCTTATGCTTCAACAATTGTCCAATTGTCATAAGAAAATTTAGCTCAAAACTAATGATAAACATGACTTTTCTGGGTGAAGACCAATAATTGTTTACTCATAAGATGGACATAACAAATCATCATAGAACTAGTAATCTAAAATATTTAAGCTCAAATTAATGATAATAGACTCATTTAATCATTTAAATCAACTCACACATTCTTCAACATCTAATGAATGACTAATGTATGGTGCCACATATCATATTTCAACAATCGACCTTAACAAGCACGCGATCTAAAATGTTTGAATCCAAGTTAATAATAGTACAATCGTTTAAATTCATAAATTAACTTAAAACTGCTTCACTTCCAATAAACGACTAAATTAGGATGTCATAAATAATGTTAAAGCAATCGACCTTAGAAACAAATCTTCATGAAGAGTTGGCAGCAGAAGGCATTCAGCTTCTTGGTCAGCAGGATGAGTGCTGATGTGCACCTTAACAACTCTGATACATCAAAGAGGCCATACAGACTGTGAATGAGATTCCAAGGCAGCAACAAGTAGGAGATCATGGAACAGGTGATACAAAAATGGGCAACAACTTGTTTGCAACCATGTTAAAGAGATGGCAAAGTTGAGAGTAGCAGGAAACAACATTTCTGATATAGAAACATGTCATCAGGAAGTAATACAATCCTAGATGTTTATGACATCGCTTTTCTCTATTGTGCCCATTCCAATCCTAGCTCAGCAGGCACTTCAACAAACACAAACAAGAATCACAAGTCATTCCCCGCTGCAGCTGCCTCCACCTTAGTATGGTGGTGGTGGATAGACTCCTGGATAAGCTGTTGCATAGGCAAACTTCATCCATCAGACATCAAACAATACATTCTGTATCCAACTGTTGAATCTGATACATTACCTGGAGGGTAACAGGGTTGGCCTGGTGGCGGAGGGTATGGCTGCGGTGGCAGGTATGTTTGGGTGGGTGGATATGTCGGAGGGTACTGCTGCTGCAGCAGGGGAGGAGGGTATATTGCCGGCTGATACAGAGCAGGATCGGCCACCTGCGGGTATCCTGCTGGTGGGTAGGCTGCCGGAGGATAAGAGAAAGAATCTACTGCTCTTGGGGGCATGTATGGAGGAGCGTACTGCGGTGCTGGATTGTATGGTGGAGCAGTCGGAGCATAGCTTGAAGGCGTGGCAGACTTGGCAGGTTTCTGTGTCAACCCCAAGAGTGACCAACGAAGAAGAGCATAAAAATCTAATTATATTGGCTTCAAATTCAACTTTACATGCACAACGAACTCGCTTCATCTATTTATAGGGATTTGAAATATACTTCTAGAATGATGGAGGAGGAAGACCCTAAAATTCAACTTCACTTGCACAATGAACTCTGACTCATCTGATAGAATGATGGAAGAAGAGTATACAAGTCTAACTTTATTAACTTTGAACTCAACCTTACATGCACAAAGAATTCGTTTGATCTATTTATAAGGATTTAGAATACACTTCTAGAATGACAGAGGAAGAAGAGTATAAAAATCTTATTTTATTAGCTTTAAGTTCAACTTTGTATGCGCAATGAACTTGCCTCATCTATTTATAGGAATTTAAAATACACTATTATCGATCAGCTAAATTCAAAAGAAACCTAATCCTAAGGATTCATTCAATTTTCTTTACAATATATGCCTATCATTTTGACACTGCTGATATTACACCTTTCAAGAGGATTTTATCTTATTCCAAGATATATTTAAATCTTTTTAAAATATTCATGTATTTTTCAAAATAACCAAATCTTCTTTTCATTCCAAGACAATCTTGCAAGGCCATGCATACATGAATTGAGTTTATTTTCGGCAGATTTATCATCGTAGCCATGCATTAAGTATTTAGGAAATAAATGAATTGATCAATTGAATAAAATAACAAATTCTGTAGCATGTATCAGCTCAAGTTTTCAGATGGATTGACAGTCTGCAATAATTTATCTCTAACTGATCAAGAAATTAGAGCTGAAAAGAGGATGACAAGAACCTCTGCTTTTCCAGCGTTTGCGTAATGCATGATAAGTTTTACCTCACCAGAGTACCTGTGCAGAGGAAATAACAAATGGAATTAGCTTCAAATCTTCTCAACCACAAAAAAGATTGGTCTCCTCCTTTCTCTGGTTCAGAGCGATTACAGAGGACTTACCTGCCAGATCTTGACTGGATTGACCAACAAGAGTCATCGTATCCTTCAGCAAGGACCTTGCTCAGCTGCACCCTGAGAAGAGATGCCGTTGAACTTGCACGCTTTGCGTTCGATCAATTGCGTGAAATAGATGAACTTTTGGTGGGAAGGTTAGCTGATACCTGCCACTGCCGATGAAGTCGTCGTGGGAGACAGTGTTGTCATTCCAGACCGAGACGCTGATCTCGCGAAGACCTTCTATAAGAGACAGGGCCGTCTTCTCCTGGAAGCTGGGGTTCCTGCCACCATCTGCGGTCCATCATCAGCACCAAAGTTAAAAGAGTTGGTCCACACAGCAACCCAAAGACATATCGCCCAGGATTCACCTCTGCTGGTGCGAGTTCGGAACTTGGTGGTGGCGTATTCGAGGATAACATAGGGGTCCTGCCGCGATATCCACTCGGTGTCCTTCAACTTGTTGCATCCAACCACTGGGGAAGGTGCAAAAGTACCAGTCCAGAGGAGGAACAAAGCTGTAATGATCATTCCAGCACAGAAGCAAGGGGATAAAACACTGGAGGCTAACCTGTGACCTCAAGAAGCTGGCCTTGGATCGACATGACGAGCGAGGGAAAGCAAGGAGGGCGAGTTGGTCCTGAGCTTCCTGCAGTAGTCCAGAAATACTGTCAGTGGTGATCGCCGCATGACAAACCGCGTGGTCTTCATGGAATCTTGAGCTGTTCTACGCGGTTGAGTTGGGATAGGTGAGATTTTGATCAGCACCCTACATCATATCAGATTGCTGCGATGAACGGTCAAGATGGGAGGGAGAAAGGTCCGTAACCCTTCGGTATCCGTGTGTGATGTAGTAACGATGGAGGGAACGAGTGAGACCAAAGATATCTCTCCATAGCAATGCCCTTCAAAAGACTCCGTCGCCAAACGTTGACATGTCGGCACGTTAGACGTTGACTATTCCGTTGACGTAAAAAAAAAAAAAAAAATCCTATTTGTCTGCTTATAAATTCTATCTTCATATTTTTGTCTTTTTCCACAATTTTCTCCCTCCTCGAACTCACTAAATTTGAACCGATTGAATAATTCAAAACTTAGACCGATTCAAAATAAATAATATTAAATAATTAATGGAATTTACCAAATATTACCTCGATGTTGACTTTTAAGTGCAAGTGGGGGACAAAAGATAAGGTTTTGTTGCACCTTCAATGGGACTTGAGTTTTGTGAAAGGTTCGGTAGATTTAGAATTGGTTTCAAGTAATGTGGTTTTGAAGTCAACTTCACATCACATGACACACAGATTTCGTGTATCATAGAACCATTCAAGTTTCAAGGACGACTTGCTCCGTTGACAAGATCTGTTGTTGGAGTTCACTTGATCTATAAAATATATCATATCTAATACTTAATCTTAGAGTAAAGCTAGATTGGACTCGTGATATTAATATCTTTACCTTCTTTATTATAGTAGCATTATGCACTTATTCACATTTCTCGATATTAAATAAATTTATTTAAAATCATCGAATTATTATGCTAATATATGGCTTCCATGTCATGGTTTTTACGATGACAACTTGTATTAATATACTATGATCTTTTCATAACTTTATTTCTATTCTTTATCTTCGTCTCATTTCTCATTCAAACATTAACTCTATATATATATAAGATGAATAAAGAGACAGGATGCGGGATATTATATCAAATCATATCAAATAACCACATGAATAATAGAAAATATTCTCCATCCTTATTTATTCCCTCGTAGGCACTATACTCGTAAGCTTAATTAGCACATTTACTCATAAGTATTGTGATCTAATGTAGATCACGAGTTAATATTGATTTTATTAGATTAATTTTTTTTAAAAAAATAATTTTTATTCATTAGATTAAATGATACATGAGATATTTTCACAGAGATTCAAATATGATATTTATCACTATGCAATAATACACTAAGTAGTATGATGTTAATAATGTTAACAATGACTCGTAACAGTCGTACCACCATCAATTTTACATTCACAAGAATAAAAAAAAATGATGTAAATTAAATAAAAATTAATACTTAAAGAAGTTTGATTAATCGATATAAATATTATATATGTTGTATTATGTTTTGGGAAGGTATATCAACTAGATTTACTAAAATTAGATGTAGAAACATTTAAGATAAGTAAATAGATTTGATAAACATGGTTTGGACCTAAACTTGGCCTTTTTTTATCTTCCTAATTTCAAGCCTAAAACAATCTTTAAATTGAAGAATTTAATATCTTTTTTGCTATTTTAACTCCTTATGAGTTTTTTTTTTTTTGAAAGGGTATACCATATCTAATTATCATGAGCAATTTTATTTTTCCAAATATTTATTTGTTTATATATAAATAAATAAATAAATGTGCATGTGTACACCCAAACACATTTACAAACATTCAAGTGATTTAATGTATTTTCACCAATATTTTTAAAACTATTCTTTAAAAAAAGAAAGGAATTAATGTCCAACAGAGGAGCTTACACCCACAAGTTGGATCTCTTATGATTAGGTCATGATGATGGTGAATGCAAGTTTTCTTTTTAATGATAAATAGTGAAGGTGAGTTAAGTGATTTAACAAAGTTTTACCAACCAAACAAGTTAATATCTTTGAAAAATATGTTGAATGATATGTCAAAACCTAAATCATAAATGGTACATTATCATTAAATCAATATTTTTGATATAAAAAAATATTGAACTATTTTTGAACCTATAATATTTGGTAAGTAAGAACATATTTAATTTAAAAGTAAAATTTATTTTAAATATTTATATTTTTGATAAAAAAAATAATATTTAACATGTTTTTTTATGGTGGTTGAGTGATTAATGGTGTGTTCCGAGATACATTTCAAATATGCATTGAGAGCTCAATGCATATTTCAAATGTAAATTGGCACTCGATAATTTTATTTTTTCAAATCATATTTAGCCTAGATATTGCATTTCAAATGCTCTAAAAGTTATCTTAGAGTAACATTAGTGTTTTAATATTTGCATGATGCTAATATGATTT
Organism: Musa balbisiana; assembly: GCA_004837865.1. Lineage (NCBI taxonomy): Eukaryota > Viridiplantae > Streptophyta > Magnoliopsida > Zingiberales > Musaceae > Musa > Musa balbisiana. Next base: position 28,839,591 of record CM017190.1, on the reverse strand, counting down.
TTAAACAAATTTAAAGTACCTACTAGAAACTCCAACTCTATGATTTATTTATATATTTTTTTAAGGTAAAATTTATTTTATTTTTATTTATTTATTTATTTTTAAAAGTTATTTTATATTTATTTATATAATTATATTATATTATTTATTTGTTAAAAAAATTACATATAGTTATTTATTTATTTACTTATTAATTTAAATAAAAAAATATATTCACTTTGAGTAAATATTAAAAATAAAGTAAGGGTAAATTTATCACATAATATTTAATATATTTTTTAAATATAATTTTATCAAACAACACCTATGTCAATGAATATTTAAAACATAATTTTTATCTATTATTTACCAAACACTTAAGGCATTCTATAATTACACACACTTAAATTTCTTTTTTAAATATACAATAAAAATATAAATATATTCCCAAATACAATATAAGATTCACACTTTTCGTGGGTATTGATTGGAATTCCGTTGTGATGCTTTAAATCGTAAGCATTTATTTCCTTCCGCCCTCTTTGACGATGTCTTAAGGCACCATTTGCATGTGAAAGAGCACAACTAAGTGAGATTCCATCTCCATGTATTGTATTTTAAGATGATATGTCATGTCTTACGTGCAAGTAATTAGTTTGTTTTAAAATAAAAATATTTATTACAAATGCATAATATATTTTGTATAAATTCTTTAAATTTTTTTATTTTTGTAAAGTATCCTTTTTTTTGTTTATTTCATCGTTTATTGTCTAAAAAATGATATTGCTTATGCTCTTCATTCCGTCATTCGTCATCTCTATTCCTCACCATCTTTTATCACCTTTGGCCCGTCACATTCGTCCTCTTTTGGTGCCCTCCACCCTTGCTCTTATATGCCTTTTATCATCGAGCCATCTTCGAGGAGGGTATTCTTGGCCCTCTCTTTTGTCTCATAAATCTCGAGCCTCTTATGTTAAGAAAACGTACCCTCGCTCGCTTATACCTCTCGCCACCACTTAATTAGGGGAGCAGAGTAGCTCGAGAAAAGATACAACTAATGCCAGTGTGTTGGTGGGAGAGGAGAGAAGGGAAGCTCCACCATGGCCACCTTCTTCCCCTTTGTCGAGGTCAATAATAAGATGGGAGTGATGGGATATATATAAAGCGGAATAACCTTTGTATATGAACAAGTACTAGAAGACCATAATATGCAACGGAATTAAATAAAATCATAATCAAATAGAACACCAAGATATACGTGAAAAACCCCTCCAATGTGAAGGGTAAAAACCATAAGGCAAACTAGAGATAATCCACTATAAGAATAATGAATATACAAATCTCAATCTCTTGCCCTAAACCCTAGCAACAATCACAAGAGAATAACTGGGATACAAGGATCACGTCACTGTCCACAATATCTAAAACCTCCCCAAGTAATCACAGCAAGAGTCTACTGTAGATTTGATCTAACCTGAGATGAAAACATTGCTAGATGATTGAGAACAATCTCTCTGCGTTGTCCTTATCTTCTTTCCTTTCTTTCTCTTGTTTTTCTACCTTGTTCTCCTCCTTTTTGCTATTGTGAGAATATCCATGTTGCTTTAGTTTTTCTCCCAAAAACGTAGTCACCTTCACCTCACAAAATGCAGCCACCACACCCCCTTTATATTGATCTAGGGTTAGGTTAAGAGGGGGTGTGGGCTGTGGGTTGATAAAGCCCACATTGGGCTGAATATGGGCTGTTAGCCCAACAACCTTCCTCTTCAGCTCATAAGGGAGGCTGTCCCATAACTCCTTAATGTGAAACCATGCCGACCAACTGTCGACATATCTCCTGTCTTTCTTTTGGTAAAGTCTTTGTCAACAAGTCTGCTCCATTATCATCTATATGAATTTTCTGAAGCTGCAACTGTTTCTCTTCAAATACATTTCAAATCCAGTGGTATCTGACATCTATATGCTTTGACTTGGAATGAAACATTGGGTTCTTACACAAATGGATGGTACTCTGGCTGTCACAATGCACCACATAATTTTTCTGTTTCAACCCCAATTCTTGTAAGAATTCTTTCATCCATAATATTTCTTTGTATACCTCTGTGGTAGCAATATATTCTGCTTTTGTGGTGGAGAGAGCAATACACCTTTGTAACCTGGATTACCATGACACAGCTCCCCCTGCAAAAGTAAGTACATAACCCGAAGTAGACTTCCTTGTATTTATATCTCTTGTCATATCTGCATCTGTGTAACCTGTCAATATAGGTGGTCCACCTCCAAAGCTTACACAAACCTTAGAGCTCCCTCTGAGATATCTAAAAATCCACTTCACTGCTACCCAGTGCTCTTTACTTAGATTTGCAAGAAATCTGTTAGTAACACTAACTGCATATGCAATGTCCAGCCTCGTACATACCATCGCGTACATTAAACTTTCAACTGCTGAAGCATAAGGAATCTTTTGCATTTTCTCCTTCTCCTCATCACTTGACGGACTCTGTTCTGAGCACAACTTAAAGTGATCTGTAAGAGGAGAACCAACTGGTTTTGCATTGCTCATACTGAATCTTTCTAATACCTTTTCAATGTATTTCTCCTGTGACAACCATATCTTCTTATTTTTCTTGTCACGAGAAATCTGCATATCCAGTATTTGCTTTGCTAGCCCCAAGTCCTTCATTGCAAAAGACTCACTCAGTTCCTTCTTCAACCTATCAATGTTAGACATATCTTTCCCAAGAATAAGCATGCCATCAACATAAAGTAAGAGAATAATAAAATCCTCACCAAATTATTTGATGTACACACAATGATCTGAAGCCGTTCTTTTGTATCCATTTTCTATCATAAATGAATCAAACTTTCTGTACCACTGCCTTAGAGCTTGCTTCAGCCCATATAAGCTCTTCTTTAACTTGTAGATAAAGTTCTCTTTACCTTTGACTTTGAAGCCTTCTGGTTGCTCCATATAAATTTCCTCCTCCAAATTACCATGAAGGAAAGTTGTCTTCACATCTAATTGCTCAACCTCCAAGTCCTGGCTAGCAGCAATACCAAGAGTAACACGAATAGAAGACATTTTAACAACAGGAAAAAAAATCTCTTCAAAGTCAATACCTTTCTTTTGACCAAAGCCTTTCACAACCAATCTAGCTTTGTACTTTGGTTAAGAATAATATTCTTGAGTCTTTAACCTAAAAACTCACTTGTTCTTCAAGACATTCATTCAATTTGGTAGTAGAACCAAATCATAAGTGTGGTTCTTCTGAAAAGCATCCATCTCTTCCTGCATAGCAACTAACCACTTCTCTTTTTGCTCACCTTCAACTGCTTCCTGGTAACTCTTTGGTTCACCTGCATTAGTAAGCATCACATACTCATCTATAGAATATCTTTTGGAAGATTGACGTTGTCTAGAAGATCTTCTCAACTGAGGTTCTGCGGGAACTTGCTCTTCAACTTCTTCTTGCTCAACATGTTCTGCAGGCAGATCAACATTAAGCTCTACACTATCTTCCTGCATATCTCCCCCATCACCCTGATATACTTGAGGAATAATTGGGTCACAATCTGTTAATCCTTCTGTAGAAGTCTTGGCCAGTGTCTTCTTTTTCAAATCTTCAAAGGTTTGATCCTCAAAGAAGATTACATCTCTACTTCTGAACACCTTATGCTTTTCTGGATTCCAAAGCCTGTAACCAAACTGATCATGTGAGTAACTAAGAAAAATACATTCTTTAGACTTACCATCCAGCTTGGACCTCTTATTATCTGGAACATGTGCAAATGCACGATAACCAAACACTCTCAAATACTTGTAGGAAACATCTTTCCCTGATCATACGTGCTCTGCAACATCACCATCTAGGGCTGTACATTGTGTTAAGTTGATCACATCAACTATAGTCCTCAAAGCCTCATCCCAAAACCTTTTAGGTAGTTTGGCCTGTAAAAGCATACATTTGATTTTTTCCATGATGATGCGGTTCATCATCTATGCAATAACATTATGCTGAGGTGTACTAGAAACTGTCATCTCATGTTGGATCCCATGTGACCTGCAATAATCATTAAATAATCCTGTATACTCACCACCATTATCTGATCTTATGCATTTCAATTACCTTTCTGTCTCTCTTTTAACCCTAGCATGAAACTCTTTGAAGACATTAATCACCTGATCTTTGATCTTCAAAGCATAGACCCAAACTTTCCTAGAAAAATCATTTATAAAAGTGACAAAATAAAGTGCACCACTTATACCAAGAATATCAACAGATCCACCAGGAGTTTTTGTCCTCAAAGGACCACATACATCTGTATAAACACGGTCTAAGACATGCATTTTTCTAGACAAAGCAGGACTAGCAAATGAAACTCTGTGTTGTTTACCAGCCAAACAATCAATACAATGGTTCAAATGTATACCTCTGAGATCTGGTAATACCTTTCTCTTGGAAAGAGCTTGTAGTCCCTTCTCACTCATATGTCCCAATCTCCTATGCCACAACTCCATGCTGAAATCTTTCTCTGTAGCATTTAACTGCTCACCATAAGCTTTAGCTTGCAACCTGTACAAAGTATGACATTTCTTTTCACTAGCTATAACAAGAGATCCCTTACTGAGCTTCCATTGCCTTTTGTGAAATCTACTATCATAGTATTCATCATCTAGCCTTCCAACTGAAATTAAATTCAGCCTCAAGTCAACCACATGCCTCACATCCTTAAGCACCAACTTGCAGCCAAGGTTGGTCTTTAAATGGATATCACTCATGCCAATGATGTCTGCTGTGTCATAGTTACCCATCTTGACAACACCAAAATTTTCAGACCTGTAGCAAAAAACTCCCTCCGTGGTGTAGCATGATAAGAAGCACTTGTGTCAATCACTCACTCAAGATCCTAACACACACAAGAAAAAATATCATCAGAAGGAGACAAAATCAAATAATCACCACCCTGCATTGTAGTTGTAGTATTATCCTTTGACTTTGTAGACTCCACTTCTTTTCTCTTTTTCTTGCTTTTCTTATGTTGATTACATTGGTTCTTGTAATGTCCTTTCTCATCACAGTTATAGCAAACAATATCTTTTCTTGATCTTGACTTGCTCCTACTCATGCGTAAACTACTTTTAGACTTTGACTTTCCACTATTCTCTGAGATAAGTGCTTGTAAATCATTCTGAGATGTTACTAAACTCTTTCTTTTCAACTCCTCATTCAACAAACTGCTTGTTACTTGATTTATAGTGACAATAACTCATCATCAAGAGACATTTTTATAGAGGATAACTGGTTAGTAATACTCTGCATTTCATTCAAATGCTCAGCAATAGAAGCACCCTCTCTATATTTTAGGTTCACAAGTTTTCTGATCAAAAAAGCTTTGTTACCAGTTGTTTTTCTTTCATAGAGACTTTCCAACTTTTTCCAAAGAAAATATACAAAAATTTCAATAGAAACATGATGAAAGACACTATCATTAAGCCATTGTCAAATAAACCCAATTATTTTTCGATCTAACCTCTTCCACTCATCATCTGTCATAATTGTAGGTTTTGTACTATCACCCTACAAAGGTCCATACAAATATTTGCAATACAAGAGATCTTCCATTCTTGGTTTCCATATCATCTAATTGTTTCCATTCAAATTAATCATGCAAGAAACATTACTGACCTTCATGTTCAAATACAAAATTAAATCACCAAAACCCTACTTTGATACCAGTTGATGGGATATATATAAAGCAGAATAACCTTTGTATATAAACAAGTACTAGAAGACCATAATATGCAGCGAAATTAAATGAAATCACAATCAAATAAAACACCAAGATATACATGGAAAACCCCTCTAATGTGAAGGGTAAAAACCATAGGGCAAACTAGAGATAATCTACTATGAGAATAATGAATATACAAATCTCAATCTCTTGCCCTAAACCTTAGCATCAATCATAAGAGAATAACTGGGATATAAGGATCACATCACTGCTCACAATATCTAAAACCTCTCCAAGTAATCACAGCAAAAGTCTACTATAGATGAGGATGTCCACGTTGCTGCAGTTTTTCTCTCAAAAACGCAGCCACCTTCACCTCATAAAATGCAGCCACCACACCCCCCTTATATTGATCTGAGGTTAGGTTAAGAGGAGGTGTGGGCTGATAAAGCCCACATTGCGCTGAATATGGGTTGTCAGCCCAACAGGGAGGTGGAGGCGAGAGGCTTTAGCATGCTTTGATAAGAATAAACAAAAATAAGAGCATAATCCATTATGTACCTTTATGTCATGGACTAGGGATTGGTACAGCTCGATTATATCCTTAAAACATCATATTATCGATTTTTAAATAAGGAGGTCAGAGGAACGAGATCAAGTCAAGGGGGTTGGCTCTCGGGCGTCTACTACGTCTTCGTGGCTGACCTAAGGTGGAGCTTGGTTGGCCTCGTCTATGTTAGGATCAAGAGCACTAAGAGGGGGGGGTGAATTAGTGCAGCGAAAAACTTTTGACGATTTAAAACGATGTTCGTGCGATAAGAACGATTTCGGTATGAAAGTCAATTCGGAAATTGCTTTAACTTAAGATCAAGCAAAGTGCAGTTAAAGTAAAGCTATGGAAGTAATTGCAGTTAAGATAGAGAACAAAATGTAAATGCAAAACGAGATTTAGAGTGGTTCGGTCAATCTTGACCTACATCCACTTTTAGCTTCCTCCTCCGATGAGGTCACCGACATCCACTAGAGGCCTTCCTTCAATAGGCGAAGGCCAATCACCCTTTTACAGTTTTACTCCTTTTGACGGGCTTAGGAGACAACCCTTACAGATTTTTCACTCTCTTGAATGATCAAAACTTCTAAGAAAAGAGAGAGAAGAACTTCTAGCCTTTTACAACACTTTTAAGCTATCAAAATCTCAGAATAAATGCTAAGTTTCGGTGCCCTTTCATGCATGAAAGGGTGGGGTTTATATAGGCCCCAAACTGATTTGAATTTGGAGCTCAAAAATGTCATTTCCCATATTTTCGGGGTCCTGGCGGTACTACTGTCATAAATGGGCGGTACTACCGCCTGACAGAGCTCAGAGACCGAGCTCGGGCGGTACCACCGCCCGACAGGGGCGGTGCTACCGCCCAGTCTCACTCGGAGACTGAGCCCAAGCAGTGCCACCGCCTGACAGGGGCGGTGCTACCGCACCGCCCATTCTCACTCGGAGACTGAGCCCAGGCGGTGCCACCACCTGACAGGGGCGGTGCTACCGCCCAGCCTCACTCCGAGACTCGGCTGCTGGGCGGTGCCATCTCACTCGGAGACTGAGCCCAGGCGGTGCCACCACCTGACAGGGGCGGTGCTACCGCCCAGTCTCACTCGGAGACTGAGCCCAGGCGGTGCCACCACCTGACAGGGGCGGTGCTACCGCCCAGTCTCACTCGGAGACTGAGCCCAGGCGGTGCCACCACCTGACAGGGGCGGTGCTACCGCCCAGTCTCACTCGGAGACTGAGCCCAGGCGGTGCCACCACCTGACAGGGGCGGTGCTACCGCCCAGTCTCACTCGGAGACTGAGCCCAGGCGGTGCCACCACCTGACAGGGGCGGTGCTACCGCCCAGTCTCACTCGGAGACTGAGCCCAGGCGGTGCCACCACCTGACAGGGGCGGTGCTACCGCCCAGTCTCACTCGGAGACTGAGCCCAGGCGGTGCCACCACCTGACAGGGGCGGTGCTACCGCCCAGTCTCACTCGGAGACTGAGCCCAGGCGGTGCCACCACCTGACAGGGGCGGTGCTACCGCCCAGTCTCACTCGGAGACTGAGCCCAGGCGGTGCCACCACCTGACAGGGGCGGTGCTACCGCCCAGTCTCACTCGGAGACTGAGCCCAGGCGGTGCCACCACCTGACAGGGGCGGTGCTACCGCCCAGTCTCACTCGGAGACTGAGCCCAGGCGGTGCCACCACCTGACAGGGGCGGTGCTACCGCCCAGTCTCACTCGGAGACTGAGCCCAGGCGGTGCCACCACCTGACAGGGGCGGTGCTACCGCCCAGTCTCACTCGGAGACTGAGCCCAGGCGGTGCCACCACCTGACAGGGGCGGTGCTACCGCCCAGTCTCACTCGGAGACTGAGCCCAGGCGGTGCCACCACCTGACAGGGGCGGTGCTACCGCCCAGTCTCACTCGGAGACTGAGCCCAGGCGGTGCCACCACCTGACAGGGGCGGTGCTACCGCCCAGTCTCACTCGGAGACTGAGCCCAGGCGGTGCCACCACCTGACAGGGGCGGTGCTACCGCCCAGTCTCACTCGGGTCTGTCAAGGCCCAATTGCCCCAAGATTAAGTTAATGGGATCACCTCCCATTTCTAACTTAATCATTATGCTAACTACGATAATTTTCAAGACATTTACTGCAACTTGCTCTGGTGCGTCAATCGCTTCTTCCGTCGAGCTTCCGACGATCATCCGACGAACCCTCGGCGATGCTCCGGCGGACTTCCAGCAAACTCCTGGACTTGCGATGATCCACTTGGCGAGTTCCGATGAGCTTCTTTGGCAAGCTCCTGGACTTCTCGGATTTGTTCCCGCAGAACCTCCGATGACCGTCCGGACTTCCGTCGAACTCTCGAACCCCCAACGTGATCATAGTCTTGACTTTGGCGCAACTCCTGCTGCATGTCTTACTTTCATCGTAGTTAATCCTGCACACTTATCTTAACATATGGATTAGATAATAAATGACAATTGATTTCATCATCAAAATCCGAGATTCAACAATCTCCCCCTTTTTGATGATGACAATCAATTGATAACGGAGTTAACTTTAACTCCCCCTATCTATATGCCATACTCAAGATAAGTCATTCTTGAATTCAAAGCCTTTGAATTCAAGAGACATATTGATAAGTTATGATTGTTTAACATTATCAATACTTCCATCATGATTCCTATCATGATGTATCTCTCTGAAAATGATGTCAAGGCTTGACATCCATTTTCAAGTTTTATATTTCAAATGTGAATGATAGTAATGGTAGCAATTCATCATATGGTAAGATATCAACATGTAAAATTACGATGCAAGTTCTTGATATCTTAACATAATGCAAATATTTCAAAGTGTTTAGCAATCATAGCATTTCTATCATCAATTTAACATAATTCAAATTCAAATATGGCACTCATAGCATCAATTCATATATTTCTCCCTCTTTGTCATCAACAAAAAGGAGAACGATATAAGCAAATTTTAAATACAAGTGAGTGATTGGTAATTTTTCAACAATGAGTGATAGGATACTAATTATACAAACATCTCAAGGAAAGATTAAATCACGCTTTATTTTCACAAGGATCAAGATATGTATGTGAATCAATATCCTTGCAAGTAAAAAATCTTCCTTTTTCAAAAAGGAAATTATAAGAAGGAATCATTTTATCAAATCCATTTCTCGAAAATATTTTTCACGTTATAAGCCTACGAAGGATGCATTTGCTAATTGATTCCATATGTCAAAAATCAATGATATGAATCAAACTCGATATGACATATGCTTATGAGAGCTACATTAAGTTCGGAAGAGAATAAGGTATCAAGAAAATCCAAAAATAAAATTGAAAACTTTCATGCATTCGGACAAGGTTTTGCTATAGATTTTCCAATACAATCATGAAGATAAAACATGCTCATTATCATGGAAATTTTTATATCCAAAACACATAATTTCTAACATATTATTAAGGCATGTAATCATGTAAAATCATCATAGCAATTGAGTGATTTGATTATTGAATCAAGAAAGTTCGAAAAATAAATTTAATGAGTTCAAGCATTCGGACACATTAACATTCCTAATTCTCTTCTAATGAAATTAAATTATTCTTCACTCAAAGGCTTTGTAAAAATATCAGCTAGTTGATGTTTAGTATCAATGAACTCTATAACTATATCATGATTAGTGACATGATCTCGTATAAAGTGATGTCTAATATCAATATGTTTTGTTCTTGAGTGTTGAATGAGATTCTTTGTTAAACATATAGCACTTATGTTATCACATTTAATGAGAATATTTTTAAGATGAACTTTATAATCTTCTAATGTGTTTTTCATCCACATAACTTGTGCACAGCATGCACTAGCTGCAATATACTCGGCTTCGGTTGTTGATAGTGCAACCGAGTTTTGTTTCTTAGATGACCAGGAAACAAGAGCATGTCCCAAAAATTGACATGTTCCTAATGTGCTTTTTCTATCTAATCTACATCCAGCAAAATTTGCATCAGCATAAGTAATTAACTCAAACTTATCGATTTTCGGATACCATAATCCTAAATTTGTGGTACCTTTAAGATATCTAAGTATTCTTTTAACCGCTTTGAGATGAGATATCTTAGGGTTCGATTGAAACCTAACACAAAGTCCTACACTGAACATGATATCTGGTCTAGTTACAGTGAGGTAAAGTAAACTTCCTATCATACCCCTATAAGTTTTTTTATCGAAGCTTTCTCCACTTTCATCAACTTCTAATTTAGTGGATGTGCTCATAGGAGTATTAATAGCTTTTGAGCTTTCCATATTAAATCTCTTTAGCAAACCTAAAGCATATTTAGTTTGACTAATAAAGATGTCATTTCTTAGTTGCTTAATTTGTAAGCCTAAGAAAAAGGTTAATTCTCCCATCAAACTCATTTCAAATTCTAGACTCATGGTTTTAGCAAAGGATTCACAAAGAGATTCGTTTGTAGAACCAAAGATAATGTCATCAACATAAATCTGAACAATGAGAAAATTATTTTCAAAATTCTTGATAAACAATGTAGTATCAACCTTGCCTTTTGTAAAATTATTTTTAATAAGAAAAGAACTAAGTCTCTCATACCAAGCCCTTGGGGCTTGTTTTAAACCATAGAGAGCTTTAGTTAATTTAAACACATGATTAGTGAGGCTTTTATTTTCAAATCCGGGAGGTTGTTCAACATAAACGTCTTCGGAAATAAAGCCATTAAGAAAAGCGCTTTTAACATCCATTTGAAATAACTTAAAATTATTATTACTAGCATAGGCAAGGAGCATTCTTATGGCTTCTAATCTAGCCACAGGAACGAAGGTTTCTTCGTAATCGATACCTTCTTCTTGGTTGAAACCTTTGGCTACTAATCTAGCCTTGTTCCTAACCACGATACCATATTCATTTTGCTTGTTTCTAAAGACCCATTTAGTACTAATAACTAAATGGTCATTTGGCCTAGAAACAAGCTTCCACACCTCATTTCTCTCAGATTGATTTAACTCATCTTGCATTGCGATAATCCATGAATCATCTTTCATGACTTTTTTTGTTGTTCCACAACTCATAGGAAGTTTTGGTGAGTAAGGGTCTTACTAGAACTCTATTCAAAATATAGCATGCAGTGTTTACGGCTTCGACCCAAAAATATTTGGGTAGGCTATGTTCATTCAACATGGTTCTTGTTATTTCTTGTAAATTTCTTTTTTTTCTTTCTACTACTCCATTTTGTTGAGGATTTCTTGGAGTAGAGAAGTTATGATTGTATCCATTAAATTCACAAAATTCTTGAAAATCATGGTTTTGAAATTCACCACCATGATCACTTCTAATTGACGAAATCATAGAACCCTTTTCATTTTGGACAAGTTTGCAAAACTTGGTAAAATATCTAAAGCATTCATTTTTATGTTTTAAGAAATAAGTCCATGTGTATCTACTATAGTCATCTACAATGATGAAAGCGTATTTGCTACCTCCTAGACTTGATGTAGAGATAGGTCCAAACAAGTCCATATGGATCAATTGTAAAGGCCTAGAGGTGCTTATTTGATTCTTAGATTTGAAACTACTCTTAATTTATTTTCCTAATTAACAAGCATCACACACATTATCTTTGATGAACTTGATATGAGGAATTCCTCTTACAAGTTCTTTGGATGATATTTGAGTGATTAGTTTCATGCTAGCATGACCTAATCTCCTATGCCAAAGCTAAGCATCCTCATTCAAAACCGAGAAACATATTTCATTACAAAGATCATTGATGTCAATAGTGTATACGTTATTTTATCTTAATGCAATTATAGATGTATTTTTGTGTGGTTTTTCAATGATGCAAGCATTAGATTCGAATTTGACAACGTATCCTTTATCACACAATTGACTAATGCTCAAGAGGTTATGTTTTAAACCATAGAGAGCTTTAGTTAATTTAAACACATGATTAGTGAGGCTTTTATTTTCAAATCCGGGAGGTTGTTCAACATAAACGTCTTCGGAAATAAAGCCATTAAGAAAAGCGCTTTTAACATCCATTTGAAATAACTTAAAATTATTATTACTAGCATAGGCAAGGAGCATTCTTATGGCTTCTAATCTAGCCACAGGAACGAAGGTTTCTTCGTAATCGATACCTTCTTCTTGGTTGAAACCTTTGGCTACTAATCTAGCCTTGTTCCTAACCACGATACCATATTCATTTTGCTTGTTTCTAAAGACCCATTTAGTACTAATAACTAAATGGTCATTTGGCCTAGAAACAAGCTTCCACACCTCATTTCTCTCAGATTGATTTAACTCATCTTGCATTGCGATAATCCATGAATCATCTTTCATGACTTTTTTTGTTGTTCCACAACTCATAGGAAGTTTTGGTGAGTAAGGGTCTTACTAGAACTCTATTCAAAATATAGCATGCAGTGTTTACGGCTTCGACCCAAAAATATTTGGGTAGGCTATGTTCATTCAACATGGTTCTTGTTATTTCTTGTAAATTTCTTTTTTTTCTTTCTACTACTCCATTTTGTTGAGGATTTCTTGGAGTAGAGAAGTTATGATTGTATCCATTAAATTCACAAAATTCTTGAAAATCATGGTTTTGAAATTCACCACCATGATCACTTCTAATTGACGAAATCATAGAACCCTTTTCATTTTGGACAAGTTTGCAAAACTTGGTAAAATATCTAAAGCATTCATTTTTATGTTTTAAGAAATAAGTCCATGTGTATCTACTATAGTCATCTACAATGATGAAAGCGTATTTGCTACCTCCTAGACTTGATGTAGAGATAGGTCCAAACAAGTCCATATGGATCAATTGTAAAGGCCTAGAGGTGCTTATTTGATTCTTAGATTTGAAACTACTCTTAATTTATTTTCCTAATTAACAAGCATCACACACATTATCTTTGATGAACTTGATATGAGGAATTCCTCTTACAAGTTCTTTGGATGATATTTGAGTGATTAGTTTCATGCTAGCATGACCTAATCTCCTATGCCAAAGCTAAGCATCCTCATTCAAAACCGAGAAACATATTTCATTACAAAGATCATTGATGTCAATAGTGTATACGTTATTTTATCTTAATGCAATTATAGATGTATTTTTGTGTGGTTTTTCAATGATGCAAGCATTAGATTCGAATTTGACAACGTATCCTTTATCACACAATTGACTAATGCTCAAGAGGTTATGTTTTAAACCATCAACTAACAAAACATCTTCAATAAAGAAGTTGGATTTGTTACCTATGGTTCCTTTGCCAATGATTTTACCCTTATTGTTGTCTCCGAAGGTGACATAGCCTTCGTCTATGCTAGTGAGTTTAGAGAATTGAGATGGATCTCCGGTCATATGCCTTGAGCATCCACTATCAAGGTACCATCTCTTGCTCCTAGCTTGTGATGATGTATGTTTCTGCAAGAAAGGATGATTTTTAGGTACCCATTTACTTTTGGGTGCCTGATCTAAATTGTTTATCATGTTGCATAGAATTTATTGTGGTTCCTTTAGGAACTCAAATCAATTTGTTTGGACTAACTTTCTTGAGTGGACAATGATAAGTTCTATGTCCATGTTTGCAATAAAAGTTGCATTTGTTTTGGTACCGAACATATAAGATAGGGCCTTTAATGAAGGTGGTTGGATTTTGGTGAGGACTTCTCACAAATCTGATTCCACTTCTTTTAGGAACATGACCCTTATTTATAAGGATCATATTCAAAGACTTGCTACCAACCTCGAATTTCTTCAAGGTGTCCTTAAGTAGCAAGTTCTCCTTTTGGAGAGTTTCTAGATCATGACATTTTTTACATGGAGCTAAACTATCATGATATTCAATTTCTAATTTATCAAAATTACAAGTAAGACTATTATGCTCCTTTTTTAGTAATTTGTATTTTCTACTGATAGTTTTGCATTCATCAAATAAGTCATGGAAGGCATTTAGTAATTCATGATAAATCTACATCAATTAAATTTGTTACCTCATCTCCGTTGGCCATTAGGGCGTAATGAGCAACTTGCTCGGTGTTGGACTCCTCTTCTTCGGACGCGCTTGAGTCATCCCACGTTGCTTTGAGCGCCTTCTTCTTTAGTGTTCTCTTCTTGGCTTGGGGACAATCACTTTTGTAGTATCCCGGCTTCTTGCATTCGTAGCAAATAACTTGGTCATTTTTGGGTTCAAATTTATTTTTTGAGTCATTTTTAAACTTGTTTCTTTTAATGAATTTTTTAAATTTCCTTGTTAGAAGTGCCAAGTCATTGTCACAGTCTTCATCACTTGAGTTTTCTCTCAAGTGGTCTTCGAAAGTTCTAAGTGTCATATCCTTCCTATTCTTTGCTTTGGAAGGATGTCTTCTTGCTCTTCATGAGCTTTGCAAGTCATTTCGTAGGTCATTAATGACCCGATTAATTCTTCAAGAGGGAAATTGTTTAGATCTTTAGCCTCTCGAATAGCAGTGACTTTAGGGTCCCAACTCTTAGGAAGGGATCTTAGAATCTTATTTATGAGCTCAAAATCCGAAAAACTTTTGTCGAGTCCTTTTAGACCATTGACGACATCCATAAAACGGGTGTACATATCGCCAATAGTCTCGCTCGGTTTTATTCGGAAAAGTTTAAAAGAATGTATCAAAAGATTGATTTTTGACTCTTTCACTCTACTTGTGCCTTCGTGAGTCACTTCGAGTGTATGCCAAATATCAAATGCGGTTTCACAAGCCGAAACACGATTGAACTCATTTTTATCAAGCGCACAAAATAAGGCATTCATAGCCTTTGCATTAAGAGCGAAAGTCTTCTTCTCCAATTCATTCCAATCGATCATCGGAAGAGAAGACTTCGAAAATCCATTTTCGACAAGATTCCAAAGTTCAAAATCCATTGAAATAAGGAAGATCCTCATTCGGGTCTTCCAATAGGTGTAGTCCGTCCCATTGAACATGGGTGGACGTGTAATAGAGTGGCCCTCTTGATTTCCGACGTAAGCCATCTCTCTTGGGTTTTAATCCGATTGAGAGTTAACCCCGCTCTGATACCAATTATTAGGATCAAGAGCACTAAGAGGGGGGGGGGGTGAATTAGTGCAGCGGAAAACTTTTGATGATTTAAAACGACGTTCGTGCGATAAGAACGATTTCGGTATGAAAGTCGATTCGGAAATTACTTTAACTTAAGATCAAGCAAAGTGCAGTTAAAGTAAAGCTATGAAAGTAATTGCAGTTAAGATAGAGAACAAAATGTAAATGCAAACCGAGATTTAGAGTGGTTCGGTCAATCTTGACCTACATCCACTTTTGGCTTCCTCCTCCGATGAGGTCACCGACATCCACTAGAGGCCTTCCTTCAATAGGCGAAGGCCAATCACCCTTTTACGGTTTCACTCCTTTTAACGGGCTTAGGAGACAACCCTTACAGACTTTTCACTCCTCTCTTGAATGATCAAAACTTCTAAGAAAAGAGAGAGAAGAACTTCTAGCCTTTTACAACACTTTTAAGCTCTCAAAATCTCAGAATAAATGCTAAGTTTCGGTGCCCTTTCATGCATGAAAGGATGGGGTTTATATAGGCCCCAAACTGATTTGAATTTGGAGCTCAAAAATGTCATTTCCCATGTTTTCGGGGTCCTGGCGGTACTACCGCCTGACAGAGCTCGGAGACCGAGCTCAGGCGGTACCACCGCCTGATAAGGGCGGTGCTACTGCCCAGTCTCACTCGGAGACTGAGCCGAGCCGACTGAGCCCAGGCGGTGCCACCGCCTAACAGGGGCGGTGCTACCGCCCAGTCTCACTCGGAGACTGAGCCCAAGCGGTGCCACCACCTAACAGGGGCGGTGCTACCGCCCAGCCTCACTCCGAGACTCGACTGCTGGGCGGTGCCACCGCCGACCCAGGCGGTGCCACCACCGGCCAGGGAATCTAGGTCCGAATGGGCTGATCCATTCGACCCAATTTGGGTCTGCAAGGGCCCAATTGCCCCAAGATTAAGTTAATGGGATCACCTCCCATTTGTAACTTAATCATTATGCTAACTACGATAATTTTCAAGACATTTACTGCAACTTGCTCCGGTGCGTCAATCGCTTCTTCCATCGAGCTTCCGACGAACTTCCGGCGATCATCCAACGAACCCTCGGCGATGCTCCGGCGGACTTCCGGCAAACTCCTGGACTTGCGACGATCCACTTGGCGAGTTCCGATGAGCTTCTTTGGCAAGCTCCTGGACTTCTCGGATTTGTTCCCGCAGAACCTCCGATGACCGTCCGGACTTCCGTCGAACTCTCGAACCCCCAACGTGATCATAGTCTTGACTTCGGCGCAACTCCTGCTGCATGTCTTACTTTCATCGTAGTTAATCCTGCACACTTATCTCAACATATGGATTAGATAACAAATGACAGTTGACTTCATCATCAAAATCCGAGATTCAACAGTCTATACTAAGATCCTACACAACATGTCTACATCAGGAGGAGAAATTCTCGATGGATCCCTTTGATGGTTAAGTTAGCATGTGGCTTTTATGATGAAAATGATTCGATCCCCTTCCTCAGGCCAAAAGATCGATATTTATATATGTGGTGATGGCTCGATCATACGTGGGTTGTTAATGGCCACCAATGCTTCATTCGATGCGGTTATGCGAGTGATCGGTCCATATGCTCTTAACGGTGCAGGTTGGTTCGTCTAGTGCCTTGCCATCTACCTGTACAGTTCCGGGTGGCATGGAGTAAATTTTTAAAAAAATCTGTCGAGTTGTCTATGCTTTCTCCTGACACGTGTTAGGCACATGCTCCACATCGGCTCCTCAGTGGCTGCCAACTATCACTTTGTAATCGGGGTGGGAACATTTCCTACCACAATCAATAGACGAGGATGACAAAATTAAAATGATGAACAATGATGAAAGATAAAAATAGTCACAATGAGATGATGACTAATGGGGCAAATGTCAGGAATAATCTCATCTTAAAAAAAATAAGATATGTTCTTAGAAAAGAATAAATTTTTTTTTAAAGAATTTACTCATATATTTTTAGAATAATTTTTTATAATTATTTTAATAAAAAATATATTTAATGAGTCTCTTGTAGCCACACACCCACTTCGAGTGCTAAAGACGCATGGGACTTCTTAGGACACGTCGGTTCGAACTTACCCGTGACGTTTTATGCGGCTGTTTTTTCTTCGTTCGGGAAAAGGAAAGAAATAAAACTCTCTAAGATGATCTGTCGCAACGTCGAACGCCAAACAATCAACACCGATCGAAAGAACCAATCCTTTAAATTATAGCGAGCAGCGTCCAAAGATCATCGTCGTCGACCAACTCACCGAGCCCTTCTTGCAATCAAGGGGAAGAGAAGCGTCCAAGGTCGCCTCAGCTTACAAGCCACCACCACCTCGCGCGACCAATTCGTCGTCTCCCTCCAAGCAATCACGAGCCGATGGCGACCTCCCACCGGCTACTTCTTTCTTATATCCCCTCTCCACCAACGGCGGCAGGCTGCGTTCGTACATCTCGATCAACATCAGATGCCGCTTCTCTCACCCTTCACCTACCACCTTCCTTCTCCATCCCTGTCACCAAACTATTAATGATAATTTAATTATCATCCAATTATAAAAATATTAAATATTAAATATTAAATAAGCGATTTTTTATAAAAAAATATCTCTACTTTTTAATAAAAATATTAAATATGTGAAAAAGATCACTTACCCTTTCTTTCATTCGATTTATCGTCATTTGTCATCCATGATGCTCACAATAGGATTAATCACCTTTTTCGGTTGATGCGAAGCTATCTCATGAGAGCTAACCAATTTTCTCTATTCTGTGTGGGATCGCCCGTCATTGAAAAAAAATTTAAAAAAAATTTTAAAAGTAGGGATGCTTTGTAAAAAAAATTAAAAAATAATTTTTTTTCTTTCAAGAATTCACCATATATATATATATATTTAATTATTTAATTACGTATGATTCTCGATGTAAATTTTAACATAATATTTTTGATCAATTTAAGAAGATTATTTATAATAGTGATATAAAGCACAAGTTTGTAAATTTGAAGTTTTAAAATCTTTCATATTACTTCAATTTTTGTTGAATAAACTCAAATTAATATGTCTGATCATAATTATCATTAAATTATTTAAGACTAATAATTATTTTTTAAATTTATTTTCTTTCATTATTTAGTCTTATGAGCTTCACTATTTTTTGAAGGAAATTAATATCAAATTAAATTTTAATATAACTACAATTGTTTGGGTCAAGTAATTTAGGTAAAAAAATAAAAGAAAATAATGTAGCTCAAGTCAAGACTTAACATCTTCCTTCTTCCCTCTCTTTAGTCATAGGAGAGAAGAACAAGAAAGAGAGGAGATCAATATTGGAAACGGAAAGATGAAGCTACCTTGGGGTCAGAACCAAGCCACCAATCGCCGGTTCAACAGCTACCGCCCGTCCCCCCCTCTGCCGGAGGTCGCCGGCGTGGGCACCGCAACCGATGGCGCGTCGAGATCCCCTTCCACCATGCTGTGGTTCGTCCTCCACGGGCTCTGCTGCTTCGTCAGCCTCGTGCTCGGCTTCCGCTTCTCCCGCGTCGTCTTCCTTCTCCTCTTCTCCACCTCCACCCTCTACACCTCCGCCCCCTTCCTCCTCACCACCACCACCACCACTACAACCACCACCACCACCACCACCACCACCACCACCACCCGCACGGAGACCGTGACGATCTCACAGCTGCCCTCCGCCACGCCGGCCGCCCCGCTTCCGCCCCATAATCGGACTCACGGCCCCGTCGTGGTCGGCCGCCACGGGATCCGGATCCGGCCGTGGCCGCACCCCGAGCCTGCCGAGGTGCTTCTGGCGCACCAGATAATCGAGAGGGTCCAGCACGAGCAGCGGCTGCAGTACGGCTTCAAGAATCCCCGCCCGCTCATCGTCGTCACGCCCACCTACTCCCGGACCTTCCAGGCGCTGCACCTCACCAGCCTCGCCCACTCCCTCATGCTCGTGCCCTACCCGCTCACTTGGATCGTCGTGGAGTCACCCGAGGCCTCGAATGAGACCGCCTCCATCCTTGCTGAGTCCCAGCTTAACTTCCTCCATATCCCATTCCTCGATCTGATCCCGGAGAGACTCTTGGAACGACATATCGTCGAAGCTCGAATGCGTCTTCACGCACTGAGGTTTGAGGATTTTCGTTGTTGTCTTTAGTTTCTTGCTTTGTGTGTAGTGGTTGGATCTTGATTGGGCATAATGGAACAGAGTGGTGAGGGATCGGAAGCTGGACGGGATTGTGGTGTTCGCCGATGATAGCAATGTGCACAGCATGGAGCTATTCGACGAGGTTCAAAAGGTGAAGTGGATGGGTGCTCTCTCAGTTGGAATTCTTATGCATTCTGGAATGACTGAGACAATGGGTAATGACAAGAGAAAGGAGAAGTTTCAGATGCCCGTTCAAGGCCCGGCTTGTAACTCATCAGGGGACCTGATCGGCTGGCATACTCCTAATTCTTTGCCATATGCACAGAATAGTGCAATTCCCATGGGCGAGATGCCAACAGTTCCTGGGAAGATGGAGTGGGGTGGTTTCGTGTTGAACTCGAGATTGCTGTGGAAAGAAGCTGAGGGAAAACCTGATTGGTTTCGTGATCTTGATGCTGTGGGTGACAGTGAAATTGATAGCCCATTGGCCCTGTTAAAAGACAAGTCCTTCGTTGAGCCTCTTGGTGAGTGTGGCAAGAACGTCCTGTTATGGTGGCTCCGTGTTGAAGCCTGCTCTGATAGCAAATTCCCACCGGGGTTAGTTTACAGTAACCTTTTATATTATAGAATTGTGCTTTGTGATTTAATTTGACTTCTGAATTCTTTTTGTCTCATTTAGGAATTGATACTGAATGTACTAGCTTTCTGTAACTTTCTGTTGACGTCTATCAAGCATTTCTCATTTAACTATCATAAGCTATTTGCATTGTGGAGTTAACAGCTCAAATTTATTAGATTTTTTTACCTTGTGGTCTGCCATGTCTTGGTCTTGTAGAATTATGGCCTAAATTCCATGATTCCTAGAGAATTACCATTAGTACTACCTTATAAAACTTTGTCCAAGTCCCCCTATCGTTATACTAAACTGTTCATTAGCCTTTAACAGTTTAACCAACTCTATCATATTCTCAATTTAGGTCTATCATCGTGCCTTCTTATCTTTAAGTTTGTAAGAAGTTGTCTATTGAAAAACTTTGTTCTGGGTAATCAAAATGTGTTTAAGGTAAATTTCTATCAATGTAATCATTGGTTAGGTGTTTAACTACATATATGGAGCTTCTATTGATCAATACCATATCTTTCTGTGTTTTCAGATAATCTGCACATCCTCTAAACATAATAACTGCTGCACATCATCTAAACATACATAGTAATGGACCTAAAATTCCCTCGGATAATACCTCAGATATTTGTATATGATGCCAAAAGATCACCCCTAGATCTTTTTTTTTTTTCAGTTGACATCACTCTTGATCTAGTCTCTCTCTCTATGTATTATGTTCAATTGTATCCATCTCATCCATTTGGAAGTTCCTTTGTAGTGTTATGTTCGATCTCTGAAAACGATGAGTAAAAAGGTTATATGAGTGCAAAAGCCCAGTGTGAAAACAAGATATGTTATTACTAAGGCTCTTAAATTCTTTTATAGGGGACTGCATTTTCATAAAAGAATTTTTATTACCAAGGCTCTTTCTACTCTTAAATTCACTTGCTCAGCTCTGGAAACTCCAAGCTACACATTATGAAGGAAATAATAAAAGAAGTTAGATGACTCCAAAACTAGCATGTCATTTAGAAGTGTAAACCCATTTTTCTCTCAAAGGAAGTAAATGGTATCATAGAGAAGGTTTGAGAAGAGGTGTGGGACTGAGGAATAGTAGACACTCACAGGCACCTTAACATGTTTTTGATAGAAAGAAATATCACCAAGAGATGAGGTGGTTTTCAAGACAGAGGGACTAAGATTCCTCTCTCCATTTTCGCTACAAAGTATATATAGTTTTCTTTTACCTTATCATCTTTACTTTAGTTATTTCTCTCCCTTCCTTGTGTGTTTGTCCACCCAAACTCCCAGTAGGAGATGGGACCAATTTGATAATAATGGTCCTAGTCCAATTTGCACTTGGGCTTGGATTAGGTACCTGCCATCACAATTTCCTATCCTTATAGCCTGGAAAGGTCTGATTGTGGAAATCAAGCAAGACAAGATAATATGTAACAATCAAGGTTCGAAATACTGTACCGTATCGGCGTTCGCTCGGTACGGTACGGAACAGTATACCGAGCGGTATACCATTCGGTATATATATATAAATTAATATATATAAAAGATTATATATATATATATATATATATATTATTTAAAAGCCGACGTCGCCTTTTCCTTCCCCACGTGGGGCGGCGTCGCCTTGTTTATATATATATATATACGAAATAGGCACCTCGGTGACGTCGCCGAAAAAGGCGACGTCACCAAGCCTTTTTCTAATATATATATATATATATTATTATTCGTTTCGCCCGGTAGCGGGCGGTCCGCGTATTGGTATACCGTCGGACCAGTACGTACCGCCCGTACCGGACGGTATTATTCGGTATTGCCTACCTTGGTAACAATAAGTTTTAAGGGGGTCATCACATTTTCCAATCAGGCATCAATCACAAACTTAGCATGCAAGCAGTTCAAGAAGGACTAGATCATTTTTAGTGCACGTTGCAATATCAAATTTCTGAAACCTAAATTTGACCTTGAAAGGGTCACCACTTATAAGCCTAGGTGACTTGTAAGTTGGCCTCAACAAGTATAGTAATATGCGTTTAACTATACCAAGACAAAATAAAAGACTTACCAGGAACCTAAGGTGACCATGTATTACTAGTTCTCTTGAGGTCTAGTGATTGAATATTTATAGTTCAAATTTCAAGGTTCATGAAGTTAGGATTGACTATGAGCTTTGGAATTTAGATGAATGCAATCAACCAACATATTATTCGATTTTTTCTTTTTTTACGAAAATGGTTTAAGAATTAAAAAATAAAATAAAATGAGAATTACAAGAAAAAGAAGAAAATTGTGAAACTGATGAAAACAATAATTAAGATCATAACAACTCAACATAGACTTATCACATGCCATACATATCTTTATCCAAATTTTGTAATAGCATATGTAGAATATGAGAAGAGGGAATCACACCTAGTCCTATCACCAAATAAATCCTAGTGTTACAACATGTACTACGACCAACTAATCCTATTCCTCATGCATCATGAACTAAACTTGGTGTCACACTTCATACTCACCCATGTATGACAACCATAAATAGTTCACAATCAAAATAACCATGCAACCAATTGCACTAGGTCAAGTGACTAGTTAATTTTTAGCTTATATAGCTAAAGTTGCATTGCAGTTGGCTGATTGATCTCAATTCTTGGTTGATATAGATAAGTGAGTAATCAGATCAAGATCAACTAATCTTCTGTAACGTGCAAACCTTATTTATTGTCAAATATAGATAGTACAAATGAAATTATTCTTTCTAAGCATTTGCTGGATGATCAATGTGTTAGCCCTTTTGTTTATTCACAAAGGTAATTGGGCATTGTTTAAGTTGTTTAATATGGTCTAAAAGAGCCATGTTTTTCTAAAGGTCAATTATGATCTCAACACCAACATTCTCAAATTTCTTCCCTGGTATGTATTCATAATAACATGTCTATGTATGTCTCTCCAACTAGTACTTGATCACTTGGAAAGATAATTTCTTATGTATATTTAACACTTGATAAATTGATAGTGAAGTTGATTGCCCGATTTGAAGTACTCTTTCGTTATTGTAATCTATGCCCCATATAGAACAAAGATGCATTTAAAAGATATTGCCTGAAACCATAGAAAGCCCTCATATGCTTTAGTTATCCATCATCTTGTGCTCCTAAGTTCCTGGCATGCTATGGTGTGGAGTTAAATTGACTAGCTCATATGTTAGCCAAAACATCTTCTGCCAACAAATACTATCATATTACCCACTTTGGCTATTCATTTGTGTGGAATGGTACCCACCAATGACTAAATTGTCAGCTGTTTGAAAATGCTCGAGAAGCATAACTGAGAACTTATTTAGAGTTTCTTATATCTGCTATTGATTTGTGAATTTACTCAAAGTATGTGCTTTTGCTGGAAAGATGACAGCAGTATATCAATTCATGAAATGATTCATAGAAGGATAAGCATCTAAGCTCATTAATTTCTAAGAGCAGTAAAGTCAAACTCACAAGAAATGACAGGCCATATTTATTGACATATGGATATTAATCTATAGACAAGAAATCTTATTAAGTAGATTTTTGACAGTTTCATAGTTGTTACACAAAGTCCTAGTTCGATATGGAGGCCTAAGGGTTGAGTTTATTACTCCTACAGACAGAATAGTGGCTATACTTTGACACAACCGAATACCATAACGTTTCTTCTTATACCTGTTCTTTAATAGGTTTATTCTCTGGTTTTCTGTTTATTTGTAATTTTTATAACTTTTTAGCTATATAGCTAAAGTTGCATTGCAGTTGGCTGATTGATCTCATTCTTGGTGATATAGATAAGTGAGTAATCAGATCAAGATCAACTAATCTTCTGTAACGTGCAAACCTATTTATTGTCAAATATAGATAGTACAAATGAAATTATCTTTCTAAGCATTTGCTGGATGATCAATGTGTAGCCCTTTTGTTTATTCACAAAGGTAATTGGGCATTGTTTAAGTTGTTTAATATGGTCTAAAAGAGCCATGTTTTTCTAAAGGTCAATTATGATCTCAACACCAACATTCTCAAATTTCTTCCCTGGTATGTATTCATAATAACATGTCTATGTATGTCTCTCCAACTAGTACTTGATCACTTGGAAAGATAATTTCTTATGTATATTTAACACTTGATAAATTGATAGTGAAGTTGATTGCCCGATTTGAAGTACTCTTTCGTTATTGTAATCTATGCCCCATATAGAACAAAGATGCATTTAAAAGATATTGCCTGAAACCATAGAAAGCCCTCATATGCTTTAGTTATCCATCATCTTGTGCTCCTAAGTTCCTGGCATGCTATGGTGTGGAGTTAAATTGACTAGCTCATATGTTAGCCAAAACATCTTCTGCCAACAAATACTATCATATTACCCACTTTGGCTATTCATTTGTGTGGAATGGTACCCACCAATGACTAAATTGTCAGCTGTTTGAAAATGCTCGAGAAGCATAACTGAGAACTTATTTAGAGTTTCTTATATCTGCTATTGATTTGTGAATTTACTCAAAGTATGTGCTTTTGCTGGAAAGATGACAGCAGTATATCAATTCATGAAATGATTCATAGAAGGATAAGCAGCTAAGCTCATTAATTTACTAAGAGCAGTAAAGTCAAACTCACAAGAAATGACAGGCCATATTTATTGACATATGATATTAATCTATAGACAAGAAATCTTATTAAGTAGATTTTTGACAGTTTCATAGTTGTTTACACAAAGTCCTAGTTCGATATGGAGCCTAAGTTGAGTTTATTTACTCCTACAGAAAGATAGTGGCTATACTTTGACAACCGAATACCTAACTTTTCTTCTTATACCTTTTCTTTAAATAGGTTTATTCTTCTGTTTTCTGTTATTTTTAATTTTTATTGCCGTGGAATGAAGTTCTGAACATAGTCTAATTGATGAAACAAGTAATATGTAACACCAACTTTCATTTTCACTTGCATATCTTGGTTTTCTATAATCTATATGGATGATTTGTTGTTTAACTATTGTATCTAATGCAATTACCCATCAACTAAACCAATTTGTTTTATCATATGCTGCGTGATTTAGTGTCAACAGGAATCCTCTGGTATTCAACTCTCTTTGTCTTCGAGCGTACTTTGTTTTGTGTGCACTATAATCCAAGAAATTGGCATGTAACTCCACTGGTAATATGATTCTTTGATAGGCTTTAATTGTTGAATGTTCCAGTGACAAACAAGCCTTCTTGCATTGCAGATGGACGATAGAACCTGCTTTTGGAATGACTGATGTACCCGATGCACTTCCATCTGAAATGATGATTGCTAACAAAGATGTGTTTGATATGAAATTTTTAAGAAAGACCGGGTCATCCAGGTCAAGGGATGATGCTGATGGTGAAAATAAGCATGAACAGCAAGTGGATACTGAAGCTCCTGGGATTTCCCAAGGCTAAGAAAAGTCTGTGCTTCCAAAATTTCCAAAGAGTTTCGTCCTACTTTCTGAAGTTCCTTAAAGAAAAGTAGTTGTCCTATCTACTTCAAGAAAATTGCATTCCTAAATCAGGAAATGTTAATATTTATTTCATTTTTTTTCTGGAGCATTGCTGGATACATCTGAGTGTCAGCATTTAACACTGGATTTCCACTTCATCAGTTGAAGATACTATGCATTAGCATCCAGAAAGCTAAACCAAGACGAAGTGGTCAAGCCTTGGAAATTGTCATGACATGTGTGAAGGATGAGCCCAACATGGTGAGGAGATTAAACATAAGGTTTGATATATCGATGCTGATCTATCTATCTATCAAATTAAGCTTGCATGCAGGTTGATCGCCCCATCATAACTGGCATGCTGATCTGATTTAGAAAGGCCATGCTGCAAAATTCAGTTGATTCTTTGTAATGCTCATATCGGTTTAGATAGATTTGTTTATTGGAATTCGAGGATGACCCAATCAGATCAATCTTAAAAAGAAGTGTTGTATGTAATAGAAGAAAATTTTATTTCATTTCATGTGCATAACATGTAGAATATTCATGGATGTATGTGCATGTCACCTTTATTCTGGACGTATGCGTATGCATTCTAACACTGTTCATACTCATGCCACATGTTTACATCTCAATTTCATTCCACGCAATCTTTCGATCATTTAGCTTTATTCCATGTTTATAACTAAATTGTTAAATATAAATTAAATAGTCTAATAAGAAAATGATGCACATCATATTTAACCTTTCACTTCCAATAACTCAAAAGCTTCTCAACAATTTTTACTTTCTTTTTTTTTCTTTTTCTCTTAACAACAATCTCAGAAGACTTAACAGGAATATGAGAACTAGTTTGAGAACGCTATAGGAACTTGATAATATGATTTTTCTCTTTTCAATTCAATCCCCAACAACAAAATTTAGAAGCTTTAATATGCTCTTCTCAAACAATGAAGGCCGGATATGGAAAGGCTCCGATACGAGGATGTTCATCCAGTTGCTATTGTTTGATTCGGTGAGATTCTAGCACGTGGATTGCCTTCGTCGGTTGTTTCGTTTGATGAGAGTCTCACAATAGGGCAGGCAGCCTCGATCGCCTGTTGCTTGCGAATCTGATCTCCTCGAACGCCGCCATCTGCTGCTACGCGAGAACAGAAACGCCTTCCTTCTCGACACGGACTTGAGAGCTCCTCTTAACTATCTTCTTCACCAGCGCAAGGATTTGCGATCGGATTGCTGCCCATGGGTTCCGATTTCCAGGCTATTCCCATCATAGGTATGCATCTGTATCTCGCTGGTCTCCCCTCGTCTCCGGTTACTACTGTCTTGTTTCGGTCGAAGATCGTGGGTATTAAATGCTCGATGCTAGAATTTGTAGGATCAATTAGAAGAATGTATCCTTGTTTTCGAATTGTTCTCGCCAAGGTTCCACTAGTGCGCCGATTGTATATTCTTTCAAAATCTGTTTGATCTGTTGTCTAATTGGGTTTTGGGCTCTTAAATTAGAGGCTTTTGGAATGAAAATTATTTATGTTATTTTTTTAGGTTACTTGAGGTGATGTGTTCCGTATGTTCAAGATATAAAGCTTAAGATTTTAGATAACATTTATGAAAAATTAAAGAATGTATCATTGTGAAAGATCCTATGTTCAAATCTTATCTGGTTCACGTATTAAAGATACATTGTGGAAGATCAATTCAAGTTCCGTGTGTTGGGTTTGAGCTAGTTGTCACTCACACGAGAGGGGATGTCAGCGATATCAATCAATAGATCATAACTATTTCTTCTCCTAAAAGTATGAGGGGCCTTTTTATACAATTTCTACCGATCATTTTAAATGCCCTAAAATGCATGTGCATCCAAAAACATGTTTCCAAAACAGGTGGGTATGTCATGAGTTAGAAACTTCTAAAACTTTCAGGCAGTAGTTTTAGCTATTGAATCTGTTGTGTTGGCGGGGCTACTTCTTCTGCTGTTACCCCTGAGGGGGCAAGGGGGTAACTGTTTGGTCACCATTCCATACGGCTTAGATACTCATATACTCATGATTTTGCCATCCATTCTGCAGCTATGACTGGTAATCTAGTCGACTTAATATTGTATCATTTATCAAACAATAAATCACCTTGATAGTATAAAGAGTTTATTGGTATGTCAAATGAGTGAACCATCTGAAGTAGCTCAAGTGGTGGTGAAGAAAGCAAAGGTCTATTAATTTAGAGATATTATTAAAATGAGATGAATACAATATTATAATAATCAGATAAATTATAATTAAAAGCTTGGAAATGGGAATTTGGTGGTGGACAAGTTCCTTAATCGATGTTGTGCATAGGAGCTCATTTTCGAAAAGTTTTGTGTAGTATCTGTCATGGTATAAATTGAGTTGTTACATCAGTTACATTTGGTGTCTACAAACAGAACAGGGCTTATTCTATGTCTCTGATTGAAGTAACTGACTAGTGGTTACTGCAGTTCTATGACTTCTAAATGAGGAATGAGTTTCACAATTCTTTTTAATAAGAATCCCAGGTTGATTCATAAGTTTAGGTAAAAAAAAATGTTCAGCTGGGTGCAATATCAAGAATATGGTAAGGTGTATCTACGTAAACCTACTTCCATTGTTACCTAACTGTCCTAGTTACAGAGGAGTTCATTCAAGGTTTTGACGTAGCGCTGCAAATTTTCAGATTTGAATATATTATTTGTTCTCACACTCAGGCTGCAGGTTTTCTTCTTTCATTGTCTTCCTTTCTTTTGATTTTTTCTTAGATCATCGTCATTAATTGTGGCAAAACACACCTACTCATAGTTATCTCAATGTGTCTTCAAAAAGAGATACAGTTCACATATTCTTTGACATCAAAGGCACTTAGTAGTCTTCTTTGATGTCCCATGTATAAACATTAGACAACTGGTGAGAGTAAGTAGTTAACCTTTTCTGGCTCAGAGATTAGTTACTGTCCATATTGAATTACCTTGAGAGAACCAAGTGACTTTGTGAGTAATATCTTTTTTCTTTGTTTGCCTAGCTGTGAGCAATATCTTAGTGATAATGTATATCCTTTCATATTTTCCCTTCTGCGAAAAATATCTACTTCGAATTATGAATCAGTAACTATAATTGATGATGTTTGTTACTCATACATTGATGCAAATATCTAATTCACCATCTAATTTAGTGAGATGATGAGGATACTGCTTTAGATGCTCCATACATGGCAAATCAATTTGGCTTCATTTTGGTAATTCTTCCATCATGATAAATAGGTGGAGACTTATTTTATCCGAGTTATAACATTAAGCAATATATGTGAGCTGTATCTTCAAGAAGAAAATGTATCCTCTCATGTTTTATTCTTTTGGAAATTGTCTGTTTGTATCTTAAACTGTATTGATAATATTTTATGGTGCTTGTAGCCTTAGAACTTATGGCTCCATCTTGATCTTAGTGCATATTAAGTTCAATAAGATTACTGGAAATTGCTGTTAGCTGTTCCAATGGTAGTTATAGAATCGGGCATCATTCTGGTAGTTATTCAGTAATGTTTAATTTGGGGTCTAATTCCTTTCAACTAGAAATAAATATACCAGGCTTATGTAATTGCATGATTAGATTATGGATGAAAGATAGTTGTCTGAGTTATAAATTTTGATACAAAACAGATGGATGACAATTATGAATATCCTAACTTTATTCTGAAGAATGAGTTATTTTAGTATAGGTCATGATGCAAGAATAAATTAGATCTTCACAGTAGTTGGATAAAAGAAAGACCCGACATTGTATTGCTACCTATTTAGAATTTCCAGTAGATTAAGCTAAATTGATGCCAAATTCTGATATTTAGACCTATTATGCTAAGTGAATTTTGTATTCTTTTAGTTCTCATTATTTACATTTTAAATTGTTTACCTTCTTATTTTACTGCTTCTTTTTCTTTAGATATCAGTGCTTTCTTGGAAAAGATTGATGATCCCAGGATGGGTGATGACAAAGAACTGCTAGAGGTCATTAGGCAATTGGATGATGCTTGCAAAGAAGCAGGGTTCTTCTATGTGGTAACTTCTCTTGTCATTCTGTTGCAGCACATTGCTAATGTTGAAAACAGCTTGTTGTTAAATATTATCTGTATATATGGTATTGTATCTAGACTCTAGAGTGTGCAGATTTTATGTATTATCAGTAACTTGGTTAAAGAAAAGTTTATGTTGTATGTTTTCTGTCTACTATATGCTTCTTTATCTTCAATATAAAACTCTTTCCCTTCTTCCGTCCTTAATCTTCATATTCCTTTCTCTCAATGGTGTTATTTTCTGCACAACTGTGTCTACTTTTTAATGGATCTGAGATCTGGCCTATTGCATAGTTTTCGATCTAATCTATCTTCTATTTCATTTGCAACATATAAAGATCCAAACTAATGTCTTATGTCAAGTCTCTTTCTCGACTTGATTACTTCTAATTCTAGATAAGCACGTTTTAGTTTCTTCCTCTTTTTAATTTGACTTTCTACTTCATTTTGATATAAGTTTACTTCAGATTAACTAGAAATCTGTATTTGCCAATTGGTTTATACAACAACAACGACAAGCCGTAATATCCCAACATTTTTGAGGTCAACTTGCTGATTGATTTCTTCATATTGAAATTTGTTGCAAATTAAACTGAAATCTGGATTTTTATGGCTATTTTCTGTATCTACAATAATTCTTCCTTTTTTCCATTAAAAAAATAGTTCGAGTTGTAATATCCCTTGAACATAGCCATCCTTTTGCAGTAGGAATGAAGAAAACTTCCAAAAGTCATCAAGAATCCATTTGCAAAGGAGACCAAGATAAGTCTTATAATCATGAGAAAGAATTCCCCTTACTATGTATCATACCAATTACCAAGATGATAATGTTTAACATGATGAACAAAAAAATGGACCATTAATATTGATATATAAAATTGAGTGTAAACAAAAATATGGATTTATAATGTAAATAATTATATGTAAGTATGATTTATGTACTAGTATGTTTGCAAAAGCATATGAAGCCGATCCAAACATAAAGTCATTATTTTCTAAAGTTGTCAAGCCAAACTATATTTCCTAATATTCAAACCTAACCAAACTACACTTTTGTGTATTGGTTGGTTTGGTTTGATAATTCAAATCAAATACTGAACACCTCTGGACAAATTAGAAATGCTAGGAAGGTTAGGAAGTTTGATGGGGTATTAGTGAGTTGTTTATTAGCAAGATTTATGACATTCTTATGCAGTGCATGGATAGATATGTAGATATATAGTAGCATTGGAAAAGAACAATCTTGAGAATCAAGTCACTAAGTTTCAAGACATCGTGTTCCTAGCCAAAGCTATCATTTTTTGGCAACTCTCCTTTAAATACATAACTTGTGAGATCTTAGTTTTGCTTAATGAAGCTGAATAAGATGCTTCTAACCCTACGGGAATTACCCATATTACTAATTTCCTTATGCTACTAAATTTCATCAAATTTATAAACTTTCAATTTAATATTGCATATTTATATTGTTTTCATTCCAGAGAAACGAGGTTTATTCCTGTTTGCATTCTTTGTAGTCCCAACTTTCTTTAAATTTGTGCTTAAGCTTAATCTTGACCCTGCTTTACCGTCACAAATTCTAACTAGCCTCCCCGAAACACTTAAAAGACACTTAACAATCCTGTGTAACTGAAGATATTAAATCAGGTTTATTTGTAGCAAGGATTTTAATTTCGAATGATACTGCTCGTACCGAGCGGTACGTATCGATTTGCCAGCAGACTGGTACGAGGATCGTCTGCTATCGGGTGATACCGTCGATTGGGGCTGTTTCCGCCCCGTTACTGCCCGAAATCGGTCGGTAATGGTCGATTTTGACCGTCGTCGTCCGCTACCAAGCGCTATTAGCCGAGGGAGAAGGAAGAAGAGGGAGAAGAAAAGGGAGAACCTAGAGATCCGGCGCTGCTCTCCCTCAATGATCTCGATTCGTCGTCGCCCTCCCTCGCTAAACGTCGTAGATGAGATGTTGCCTCCTCCTCGTCTGAGGCGACGAGGCCTTGGTGTCGTTGGCGACTTCTTCTCATCCGCGTGGGGAGAAGAAGTACGTCGCCTTTTTTCTTTTATATATATATATATATATATATATATATATATATATATATATATATACATTGAGCGGTATGATCGTGTCGTACCATACCGAGCTGAGCTCGATACTCCGGTACGGTATGAAATTACGAACCTTGATTTGTAGAAGGGAATATCTTGCTTTTTTTTGTAGAAGCAAAGAGGCTAACTAATGAGAAATTTTTCTTCCACTATAAATGAAAAAAGAGACCCAACAATTTGAGTTTTGGCGTAACAGTTCATCAACTTTCTTCTTTAATTTGTGGCAAGGTGCTCCAGCACATGAGGTTCCCAATGCTGGGTCTAGGAAGGGTCATATGCCGCCTTAGCCTTATAAGCAAGAGGCAAATTCTATGATTTGACCTCTTTACTTTTACTTTTAACAACTTTTTGTTATTCAATTTTACAGCTGATGCAGCAGTGCCTTTAAACTAATGAGCCATTTTTGAGTGAATTCTAATCTTATTTCAATTCTAGTACCGCCTCTGTTAAGCTCCAAGAGAACTTGTCATCAAAGTGAGATTTGAGCTTTTACAACTTGATATCATTAATTATGTGCAGA
The DNA here is from genome assembly GCA_004837865.1 of Musa balbisiana. Taxonomy (NCBI): domain Eukaryota; kingdom Viridiplantae; phylum Streptophyta; class Magnoliopsida; order Zingiberales; family Musaceae; genus Musa; species Musa balbisiana. Next base: position 28,807,271 of record CM017190.1, on the reverse strand, counting down.
AAGGTCATGGTATTCCTGATTCACTGGTTAAAGAAGTAAAGGATGCAACAAGCAAATTCTTTAACCTTCCAAATGAGGAAAAGGTAAAGATTAAGATGACACCAGCAAGTGGATACAGGTCAGATATTATTCTCTCTTGGTTATTGCAACTTGCACTTAGTGTTTTTGCAAGTTCAATCAATTCACATTGTTTATTTACTTATAATCAGAGGTTACCAAGAAGTCGCAGAAAATATAACTCTAGGGAAGCCTGACATGCATGAAGCAATTGATGTAAGTTTTATATTACCCACTCACAGTAATCAGTATGTATCTATTTTATGCTTAGCTGAACATTACTATTTGTTATTCTTAGAGGGCTTTGCTGACCTAGTTAAACCTGTGCTTTTCAGTGTTATAGGGAAATGGAAGCTGGGAAATATGGAGCTCTTGGTCAGGTCAACCTTTAGAGGGTTCTAATTTATGGTACTTACTACTTAGAGTCTTAGACTCCTGTGTTTTTTGTAAGTTACATTTTTTTGTGTATAGTTCACATTATTTTTTGCTCTTGGTCTAGCTAGAAAAGTTCCTCTATTTATAATTTAGTGGTAGGAAATTGCAATATTATTGTTCCTAGAAAAGGGTACAGTGAACCAAGTGGAGTCTGGGGGGTTGCATTGGTGACTTTTTTGTACTCCATGTATCATGTCGTTTGGTCAAGTCAATACACTTCTTGTGCCACCTAGCACAGGCCAAAAACGTGTTTGAATCCCATTTTTCTTTTTTTGTGGTGTGGGTTTTGGGGGCGATGAGGGAGTGGAGGTGGGACGGCAGGGGTTGTCGGGCTACATGTCATTCTGGTGGAATGCCTCTTGCAGCATCAAGCACATACCAAAAATTTGTACAGCCATGTGCTAGTATGATAAGCATGGTAATCCTTGCATAAAATGTTCCATTCTACAAAGTTCTTGGTGGTAATGGAATGGAATTTTTATGTGACATTAGTAATATAGAAACTAATAAATACTGAATTTCAATGTGAATAAATTTCAAGTGCAAAGATCATAATTGTCGATGTAAATTTTAAAGATGTGTCGGTGTATGTTATGCATTTTTGACACTAATTTCCTATTTGAAGTTAGAACTATTCACTCTATGTTCATATGATTGAGTTGTACTATCTGGAAAAAGGAACTAAAAACTTTGGGTTCTGGTTTATGAAATTTCCTATCAAGTATGGTCTAAATGTTCAGTCTTACAATTCTATACTGACCGACATTTAGTAGTCTGGCAGCTGATCCGTGTGTAGACCGACAATTACAATTCTTCATCAGTGTTACACCGAGTTGCATTAAGGATTTGGAACTACATTATGTTAAATCATGTTAATTTTTCTGGTCTGGTGATAGTAGGGTCATCAAGAAGACATGGCATATTTGCTTTTAGTTTTTCACTAGTCTATTGATTTACAAGTGGTTTAAGTTTTCAAATTTCAATTATATATTTAAGTACATATATCATGTGTCCTATTTAGTATTTTTCCATGATTTTTATGCATTTTTTTATATGTGGTTTGCACTAGATCTTAAAAACATATTTAGATTATTATTGAACAAAAAATTATAAAGAACAAGATATTTATTAGTTTTGATAGGTCTGAGACCTGTTCAAATGCTACTAACCGGTCCAGCTCATTCCAACAGTACCTTCCATATGTAATGAATCATTGTCTCCTCCAGAACTTCAGAACTTTCCAAGACTTAGGCTTGTAATGTATAAAACCTTAAGAAAATATTATCCTTAAATATTTATTACACAAAAATATTTTTATAACAACAAGGCTGTTTGGCAATATGACAAGAGTCGATCCAACCCATATGATTGATTGGTTCGACTATAGATGTTGATGACCTCAATAATGGACAAGCCACATTCTCTCGGCTGACTCGTGTGAACTCACAAATATGGATGACTTCAGTAACTTGATGAGCCTTGACTCACATGAATGGCCTGTTCGATGCATATGTTGACTAATTTGACAACATGACAAGCCTTGACTCACACAGCTGACCGGTTTGAGTCGTAAATATCGACGACTTCAGTAGAATGAACCTTGATTCACATGGCTGGTCGGTTCAACTTGCGGATATCGATGGCTTCAGCAGCCTGATGAGTCTTGACTTGCACGGCTGGTCGATTTGACTTGCAGTATAATATCTTTCCTTGATTCAAATATGGGAAATAGGGTAATTTTTTAAAAAAAATTTAGAGAACACGGGAGCAACAGCAATTGCAATTCAGGGAATGTGTGTAGCAGTAAACAATATTTTGCAGCTTGATTGATTTGATTCGAGGACTTGATTGGCTATAATTGGAAAATGATAGTAAGTTATTCCTCACCATAAATAGATCTGTGAACCATTAACTATTATTTGAATATGATCCCTACTAAAACCTATTATTGTTGTTCATTCACATACATTAGTGTGCTACTATGGAACATTGTAGAAATTAGGACTTTTCTTTTTAATGGTGGATTTATTACAAGAGAGTCATTGTCTAAATTATGAAAATAAAGATATGTTTATGTTATCTTTTCCATTTTTCTTATTACAGGCCAGATTATCCTTCAAATTTCAAAGTGGTGATGGAAGAGTATATTTGTCTGCTTAGAGGTCTATTTTCAATTGTTAATTTCCTTTTCTTCCCTGATTCGCCACAAGCTATTATTTGCCATACTACTGAATAATTCATTAACTGCAGATCTTTCAAGAAAGATTATGTGTGGAATTGCTTTAGCACTGGGTGGACCACCAGATGCATTTGAAGGTGATCGAGCAGGTGATTCTTTTTGGGTAATGCGATTAATTGGATATCCAGTTTTGTCTGATATCCCAGAGATGCAACGCACTGACACAGGATGGTACTGCAGTTATGTTATTCAACCGCCGTTTTGGTGGTTATTCAAATTTGAATTCGTTGATTGTAAATTCTTATGTTTTTTCTTTTTTCCTTTGCCCTGCATATCTATTATACACAAATGCAGTGGAGCGCACACAGATTACGGTAAGATGATTTCTGATAAAGGATGCTAGTCGTGCCATATTTTGTTGTATAAATTCTGTCTTTATGCTCTAGCTATTCTATCCTGGAATTACTGTTACATTGGCATTCTTTTTCATGTAAAGATTATATTGATTAAATTTATACATTATCAACCGGTTCTTCACTTGTAGGCCTTTTGACTTTGGTTAACCAAGATGATGAAATAAATGCTCTTCAGGTACTGATTTCTTATGTACCACAAATTTTTGTTTATTGAAAAATTGATTTCTTCAGTTGCAATAACGATAATCATTGTGGTTAATCCAAAGGAAGCTACTAGACTTAGGATTTGATGAGACATCAATTTATCCAAATCTTTGGCCTCATAAAGCCAATCACCATGGGACCACTAGTTACAGTATTTAAAGGAAAATTTTAACTTAGATCCCACTAGTGACCAATAGGATTTGGCAAAGGAATAATAGAAGAATAAGGGTCGAATGGAAATTTTAAAGAGGTTACTGATGGAACAAGTTGGGTTTAAGACTACACAAATATAGAGATCCAGTCTGAAGTAGTTAGTCTATTTCACAAAAGCTTCCACAGAATAGTGTTTTACTCTGGGAGAAATCACTGGCCACATAACCTTCCATCCAATCCCAACCTTCTCTAAATAATCCTCTCATGTCCTCTTTTACTATTATCATTAATTCACTCAAAACTTCAACAACGTCAAAGCAAGCACCTAGGATTTAGAATGGTCATCTTGGGATCCATGCATCAGCCTCTTCTTCCTTCTCTAATGTTGTTATCACCTTCTCTTAAAGCAGTAAAACCATATTTTTGTTACTAACCCTTGCAAAGTATTTCCAAAATGATAAATTTAGGATCTTATTTAAGGTTGAATTTGTGATTGTGGTGCCTGGACCTATGTGATGGGAAATGATCTAGCTTTAACTCTGTAACAACCACTTGGTTCACCCAAGATGACTCCCATCCTTCTCCACTTTGAAATGTCATCCACTCAAAGTTCTAACTGCACCTATTAGTGCTTTTTTCAAATATCCTACAACAAAGATGGAATGGGTTGTTTTCCATATTACACTTTTGTTTCTGTGAGCTAATGGCTAAAATACTCTTAGTATAGGCATGTGCCATGTTTGTCAACAAAAGAACCAGCAATAGCATCACTAAATGCCCAAAGTGCAAACTAAGATACTACCTAAGACCAAGTCGGTAACAAGATCAACAACTAGACTTAAATCAACCATACTAACAATCACATGTAGCAAGAGATTATGATGTCTTTTAAAGAGAAAGAATCAACATCCCATAGGAAATGGCTGCTTGCTAGAATATTTATTAATGTAACAGACTTATTGTGAGAGTCAGCATTCATGTATAAAGAGCACAAGTAGCATCGCTGTTGATTCCATATGCTCAAAGTGTCGATGGCTTCCTGCTCTATGTACAATTGAATGGCATATCCCGACATAACAACCATGGACTCATCTTTTGTGATGGACACAATTTCATATGTGCCTTGATGCATGTATTTCTATATTGGAGTATGATTGCACCGGTATATATGTTTTGCATCATATATATTATCCATCAAACAAAAAAGTAAACAATTTGGGGTCTACAAATTGTGTGACCTCCTTTGTCCAAGGGAGTTTATCAGTTTTTGTGAATGTTCTTGGGTCTTTGTTAGGTATGTCATGAATTCACATTTTAAGTCCACAATGCTTGTTCATTAATATTTTGAAACATGTAACCTTTTGTGATTCACACTGTAAGTTCTGACCTGCTCCCAATTGAAGAGCGAGTGACAAAATGACCCTCAATGAACAAGGAGATCATGATGGAGAATTTGAGGCTTATCATCACCAGCTAACAAAGTACTGGGGAGAGAATAAATATAATCTGACATATTTATTTAATCTTGTAGTTTTGTTTTTAAGGAGTATTGGTTATAGTTGGCACCTTCTATTGCAGGTCAGAAACAGATCTGGTGAATGGATCTCTGCACCTCCCATTCCTGGTACCTTTGTATGTAACATCGGAGACATGCTAAAGGTTATGATATTCTCTGTGCTTCTAGATCGTTGCTCAATTCCAATAAAGTTATTGACTAACACGTCACAGCTTTTACGGATATTAGATTTGGTCCAACGGATTGTACGAGTCAACTCTTCATAGAGTAATCAACAACTCGCCAAAGTATCGTGTTTCTGTCGCCTTCTTTTATGAGGTATGCCCATCTGATCTCCTTAGTTACATGTCTTCACCTCTTAACTTCTGTGTTACTTGTACAGCCAAATTTTGATGCAGCTGTCGAGCCATTTGACTTTTGTATGCAAAAGACAGGGGGGACTCCCAAGTTTGGGAAGGTTGTTTATGGAGAACATTTAGTTGGCAAGGTTGGAAGCAACTTTAGATACTGACACCGATACTGGTGTTCCTTTAGATGTTCACTTCGGCGTCGCTGTAAGTCGACGCATTTGATCCTTATGGTTTATTTTGCTAAACAATTTTCTTCTTTGCACATGCATCAATTTTCGACCATGATATGAAAATTATTCAACTAGAATTGTTTTGTTTCAGGCTGAAAATCTGCATTCAGCTGTTCGAATGACCTGGTGGATCAGATGAGAAATGCAAGAGAGCTTGATGCTAAATCTTTGAGATATTTGTGCCATTGACACTTAGAATGTTGAATTTAATTTATGTGCTTTTAAGAACAGAAGTTGTTTGGATCTGTTTTCAAGCTTTATGTTTATTTATGATTTGACCTATAAAATTTGTATCATGATTTCCAAGGATAATTATATATAACCTCCTATAGTTAATTATGATTAGTATCTCATCCTTATATTTTAAAAAGTAGTGTTGAGGTTTTTACATTTACGAATATGAAATATTTAATATCACTTCTTCTTACGTTGTTAATTTTTTCAATAGAAAAAATTACTGTGTTGTCATGTGTGAAAAGAACATGAATGAGAAGGATAAAAATATAATTTTATTTTTAACTATTATCGTTCTTTCTCCTCTCTTTTCAACATTCGATCTGCGCTCTCAATTGCTATCGCTCTTGCATCGCTTGATCGTCGTTTCATCTGCATCGCTTGTTGTCATACCGAACTAGCTCGATCGTCTTGCACCTATCACCTCTCTTACACTGTTGGTCGTGGCTGTATCAGATTTGCTCGATCGTCGTCTTGCACCTATCACCTCTCTTACACTGTTGGTCATGGCTGTATCAGATTTGCTCGATCATCGTCGCTCCTGCTACGTCGAAATTAGCTTAACCTTTCTCAGCGCTTTTGGTGGATTGCAGAGAACCATCATCCATATAATCTTCTTCAATAACAGCATATCCCTTTTCTTGTTCCACTCTAGCTGTAACTGCTTTGAGCATCTCTCCCATGGCTGCACTCACTTTCATCTGTGCTTTGAGCATCAAAAAATGAGATCAACAGGCCATGAAATTTGTCGTCAAAACTCTCTCTTTATTCAAGCAAGCATAGTGATTGAGCAAATGCCATCATTCTTGACCGCCTGGTTTGCAAGAAGTCACATCCCACCTCGTGCTTTCTTGGTCGCATGAAGTAGAGGTTAATGTTGGAGTTCACAGAGAACAAGTAGCTCATTTTTCTTTACTTTCATTCGCATGCTAGAGGCGGCAAGCGCGACGGCGATCGAGTAGTGCAGGAGTAATGGCGGTCGAGTAGGTCCAGTGCGACGACGACGAATGGTGCAGGAGAGGTGACGGTCAAGAGCACAAGTCAATAATCAAGATCGCATGAGAATGAGAAAGAGAGAACGACTACGATATTTTAAAGAATATATATTTAATAATTAAAATTCGTGTCTTTTTGCATGTAACAAGATGTGCGATTTTCTTCGTCGAAAAAATTAATGACGTAAGAAGAATTAAGATTAAATATTACTTTTTAAAGACATAGTAACCCCAATACTATTTTTTAAAATTAAAGGATCGAAATATTAATCATAATTAATTATAAGGGATTATATGTAATTACCTTGGTTTCCATCTAAAACCTTTCCCTTTGCCATAAATTGGGACAACAAATTGGAGCATCAAATTGCCCAATTCAACTCAAGCTTAGATTTCCCTCCCTATTGAAAAATCTGGATCAGATCATCAGGATGATACAAACTATCATCTTCCTTAAACTTTAGACTTCATTGGTCTATTCAGGATGATACAAACTATCATCTCTCCTCTTCCAAAGCTGATACAGTTAGAACCTGACTGCAACTCTAATAAGAAACTAAACCAACTGTCGATTAGCTGCAACTCTAACTTCTTATTGTGCCGAACCGAACTCTTGGTTGGTCATATAACCCTTTCTATATAAACTATCAGCTTCAACTCACCCAAGTCAGGTCACATCTTAGCCCACACCCAACTTGGACTTGTCAAGCTTATCTAAAAATATTATTGTATCTGTTAGGACTTCAATTTTGGCTTACTCTTATAAAGAAGAGTCACTTTACAACCATGTCATTAATGCTTTAAGGAGATTGCTATGGGTAATCATTTTTTATTATTTATAATATCATGTTAGTAATTTTTAATATTTTAAAAATATTTTTCTTCTTCTTCTTCTTCTTCTTCTTCTATTTGTAAAATACCTCTCTCTTCCCTTTTACCTTTTTCTTAAAAAAAAAAAACTGTAAAGGCATGCCCACTTCGAGGGAAGTGCGATTAGGAATTTAGACATACGATTGATGAAATTGGGAGAAGGCCTATATTCATATCACTCTCTCAGAGATCTTGTCTAGCTTCACAATGTTCCTCTTTCTATGTGGCGAGAGAGCGACAAGCAAAGTGATGAGCATAGTGAAGAGCGACTAATGATGTTAAGGGAGTTATGGAAAATAAAAAAAGTAGGTAAGATTGATAATCGAGAAGGGACTATAAATAGTAATATTATATTTTATTATTCTTTAAGGGTTGTCAATAGCAAAAGGATTGGTAATTATGAAAAGGAATTTCTAGCTTCTAATTTAAGGATAGTACAAATCATAAAATGTCATATCGATGTGTTCAAACTAGGCTACACTTAATCCACTTAGATCCGATTAGCCCAATCAAACATTGCTCACGAGTCGTTTTACCATTAAACCACCGACACTAATATATTATTAATAATATCACAACATAGACATATATAAAGACTTTATAGTTTAACAAAAAAAAAAAAATTGAACCGCACTCATGAGCTACAAATATTTGACTCATTCTCATCAAACAAAAGAAATAATCAAACTATTTTTTAGTTGGTAAAAAATGCTTCACTCACTCAACTAAATCAATTAAAAAAAAGAGACAAATGCATTTGATCCATCTAGTTAGACAAAACATCTCTACCCACCCAAGATATAAATATATAAAACATCATATTTATCCTAACTTATGCTTGTCACATCTATATGAGCCCCAATATTTTTCTTATGATTATTGTATCCATCTCACACATTAGTACGAGAATACCCAATGAGCTCCAAGTAAATGTCTTTCTTTTATGTGTCATGCATCTACCGGGATATAAACAATGAATAATCCTTTTAATTGATTATGTTATGTCAAAGGCATATGATTCATGATACATCTATCCAAGGCATCAACATCAAAGTGCATGATGCATCTTAACAAAACAAATAAAATCTTTTTCAAAGATGCATCTACCTAATACATAAGTATATGGAAAGCACCTCAACAAACAAAATATCTTTCCATACTCATATGCATTCTCTCAAGATATAAACATTAAAATATACAATGAACCATGAGATATATCTTTACACAAGATGCATCTACCTAGGAGGACATTGGTATCAAGGTACTTGAAATGACTATACTAAGCAAAATATCTTTCTACATGCATCTGCACAAGACATAAACACAATGTTTGATGATCGAGCAAAGCATCAGCTACACCCGATGCATCCATCTCATATAAACACATCTATCATCATTGAGAAAAAGTCAAAGATTGATCACCCTATCATCATTGACAAAAAGCACAAGTCAAACGAAATAATGACGACAGCAGTCATAGTTGTGCAATCTTTATGACGATAGCTAATCATATCGTCCCGTCCCGCCTATTGTTTGTGCGCTTGAAATCCAACGGATGATATGTATCCATCATGCTTTAAGATATGCGCAGGAATTAGCACAAGCACCGACGGCCCGCAGGACTCCTGTCCCCTGTCTCGGGCTTGTTAGAAGATTGACGTCGTTGCATGCTGGCGGAAGCCAACCGGATTCTGAATCCGGATCCGAAAAAGTCTAGGCCCACTTGCCCTGGGAAGCAATCTCAGGTCGGGTCGGGTCCGGATGTGCATCGGCCCTCGGTATAAGAAAATTAACGATGCTATTCGGATCCAGATGCGGATCCGAATCGGGTTGGGGCAAAGAAAACAGACGCCAAGGAACCTCTCACTCGCCCTCGCAAGTCATTCGGATTCAAGTCCGAATACGGATTCGGATTGAGATTGGGGTTAAAGGAACAGCTATTCTAGTCCCTGACTCCGCCCTTTCGCCCTCGGTTGCCTCTGTACCCCTTCTGTTCTCTTGCCACCGCCGACAATCCCGACGTGGTCGAGTCCTTCGAATAACAGTACGACCTCCGGGACTCGGCCGACACCTCCTCTCACAGCCTCTTATTCGCTTCCTAATCTCCTGTTGCCTTCTGACGGCAATGCCCACCTAGTCCAGAAGAAAAGAAGAATAGGGCGAAGAAGAGCAGGAGATAGAGGTGGAGGAGATGGGGCGTTCTGAGCCATGCGTTCTATTTGCCCAATCGTTCGTTCATTCTCAACTTGATGAATATGTTGATGAGGTCAGTGTCTCTCTTTTCTGTTTTCCCTTTTGCCATCTCTCTCGATTTTGGGTTTTTGTCGATTTCGGTTTCAACTTTATGAGTATACTGAACGTTGTTCGAAGTGACGCTTTTGTCCAATATCTAATTAATCTCAAAGCTTTCAACTTTTTTGAGGCTCTAAATGCTTTATGTTACTCTTTTGTGTATTTGGTATTTCCAATCCTTAGGAAGGTCTTTGCTGCATTCAAATAAGGCTAAAATGTGACTGCTTTTTTTAAAAAATATTTCTGAATCATTGGGGAAGGTGTTTATCGTACAAAAAAATGGATAAATAGTTGAGACAATTCATGACTTCGGAAGATGTTTGATTAAATTCTCGTTGTTATAATTTAGATTTTTGGTGTAAACCTAACATTGAAAATATTTTACCAGCACTACTTGAGACACTTTGGGATATTTGCATGTACTTTGAGATACACGTATGCATTCCTTTATACAGTAGATTTTCGTTATCTGAATACCTAAAACATTGTTGCTTTTCATTCTCTTGGAAATTTTGACTTACTGAATATCAGGTTTCATGACATGTTAAATTGTCTTTATTCAGGTCCTCTTTGCAGAACCTGTTATCATTACTGCTTGTGAGTTTCTTGAGCAGAGTGCATCTCCATCTGCACCAAATGTACCACTAATTGGGTAAAAATTTGCTAGTTCTGTTGACGTATATTTTGCTGCATGCATAAAGAAAATTATTTTGATTCATCTGATCTCATTCAAAAATATCGGTGATGCCTTGTAGGCAGCTGGTGATGCAAAGGACAGTAATTGAAGACCTTAAATATTATAAAAAGGAACTGAATCGGGTAGACAGAGTGAATAACCCTGGTTTGCTTGTTGATTCAAGCCCTGGACCAGTAAATACAGTCCAGTACATGCTAATCAAATTTTCTTGAAATCATGACCATGCCAGTCTTGTGGTATCACCCTGGTTTTGCTAACAGCAACCTCCCTAATGGAGGACCATTACTTTTAAAAATGTGATTGGACTAGCATATATAGATTTTTAGTATCTTGTCTTTATTACTTGTCATATGCAATAAGCTGTATAGCTCTGTTGAGATGTTGATTTATTGTGAATGCCTCATCTAGGTTTAGCATATTTTGAAGTGGTTCAATAATCAAGGCAGTGACAGAGTTGGTTTAGTGCGATTAAAGAAACATGGATGGGAACTTGATCAATGTTCGAAAAAGTTGCTTTGTTATGCAGGAACTTATAGTATTTTTATAGTGCATGTGTGGTATATGGGTGCATATGTAGGTTCATGTGCAATAGATAATAAAATATTTTAGTGTCATATCAAGTATAAGTAAGCTCAGTAAGTGATAGTGATAGTTATAAGATACATGCAAGGTGTCTCTGATGAATACTGTATTGAGTTGATCATGTTGAAGTTGTATTTTAGTATGAATAATGTTACCGGAGAGGAAACAAAAACCACAACTGATATAATAGTGGGTAAATTGGTTGCTTAGTTTGGTGCTTCTTTTGTTGGATTTTGTTTGGTACTCTAGCATCATGTTTTTTGTGTATGCATGTATGTTCGGTGGCCACAAATTATAGTATCTCTCATTTGAGCTCCCATACTTAAGGATTACATTTCATGAAAGTGTGATTCTGGGATTTCCACCTAGTGACCATTTCTCTTGTTCTATTACTTAAGGATTTGTTTCTTACCCCTGCTTTGGATTTTAAGCTGTGTTTCATACGTAGCTAGTTCTAGACTGAACCAACTTAGTCTCAATATTTGTGGAGGTAAGATTGTCTTTTAATATATGGTCACGGTTACTTGTGTTTATCGGTTAGTTTTTTCTCTTCTCATGTTCTCTTTTGTTCTCTTTGCTTGTGCAGCAAGCTCGCTCATTTGCTCATTTCAAGTTTGTATTGGTTAAATTTATTTTACTAGCTAGGAAGATTTGCTAATGGAACTTGATGTATGACAACACACTAATGTAGCATGTCTAATGGGTGAGTTAGAAGCCATAGGCTATCTCTTGTTTTTAGATCAAGCATATTATGCGACAGTACCTAATGTTGTCTTTTCCTCAAATAAAGTGGCAGTTGTTAGAATGTTGATCATTCCTAGAGATTTGGTTTCTGATGTTCCATATTATTGTTAATTGTTGAGTGCCCATGCACTAATCTTGTGAAGTGAAACAGTGGAGAAACACCATAATGTTTTGTGGTTATGACTTACGAGTAGTCAAAAAGCACATCTTTTGACATTAATATTTTCCCAGTAAAGTAAATTTTGAAGGTCCATAATATTGAAATCTTATGGAAATTTCTCATGCAGGGCTACCTCACCTCCTTCTTTTGCTTTAGAGATTTTTGTTCACAGTGAAGGAGAGTCAAGATTTAGGCGTCTTTGCCAGCCTTTCCTTTATTCACACTCTTCATCCAATGTTTTAGAAGTTGAGGTAACTATCTTCTCCTCTATACCTTAGTTTGACCCAACAATCTGTCTCAATGTTGATGCAATACGGTTGTTTTTATTGTTAAATAGTATTGAACCAATATAGTTAGCATAAGTAGTAGTTTATCATCATTTTGTATTTTTCATAATCTATTTGATTATATAATTATCTTGCCTCTTGATAAAAAAAATGTTTACTTGTTTAATTTTAACCTCTAATCTTTTTTGGTGATCCATAATTTTATTGGATGGTTGCTGGTCTTCCTGTATTATTTTACTATAGAGGAAATTGTGTCTAACAAGTTATCATCTCATGTTCAGAGTTGCAAAATTGACCATTCCTTAAGCTATATCACATTTAAAGCCACACTGAATCTTGTTGTTTTTTAGTAACTTCTAGATAAGGGATGATGATCTATATGCATGGTTGCTGACAAAAAAAATCTGATCATAAGGTCCTACTATACTTAGTTTAGGAAGTCCATAAGACTCTGCAGCACTACTTGACTAGATGCTAATTCTATCTTCTTTGGAGATTAATTGTATAGGACTCAGTGGGAAAAAAATAAAGATAATTGATGAAATCTCATAGTTTTCATCTAGGCTATATGGAAGGTTTGCAATTTCGATATGTATTGATGGTACAGTATGTACCGAGGCATACTGACGGTACGCTAAAAAAAATCAAAAATAGGTCCAAAATTACCTAAAAATAGAAAAAATTAAATTGGGTTTTTAAGTCAGAAATAAATATAAATTTAGTGTAATTTTCGCGAAAAATAATCTAAATTAGGAAAGATTAGTGACATATCATTTTCGGGCTTTAAGGAGCAGCTTTGTGGTATTAACCGAATCGTCCTTTCGTTAATATTGAATTATTTGCAAAAAAATGATTTGAATTGTTACATATGAGTGAGAATGAGTTTGAGAGAGTTGAAGAGATTGAGAGAGTAATATGAGTTGAAAGAGGGGAGAGGAAAGGGTTTAAAAACCCTTCCCTATGGTTCAAACGGTCAATTTGACCGTTTGAATAGGGCAATCTCAGCCTTTGATTGGTAATGGTCGGATTTCGATCGTTACTGCCCGGTACAGACCCCATATTGCCTGATCTGGGGTTAGGTTATGGTACCGCCTGGTAGAGGGTGGTTCGTGTACTGGGCTCCTGTCGGACTGGTATGTACTGCCCATATCGAGTGGTATAGATTGATACTGTAAACCTTGGCTATATGTACCCATTCAAGCAAAGATTGTGACGAAGAACACTTGTATATGGTGAACAACACTGTAAACTAGGCAGCAAACTGTGGTTCAGCTTGATTTCAAACAAATATTATACATAACATGGTGATACAAGTTAATATATTTCCAATTCGATATGACTAATTAGGCTGGGCTGATTTTAAGTCAGTTGTGAAGCAACTAAAATTTCTAAACCAGCCACAGCTTGGTTTTAAGTTACTGAGTGGTTAAAGGCTTGTAGCTAAGTTGAAATAAGGGCTAATGATTATTGGAGCCTTTGCAAAGTGAGTCTGTTGTGATGTAAACAACCCACTCAGTTGTTATTCAGTTTATGCTCTAATCAACCAACTCTGAATGAATTAACCATTCACAGCAATCTGATAATTATTAAATTTAAGAATAAGGAATTAAATTTAAGAATAATTCAACCATGGAATCAAGTATTGATTGCTGCCAGGTATTAGTTCTATTTGGCTGGTATTGGTATGATAAATAAGTAATATTATTAAATTTAAGAATAATTCAACCATGGAATTACGCATTGATTACTGCCAGGTATTAGTTCCATTTGGATTGTATTGATATGGTTAAGGAAATTTGTTGGTTATAATTTGATAGGATAAGAAGGATAAAGAAATGCAGAAAGGGCATTCCAAGGGGTCATCATCTGTCAATGACTTTGGAAATCAGTGATGCTTAATGGGGATGTTAGCTTCCCCTACTGTGTCAGACCTAGCTACTTGGGTAACCTAGCTGGAGAGGTGGGAAGATGTCGCAGAACATAGGAGAGACGATGGCTCAATCTCAGGGCTTCTCGTTTTTGTTTTGGAATCGTTCTGTCTGTAATGGATCAATCTTTTGTTTCACTCAATTATCACTGCAAATAGGATGTCCAAGGTATATGATGAAGAGGATAGTTTGATATTGTTGCTAAATCAAATCAATAATGTCCAATTTGTTTTGATTCAGACAGCTAGTGCCTAAATAACTAATCATTTGCTTTCATCTTTTGCATTTGAGCTTTATTATTCTTGTTCACCACTTGTGGATTTGCTGCTAGCTAATATTGTTAGAAAGGAAGCTGGAGTGGTTAGATGCTGGAGGACTTTGGGCTTGATGCTGGACTTGTCTTGGCGGGACTTTGGGCTTGATGCTGGACTCGGTTCTGGACTTGTCACCCTTGTTTCATTAGTTAGGTTGGTGGGAGGAGGCTGATGTAGGAGAAGAACAATTTTGGAAGCTGGATTTTTTAAATTTTCCATTTTGGCTTTCAGTGCTTCAAATGACATGATTTCTTGCACATATTATTTTGTTGTCTGGCCAAGACGTCCTGGCCATGATAAATGAAAAGCTTCACTATAATAAATTGGCTTGTTTGTTGGTCAATGGGTTACAATATTCTGATGAAGAATTAGATCAGATCTCTTCCAGCTTTACATTGTTTCATTCTCTTACTACTAAATCTATTATTTTTAATAAGTCTAGTCTAGTTTTGGTGGCCATCTTTTTTTTCATGCACATAGAGATCTAAGATGACAAAAGAGAGGTTCGTATTGCTGTGTTATCCTTTTTCTTTTTCCTTGATGAGAGAAGTTTTTGATATTGTTGAAAACTGTTAGTTTTTGTTACAAGAATTGTATGTCACGGTTTGACGTCATCTACAAATATTTTTTGATTCTCTTAGTGGATCCCTTACTATGCTTATTGTTGATACACATGATGCAGGCTATAGTTACAAATCATTTAGTTCTTAGGGGCAGCTATCGAAGTCTTACTCTTATTGTTTATGGAAATACTACTGAAGATCTTGGACAGTTTAATATTGAATTTGATCTGGACAATTCATTGGCAAATGTTGTTTATTCTCCATCAGAAGGAAAATCAGAAGACCTTCCACCAGCATTATGTTCAAATAAGTTGATGTTTGAAGAGTCAATGACTTCTCTAAAATACATAGGTTTTCCAGTTGCTATGTTTGACATTCCTCCTGAACTGAAGCAATTTTTGTTGTTAGCTGTTAAGTTTTGCCAAGTTGCTGATTTTGAGAACCAACTTTCTGAGATTGTAAGTACTGTTGTATCACCTGTTCTGTCATATGGGAGGAGTGACAGTAGCAACAACACATTTTACTGGGACCAAAACATGCTGGTCGGGGTCACTGACCACAAGAAGGATATGGAGAAAATAAATGATGTTCTTGTTCGGGCTAGAAAAGAAACCCTTGAACTTTGTAACTCCAAAAGTGTGGATAGTCAGTCACCAGAAGCTTCAGCCGATTTTGAAAGAGCTGAAACACTTATTTCTGAACTGCTAATTGACATGTTCAATAAATGCAAAATTTTCAAGAGTTCATCAGATGTTGAGTTACAGTTATTTTCTCAGGTACATCCATTTGTTTAAATGATTTCTGGATTAGACAAGTCTTTTTGATTTTGAATATCATCAACTTACACTGTTATGATGTATTTTCTTTTTGTCAGACCAAACACATGATTTTACTCTTGGGCTTGACTCTTCTATTTTGCTCTTCGAGAGAGGGCTGCTTTCATTTTGTCAACAATGGTGGAATGGAGGAAATTGTTTGGTTATTAAGTCATGAGAATTCTCCTGCTATTACATTAATGTTACTAGGCATTGTTGAATGTGCTACACGACATGGCATTGGATGTGAAGGATTTTTGGGCTGGTGGCCACGTGGAGATGAGAATGTTCCAGTTGGTAACAGCGATGGCTATTCTTTTTTGTTAAGCTTATTACTAGGGAAGCAACGGCATGATGTTGCTGCACTTGCAGCATATATACTACACCGTTTGCGTTTCTATGAAATTGCTACCAGATATGAGGTTAGCGTACAACTTTTTGTTGCTGACCTGTGCTATTTATACACCTTCAAAGAATTGTTCCCTTTTTCTTGAGGTTGCAGGCTGCAGTGTTATCTTCCTTGGCTAATCTGTCTGATCATTCTGCGATCGCTGCTGATGGAATTGAATCACTTGTCACTGCCAGTTCTCATCTCAAGCAAATTATGGTTAGTATATGCACGAGTTGCACCTCTGTTATACCATTATATGCACTGTTGCATTGCTTGTTACTAGTGTACTGTTGCACATGCGGCAAGGAGTGCAGTGAGTGAATACCTGCAGCAGTAGATGCAATTCAGGCATGCATGAGCACATTTATGCCAAACTACATGGCATGGCATTAACATGTGTTGGATAATAAGCCTACATGGCACAACATGTCAGTTGTGTAATGTATCACTACAATTACTATGCCATTGACCAGCTATCATACACATGATGTTGCAACTTAAATCTATACATCATAATGTTGTAGATGGAGCTCTTGTAGATTTCACATTTTTGCTGACAAGAATTCTCATACAGAAACTGATAAATCTGTACGAGCCTGTTGAAGATCCATCGCCCCTCACTTTTGCTCGAAGGTTATCCAATTTGGAGCAGTCAGAAGGATTATTGTCGTACAAAGCAACTATCGACTGCATAACCGCATCTAAGTGTACTTTTGCTAGATCGGATATTGACATGTGCTTGTTAACTCTTCTTGAGGTAATTAACTTTTATTTTTTTTAAACTTAAGAGTCCATTCACAAAGGTGATGGTGATATAGGAAATATAGAGATGAAAAAATGATGGCTAGAAGTCATGGAAGTTTGTTAACTATTCATGTTGGGAAATGTGATGTGGTTGCAGAATATTTATATAATAACTTTTGAATGCATGTTTGAATTTTAAAAAGCCAAGTTCTAACTAATTTTTTAAGCTATGTATTGTTTTGTTGTAACAGGATAGAGGATTTTTCCCCTTGTCAGCTGCTCTTTTATCATCTCCTACATTGCAGTCAGCAAATGACAAGAAGACAGTCATTTTTATGGAGATTGCAAATTCAGTTGAATATATACTTCTTAATCTCCTCTTTCATCGTTCAGGTCCTCTTTTGGTCCTCTATGTTTTTACCGTGGCAATAAACATGATGTCATCAAAATAATCATCTTTGTTTTCCAGGTCTATGTTTTTTACTCACCCATCCTGAAGCAACCGAACTTGTGATTCTTTCTCTCCAAGATGTTGAAGAAGCAACGAAAAAAGAGTGCATGACACTCAGACATGCAGCTGTTTTTCTGTCAAAAGGGTTTATTTGTCATCCACAGGAAGTTGCCATGATCATAGCGCTCCATCTTAAAGTGGTTAGTTTCGTACCAAAGCAAAACTGATTTAACCAGAAATTAAACTATTTGTAGCACCTATAATTTATTTTACCCCAGATGCATTAGTTTAAAAGATAGCTAGCTGATGAATAAGTACATTAAGCAGCTTGCCAACTTGCCATCCTGATATCATTCTGATTAATGCATCTTTGTGTGGATCTGCGCATGTATACCAATGTGATGACACACTAACCATGTTCAGCTGCAGTAATATCACTTTAATTTTAATTATTATCTAATTGGAAACTCTGTAACTTTTTTTTAATTTTGTTTGAGGTTTGTTTTATTTTGAGTTTTTGACTAAGGTGAAAAAGCAACATTCGTAGGGAAGATATGAAAATGAATATTTGGACGCTGTGATTCTTATGTCATGGTGTGTGGTACTGGGACACTCATCCATGGTTACACTTCTTTATAGGGGATTGCTATTGATCGGTTGCTTAACACCGGTCCTCAATCTGATGATCTTTTGTGGATTCTTTGGGAGCTTTGTGCCATTTCCAGGTTCTACATTATTGACTTATGCTGTGGATATAAAATTTGAATTTTGTATTGAATTTAGAGCTAATATACAGGTCTGAGTCTGGTCGTCAAGCATTGTTGGTTCTAGGACATTTCCCAGAGGTACCTTACCATCATATTATTTGTCCTATCACCTTATACCTTAATTAAAAATTTGTTTTTTCCCTTTCATTTTGATAACTGTGATGTTACAGGTTGTATCGGTTTTGATGGATGCACTACGTTCATACAGAGAGAAAGAGCCAACTGGTAAAAAGAATGATAGATCATGTATTGATGTTCTTTGTTGGTTGCTTCTGATGAATTGGATACCTTACTAGTTTCAGCTCTATTTAACTCTTGTTTTTTCTCTGCACTTATTCTGTTGGTACTCTGAACTTCAGGGACTTCTCGGTTAAGTCTAGCCATCTTCCATTCAGCTGCAGAAATATTTGAAGTCATGGTCACAGATTCTGCTGCATCATCCCTCAATTCTTGGATTGGACATGCAGTGGAACTTCACAAAGCTTTACACCTAGCTTCGCCAATGACCAATAGCAAGGATGCACCCATGAGATTGCTAGAGTGGATAGATGCTGGTGTTGTATATCACAGAAATGGGGCTATTGGTCTTCTGCGATATGCGGCAGTTTTAGCATCTGGTAGGGAGGCTCATCTTAGTTCATCAAGTGTGCTAGTATCTGACTCAATTGATGTTGAGAATGTCATTGGCGATTCGACAAACAACTCCGATGCTCAGGTTGTGGATAATCTTCTTGGGAAGCTTGTCTCGGATAAGTACTTTGATGGAGTTACTCTATGCAATAGTTCTGTGGTTCAGTTGACGACAACATTTCGTATTCTGGCGTTTATTTCAGATGATTCAGTAAGAATTTAATTTCTGCTTTGCTTTATTTTCTTCGGTAACCATGTGACATTTATTTCACGTGATCATCTTCTTGTTGATGAAGGCTGTAGCAGCTTCTCTTTTTGAAGAAGGAGCAGTGACTCTCGTATATGTGGTTCTAGTTAGTTGTAAATCCATGCTTGAGAGACTGTCAAATAGTTATGGTGAGGTCTTTTATCTTTTGCTTTGACCATAAGTTGGATTTATGCTTATCAGCTTATGAAGTGTCTTTATTGACTTGTTAACAGTGTGCTTATCTCTCTTGGTATATTTTACATGCATTTTTGAAGAACATCCAACTATTTGACTCAACTTGTCATGAACATCATTTTTAGTCCTGTGTGATAAATGGCTATAGCATTGACCTTCAAACCAACTACTAATGAATTTGTTTAAGGAAAAGATAGTGATGTAAGACGATTGTACTCTTTTTGACTTACATTGAGAAAAACTATCAATATTGTTTTGGTGAGGAAAATTATGTATGTAACTTGCAAAGCAATCCTTCACTAGCTTGTATCTTTGGTTTTTTACTTGCTAGGAGATTTCTGCCTTTAGCTTAATTCATCTTAATCTCTTAGTTTATATTTTAAGCTTCGGTATTTCTGATTGTAAAGCAAGTGTCCCTTCTGTTACATTTCCCTGTTATGATTGACAACAAGAAGTTTGGGCTTCATCTAGGATTTGGATAAAACACTATTTCAGATTCAGTTTTAATGATTAGTGCTGAAGCCCAATTCTTCAAAGCCTGTGAAGTTTGCCAAAAGAGGAATATCTTGTCACCCTGTTGCGACATTTTTTATCAATTCTTAGTTGAGGTTTGATGTAGTACATAGTTGCTGATTATTGCCTATCTAAGGTATAGTAGGTTACAATTTGTTACTTGTAGCACTAATTTATTTTCTATATAATTTTTAGTTTTCCAGAATTTTATTTATTGTCATACTTGCTTTTATATGATTGCTAGGGGGCCAAATAACAGTGTGCTTATCTCTTGGTATATTTTACATGCATTTTGAAGAACATCCAACTATTTGACTCAACTTGTCATGACATCATTTTTAGTCCTGTGTGATAAAGGGCTATAGCATTGACCTTCAAACCAACTACTAATGAATTTGTTTAAGGAAAAGATAGTGATGTAAGACGATTGTACTCTTTTTGGACTTACATTGAGAAAACTATCAATATGTTTTGGTGAGGAAAATTATGTATGTAACTTGCAAAGCAATCCTCACTAGCTTGTATCTTTGGTTTTTACTTGCTAGGAGATTTCTGCCTTTAGCTTAATTCATCTTAATCTCTTAGTTTATATTTTAAGCTTCGGTATTTCTGATTGTAAAGCAAGTGTCCCTTCTGTTACAT
This sequence comes from Musa balbisiana, assembly GCA_004837865.1. NCBI lineage: Eukaryota > Viridiplantae > Streptophyta > Magnoliopsida > Zingiberales > Musaceae > Musa > Musa balbisiana. The sequence continues at coordinate 28,786,670 of CM017190.1, read as the reverse complement.
TTCCCTGTTATGATTGACAACAAGAAGTTTGGGCTTCATCTAGGATTTGGATAAAACACTATTTCAGATTCATTTTTAATGATTAGTGCTGAAGCCCAATTCTTCAAAGCCTGTGAAGTTTGCCAAAAGAGGAATATCTTGTCACCCTGTTGCGACATTTTTTATCATATCTTAGTTGAGGTTTGATGTAGTACATAGTTGCTGATTATTGCCTATCTAAGGTATAGTTAGTTACATTTTGTTACTTGTAGCACTAATTTATTTTCTATATATTTTAGTTTTCCAGAATTTTTATTTATTGTCATACTTGCTTTTATATGATTTGCTAGGGGGCCAAAGATGTTTTCTTTGGCAAATATAATCTATATTCTAATAAACTTATGATATGAACTAGTTTATTAGAATTATATTTATTTCAATTTCAGATTATCTTGTTGATGAAGGAGCTGAATATAATTCTACAACTAATTTACTTCGCAAACGAAGTCATGAACAGAGCCTCATTGATCTGATGATTCCTTCCCTTCTCTTGCTGTTAAACCTTCTCGAGAAATTACGAGTAAGTTGCGTTTATTACTTTCCTGATGGACCTAAATACAGAATTGTGTTAAGTTCATGTCATCTATACTTCCATGACTCAACTTGTAGGAAGATCTAGGAAGCATTCTTTCTTGAATTTGGATCCAATATAAAGTAATTGATGCTTTTCTTCACAGTTTGAGTTTTCATATACTTTGGAGTTTAACCATGTTGATTTTCTTTGTTAGAGGTCTTCATTGGCTGTGGTTTATGGACTTATTTGTTTGATTAATTTTTTGAATGTTTAACTGACTTGAATCGCATACTGCAATGAATTGCACAATCCAAGTTAGTGTATTAAGTTTTTTCTCCCACGTTATTTCTTGTTCTGACAGTATGATATACTTTAATGGAAACTGAAATTTACGACTTCTTTTCAAGTCGGCTACAAAATTGCGTCCTTCCTAATTCCTTCCAACATGTTGTCATTGGTCAATTTGTCATAAGTTTTCTCCAAATTTGAAGTTCACTTGTTCTTTTATGTAAGATAAATTTTAATACATTCATAGTCTTGCTAAATATGCAATGTTACGTTTAGTGAAATTCTTATAAACATAGTAATTAATTTCCATGTGTTAGCATGGTTCCAGCATGGAGATCTGTGTTGTCCCTTATTATTTTGGCACATCTTTTTCTCTACAATTGTGCTGGCAAACTGAAATCCTTAATGGGAGCATTTATCAACATAACAAGTTGGACCACCATTTGCCATCTTAATATGGGGTGTCGTACGACATATGGGCATGCTAGTGTTCTTTGAACTCTTGGAATTTTTATCTTTTGTTGGTATTCTAAAGTTTTTCATAGCTTTGTTTCTGGGTTTCTGAGTGCTAGTTAACACATTCATCTATTCAACTTATACTTAGTAATACAATAACAACAACAACAAGACCATGTCCCAACTATTTAGGGCCAACTACATGGATCTTTTGTTGCCATTGAGATATGTAAAAAATCACATGCTTGGTTAAGTTCAGAGTACTGAAATCTTTATTTATAGTTTCTATTAAAGTCTTTTAAAGTCTTCTTCTATCTCTCATTGTATCATTAATATTAATCATTTCACCTCTTCTGACTATCGCATATGGAGGTCTCCTGAGCATATATTCATGCTATCTTAAACAATTTTCTCTCATTTTATTCTCTATCGAAACCGAGATTTGTAATATCGAATGATACCGCTCGTACCGGGCGGTATGTACTAGTCCATCAGCAGACCGGTACACGGACCGCCCGCTGCTGAGTGGTAGCATCGATTGAGGCCGTTATTGTCGACGGTGATTAAGGGAGAAGAAAGAGGGAGTCGATGGTGATCGAGGGAGAAGGAAGAGGGAGTCGATGATGACCGAGGGAGAAGAAAGAGGGAGAAGGTGAAAGAAGAGGTAGAAGGGGAAGAAAGAAACAAGAAAAAAAAAAAAGAGAACCTGAGATCGGTGCTGCTCACCTTGTCTGTGGCGACTTCTCATCCGCGCACTGGGAGAAGAGTATCGGTGTCGCGGGGTGAAGAGAGGCGATGCCTTAGCGAATTATTTTTTTTCTATGACGTCGCCCGAGAAGAAAGGGAGAAGAGAGGTATACCGAGCGGTATATTGAAATATATCGCTCGGTATACAGTACCGTATCGTATCGAGCATTTTTTGAAATTCCGGTATGACACAAAATTTCAATCCTTGTTCACGAATAACAGTATTTCTTTTCCTATCTTTCCTAGTAACTCCTCGCATCCATTTCAACATTCTCATCTCGGTAATACAAACTTTTTGTATATGTTGTTTCTTAACTGCCCAATGCTCAGATCTATAAAGCATTGTTAGTTTTATGATGGTCTTATAAAATTTTCTTCTTAATCTTAAAATTATGCAATGGTCACACAAGATTCCTGATGCCTCTCGTCATTTTAATTTTATCCATCCTGTTTTTATTATACGAATAATATTTTCATTGATCTCTCCATCTTATTGAATAATTGATCCAAGATACTTAGTAATGTCGTATCAATATCTTAAATTTTTATTTAGTATTGTTGATATTAGTAGAATCATATATTGATTTTTTTTAGCATCATACTATCCTTACCTCCTTACTACTGTTCTTTTTGTGATTTATTGATCTTTTGAATGTGTCTTAGATATTAACATTTCTTTCTAAAATTGTAACTTGCTAACAAAGATTTAAATATTGATTTGATACCAATTTTGATAATCTACTGGCTGGTATGGTTATAGTGTACAAGGTGGTATACTGATCCATATTGTCTGGTATCACCTGAAAACATAATTTCAAACAGTACCGGGCTATATGGTTTGATACTGGTCCTTGGTTGGATCGGCATATATTGGTCAATATGGTGTGTACTTACTGGTGTCTGAATTCATGCTTGCTAATGTCGCCTCAATTAAATCCCTTCTTAGATGTAAGATGATAGAGTGGTGTGTTACTCATAGGTTATACATGAGAATTTCCATTGTGGATTTTGTGCTCTTGCTGGTCATAGGCTGTGCCAAGTCTGTTCTTGTTGAATCATATCTTAGAGAATAGCCTGTTCGACGTGGAGCTTTCTATACTATAGGAGAAGGAGATGACACGGATTCCCTTACTGCAACACAATCACTTCTATCTCTGGTGTCGACTTTCAGTTCCTTACGTAAAGGGAAAACTCTCAATCAGGCAATTCTATAAGCGGAAGCCATGTTCTTAGACTCTCATATCACATGCCCATACTATTAGTTGATTTTACACGTGAACCAATATTTTGTCAGGGCTTGGCAAATTAAGGCATTGGCTATACATGTAACTGTAGGTTGCAGGAGATTGCTAGCAGTCCAGTCTTTTCATGCGGGCTTGACCAGGCATGCATCAATTGGCACAAGCATTTTATTAGACACTTTTATATCATGAATTTCTCATCTGGTCTACTTTGTGCAAATTTATTATGAGGATGCACTAATTACAGATAGCTGGTCTGTCTTGGTGCTTCCAGATCATTCGAATTTCTCAAGTATGAAGTTTGTTGGACAAATCATATTTTATTACTAGTTGATGCCTCTTGGATGTTACTTACATGCTTATGGGAAAACCACATAGACCCTTCTAGCTTTCTTGTCATGGGAGCTTTATACTGTCTTATGACATCATCTCTCTTGAATTTCAATATGAAGTTGGATGATTAAATCCAAAACTTTGATAAGCCTGGAAGTTACTTTAATCATAATTTGTGATTTGTGTTTTATTGTTCATTTCAAGCTTTGGAATACATTAATGAACTCAGCATCAGATTTTTTTCCCATTGTGAACTCATATTGGTTCAGTTATGCTGCTTGAAACAGATGTTTTCCTAATAATTATTATAATGCTCTTGGATTTGATTTTAATTCTTTTGTTTCATTTCTTTCTAAACAAAATATCTATTTGTTTGTAGGATGCTAAGGAGCAGTATCGCAACAAAAAGTTACTGAATGCCCTTTTGCAGTTACATCGAGAAATAAGGTAAACATTGTGTATTATTGTTTTTTCCATTGCAACTTGTGGCATTCTAAACTTTAGCATTACTTTTACAGCCTGAAACTAGCAGCAAGTGCCGCAGATTTGTCCTTTCCGTATCCTAGCTCGACCCTTGGTTTTGGCGCTGTTTGTCATCTCCTTACGTCAGCACTTGCATGCTGGCCAATCTTTGATTGGACACCTGGTCTGTTTCATTGTGTACTTGAAAGTGTTCGGGCAACGTCTTCACTAGCTTTGGGTCCAAAGGATGCCTGCAGTATCTTTTGCCTTTTGGTCTGCTTCTTTATGACTCGTATTTTTAGATTTTTTTTTCCTTTGTACCTGTTTGACCTAACAATGAATTTATTATGCCCCTTTTGTCATCTAACATTCATTGACTTATATAATCCATCTGCATGTGAAGGGTGATCTATTTCCTGATGAAGGTATCTGGTCATGGAAAAATGAAATGCCACCATTGACTGCCCTTAGAACATTAAGTGTTGGAACATTATTAGGTCCTCAAGTAGAAAAAGACGTCAATTGGTACTTGAAGCCGGAACACCTAATGGTGCTGCTTATTCAGTTGACACCACAACTTGAACGAATTGCACAAATTGCTCTGCATTTTGCCTTTTCTGTATGTTTTTCCTTCTTATACTACTTTTCCAAGTTTTCTGCCGGCTTGAAATAAGTTTTTATAGTTTAATTGCTGGTTTTCCACAGGCCCTAATGGTTGTACAAGATATGCTTCGGGTTTTCATAATTCGCGTTGCCACCCAAAGAGCAGAATGTGCAGTTGTCCTTTTGCAACCAATGATTTCTTGGATAGATAATCATGTCGATGAAACATCCCCATCAGAGATGGATATTTTTAAGGTAAAACTTCAATTTTATTTTATTTTAATTAATCAAGAGATCCAACAATTTGTCCTTATCTATTGTTCAGGTGTATCAGTTGCTTCATTTCATTGCTAGCTTGTTGGAGCATCCCCATGCCAAGGTGACTTCAGTTGCAGTTTCACTTTGTTAGTAGTTATAAGAAAAAGTATTCTGATCTAGTTGTTTTGAATTTTCAGGCATTATTGCTTAACATGGGAGCTTTAAAAATATTGGGAAAAGTACTTCGGAGATATATCATTGCGTTTAAAACAGATGGAAATATGATTCTAGAAAGCAGGGTCCCCCCTAGAAATGTTTCCTTGCTTATCTGGAGTCTTCCTGTATTGAAGTCCTTAGCTTTGATTTTTAGTTCACAATCCCCGGTTAAACAAAGTGAATCACCTGAGAGGTCAGGATATGTGGTGCTTTTCTTTTTCTCTTGTTTATGATCCTGTATATTTTGTCTTTCATGAATATAAACTCAATTTGCTTTTAAACTATAGGAAATTAGATGACATCTGCATTGAAGAAAGTTCCTGTGTTGTCCATCAACTCCTCAAGTTACTGCAGGTAAATTTGGAGTTTTGTGTTCATTTTTTTAATTAGCATTTAGGATTTTTAATGAAAGTATAAGCATAAAAGAAATGTTTCTTAAGAGATTTTACAACATCGTCAATTTCCTTTGTCCTTCAAGAATTTGTAGATTTGCCACTTTTGGGCCTATTCATGTGCGTAACCCCTGTTAAAATAAAGAATTTGTTTGGAATTATCTTCAGAAATATTGTTCATTGCTCAATCGCATCTTCATCGTACCATTGTATAAATAAAGTTATACTTTCAGGGCACTTTTCATTAAAGTGAAGCTTCAGTTTGTCTTCTTTCTGTTCTTTCTCTACTTTCTCATCCTTCTATGACTTGTTTCTTTCTCACTTTGGCTACTAAGAGTCATAGAAAATAAAAATGTTGCCTACTTGAATGCAGTTTGAGTTATGCATCTTTTGAGGATTGATCTGGAAGTTTTAAGGCCAGATTTTAGTGTGATATTGGAGCTTGTTCAAATAATTGGGAGTTTTCTTCCACTAACACTAAACTATCTTGTGTACCATATCCTTATAAATTTGCATTTCTTTCCCAAATTAAATCACGTAAAATCAAACTTTGTCCTAGATTGAAAAATCTTGAGGATTGTTGTCATAAGAAAATTGAGGTTCTATGGAGATATGCTTTTGAAATTGAACATAACTCTTAATCTTCTCTAGAACAATCTCATACTCTTATTCATCTTACTTTTATTTGTGGTTATAGGACCTACTCTATTGATCCAATTTACTCTACGTTTCTTTTTTGTATTATTAGCTATCTTGCATCTTCACCCATGAAGGACCAGTATGTAGCAAGGATTTTAATTTCGAATGATACCACCCGTACCGGGCGGTACCGTCGATTGGGGTTGTTTTCGCCCTCAAAATCAATCGGTAATGATCGATTTTGATTGTCACCGCTGGCTACCGAGCGGTATTAGTCGAGGGAGAAGAAGAGGGAGAGAGAAGGAGGGAGAAGAAAAGGGAGAACCTGGAGATCCGGTGCTACTCTCCCTCGACAATTCCGATCTGTCGTCGCCCTCCCTCGCCGGATGCCGCAGATGAGATGTTGCCTCCTTCTCATCTGAGGTGACGAGGCCTCAGTGTCGTTGGCGATTTCTCCTTATCCGCGTGGGGCACAGGGAGAAGAAATGAGGCGATGCCGCCCTTTTTTTATTTTTTAACTTATACACACACACACACACACACACACACCAAGCGATATGCCAGAGTGTACCACTCAGTACGTTCGTATCGTACCATACTGAACTGAGCTCGATACGTTGGTACGGTACGAAATTGCGAACCTTGGTATGTAGTACGTAGCATGGGGTTGCTAATATAGTTGTACCGGAAGGTATATGAATTGAATCAATCAGGAAAGCAAACTAAATAAGATGGAAAAAAAGAGTATGACAAGAAGGGTAATGTATACCTCTTCTTCTTTCTTTGATCTTCTTCTGCCGTTTGAGTTCATTCTCGCACTTTGTTATGATGCTCTTGTCCTAGTGTTTCCAAGTGGGTCAAGGGATTGCTTTTCATGAAGCTCACATCCTTGGGCTTCAAAGGAATTTGAAGATTTGCTATACAAATGAATTTCTAAAAAGGTTTAGACTGGTTTAAGGGGTCTCTGCTCTGCAATCTAGTAGTTATCAGCCCAAAACACCCCAAAAGTAATAGAATCTCAACTGGTATAGTTGATATTTAATTGTGTTACTTATTTACTTGAGTCTTTCATGGTATACAATGAGATTTAAGTCCATGCTAACAAGTACATTGAACATTTCTTCTTTTCCATATTATATCTTTCAAATTAACTGCATGCTTATCCTGCATTGTACTATGATCCTTTGTTCTTCCATCTTTCTGGTGGCCTAGGATCTTCATGTCTTTTTTATTATTTCAATTTTCAGATATTTATTGTATATTCAACATTCTGCTACTGAGATAGAAGAAGGCTGTCCTAGTTGCTCGAGTTATTGTTATCTTGCTCTGAAGTAAAATGCAATGAGTGTAATGAGACTGAGGTCATGCAGCCTGATCTTTCTCACCTTCTATGTAGCTAATATATGCCCCTTTTTTCATTTACTCGAGAAATAGAGAGGGTCTGATGAAATGAGCTTGTCTTATAATACCTTGAAGTAAATACGAAAACACTCTGTCTTGTACCGTTTGAATTTGTGCTGAGGCCACCGTTACGATACACAGCTTGCAGTTCCTATTTTTAGTAGAAACCATCATGCCACCTTATATGGTCAATGCATACAATGTTCAAATTCATGCCTATTACATGAAAGAGATTTCGAGATACTAATGCTGTTAATATAATTTCTAAAATGACACTAAGGTTAAATTGGGAGTTCATATCAAATATTAAAAGATCATTAAGTAATATTTAATGAAGAATGTAGTAATTTATAGCAAGGATTTTAATTTCAAATAATATCGCCGGTACTGGGCGATACGTACTGGTCTGCCAGCAGATCGGTATACGGACCACCTGCTACCGGGCGGTACCGTCTAGTGGGGCTGTTTCTGCCCCGTTACCATCCTAAATCAGTCGTCACCACCTGCTACTGAGTGGTATTAGCCGAGGGAGAAGAAAGAAGAGGGAGAAGAAGAGGAGAACCTAGAGATTCGACGTCGCTCTCCCTCCTTGTCTAAGGCCATGAGGTCTCGGTGTCGTCGGCGATTTCTCCTCATCCGTGCGGGGAGAAGAATCTTCGGCGACGTTGCGTGGAGATGAAATCGAGCGTCGTTGAGGCGGCGTTTCTTCTTCCCACGCAGGCAGAAGAAACAAGGTGACGAGGCGATAAACGTGGGGAGAAGGAAACAGTTTCTTCTCCCCACCTTCTCCCCATGCGGGCAGAAAAGAGGCGACATCACCTTTTTTCTTACTATATATATATATATATATATATATATATATAAAAGAGTAATTTTTCTGCTCGCTTGGTCCCCACACGCCAAAAAGGGCGATAAGGCAGGCACCCTTTTTTTTTACTTATATATATATATATATATATAATATATATATATATTATATATATATATAAAAGAGTAATTTTTCTGCTCGCTTGGTCCCCACACGCCAAAAAGGGCGATAAGGCAGGCACCCTTTTTTTTTACTTATATATATATATATCTATATATATATATTATATATATATATATAATATATATATATATATTATATATATATATTATATATATATATATATTATATATATATATATAATATATATATATATAATATATATATATAATATATATATATAATATATATATATATAATATATATATATAAAAGAGTAATTTTTCTGCTCGCTTGGTCCCCACACGCCAAAAAGGGCGATAAGGCAGGCACCCTTTTTTTTTACTTATATATATATATTATATATATATATTATATATATATATTATACAGTACTGTACTGTACCGAGCGAATCTCAAAACTCCGGTGTGGTACGAAATTTCAATCCTTGACTTGTAGGACATCACATTGCATAAGTGGTAATTTTTATGCATCCACTTGAAGTGATTCTTATAAAAATGGGATAACATAATATGTTAAGATGAAGCTGAGGAACCTTGAAAGTTTGAACAAATGTCTGTGAGAAAATTAAGATGCTTATGTAATATCAATTGACAAGGACTGCTGTGGTCATGATAATGTTAAATTGACATTGCACTGAATTTGCTGATAGTTTGGTTTTTGCAGTGAGTTTATATCTGAATAAAGCAAGTCTAAGTAAAATGCTTGACCAAAGAAAGTCATTGAAAGTTATCTTTGGTAATTCATCTGATCTAATTTGTCTTCTTTTCACAAGTTATTTTGCTAGTAATGTTATTTTTTAGGACCAATAGTCAAATGATGAACAGATTCTGACTCAATTAGAATTATGTTCTGTCATTCAAGTGCTAATTTCTTGTTTTATATGCCTTTGAAATTCCATTTGATATGATCAGTTGGTGTTCCAAGCACAACACTGGTAGTTTGAAGTTGGAAATCTTGTTGGTTGAATAGGGAAAATCCCTTTATACAGATTTTGCAGTTCCAGTTATCTGCTTGTCTTGTTGATGTCCATAAACCATTTCAATTTTTTATCTTTGAACTGTGATCAGTTGTCCTTTTGATTGCAGGTTTTACCAGTTGGAAGGGAGTTGCTATCTTGTCTTGTCACTTTTATGGCAATAGTTACATGCAATCATGGTAGAAGTGCTCTTGCACTCTTATTTTCACAGATTTCGTCTGCTGTTCCTGATGAACAAGAACGAGATGAAAGGACTGGTGATGGTAATAGTTTGATGAGGTTGATGGAGATCTTCTCCTCCTTTTCTATGTTGCTTGAAAACCTTCTGTGGTCATTGGATGCCACAATTGTACTGTGGCGGATGTGGCTGAAATACTTTATACATTGTCTTTGTGTGCGATGTGCCTCTCCATTCAGGATGACAAGTAAGTTTCTTTTGTGCTTGTTTCTCTTTTATTTACTATTTTCATTCAGGCTAGCAATATCCAAGCAAACAAATTTATTAGTTTCCACATAGTGTCGCAAAATGCAAATAAGCATGGCCATGAAGTAATCAGTGTTGTTTTTAGTTTGCTCATGGAACTTTTCTTTTTCTGTGCAGTCTGTATCTGTCTGTTGATTCAAGACTCCATAATTTATTTATGAAGTTTGATTGCATATTTGTGTAGCTTTCTTTAAATCAGTCTAGATTGAATCCTGTAGTATATAATCTAATTTGTCCTTATTTTTGGTACTCTTACCAGTTTTTTTTTTATTTTACCATTTAAACTTTAAAGTGTAATTATTGTTCCTGAATGTGCAGTATGTAGTTTAAACTAATATAGTTCCTAGGAACTCATAAGAAGATTGAAAGCTGCATCTATCCTCAACTCCTCAAGTGTGGTCTTTATCATTTGTAATTATACATGTAGGAAAGGTCTAGGATGTGAGTTGATGCAGCATGTAAAGTAATTGCAGATATTTTAAGACAGTTAAAACCATATGAACAGAAGTATCCTATACATGGCTTGGAGTTAGCTGAAGCAAAATTTGCTTTAAAATTTGGGTGGAATTTTTTATAATAAACAATTTATATGTACAGATCACAAAGGTATATTTTTACACAAACGAGATAAACTTGTGGCAAATAAAAAAATATGGTTGAAACCATGTTTAAAACCTTGGTCCACTACTGATATTGGTCTTCAGTCAGATTGTTACCTATTGTTGTCAACCCGCACCAAGTTGCTACTATCTGGATCTGTTGGTTCCAGTTCCGGACTCCCCCAAACCCTTAAAAACCCTGAATTTTAAAATTTTCTGGTTTTAATTTTTGCCTTCCCCAAAGGCCTAAACCCTCTCAAACCTTAACCTTTTTAGTAATTAGTACATCTGCTTTAGTAGTGATTCACTATATGTTTAAGTCCTATGAACCACAATCACAGATATACAAGTCACTGACTTGTATCATAGTTTAGTATTAGTCGCCTTTAGCACCACTGGCACGAATGTCATGCAACCTGGGGAGGTAGTTTTAGGTCTGCAATAGGATATGGTTGAATGTTAATATTATAATTTTGTACAAATTATGAATGATATTGCTCACATGACATTTGATATTAAGAGAACTGTATACCATTGCTGAATAAGATTAGCAGTTGTCATGGTATCTTGATCTATAAGTTTGATTTTGATAGTGGCAAGTGGTCTTGCTACCTTTGCTGATGTGGATCCAGTTTTATGTAGTGTATCATGATGGATATTGAGTTGTAGAATTGCCATCATCATCATGCTGCTCTGAGCTGTATCATGCTTCACTTTTGGCAAACCGGAACCAATTGTTGGCATCATATTATGGCTTAAGAAAAAATCTGTTCTGGTAAATAGGCTACCATCAGGATAAAATTCTGACTTGATTTCAGCTATGCACTCTGTCATCTCTTTGAACCCGAGAACTGTCTTTGCATTGCCCAGCTGCACATGTTTTCCATCCACTACCATCAATATTATCTGCACTGCTGTCATCATTCTGGACCTCATGGAGTTTGAATCAGAGGGAGAAGTCACATTTTTCTGTTATAATTCTTGCTCATCAATTACCATTAATCAGAGAGAGTAATTGATCTATCTTCATAACATGCTTTGCCTTAAGAACTTGATTTCTTGAGATACCCTAATGCATTTGGCCACCACAACCAATGTAGTCAGAATGGATGTACCATCAGTGGTGTCAATTCTCCAAACAATTCGTGTGCTGCCATGTTGGATTGTTCATATAGAGATTAGTAATTGGATGCAGGTATAAAACTAAAATCTTCACATATGATTAGTGGAATTATGACCTAGTTTTGTGCATATATAGACTTTATAGAGATTGAATTAAAAATTTACATTTTCCAAGCAACTATAGGTGTTTTTGTAAATGTTTGTGTCAATCCCATTACACCTACAACTACAATGCTTTAGGAAACCATGCTTATAGGGGTGGCATATCTATAAATTAAAGAGTGGATTGCAAGTGCTATATTAGATGAAGTGGTATAGATTGCCAAGTCTTGTAATTAAGTTGGATAGGTAAGAGAATGAGAACATGTTGTTTAGAATGTTTAGATTGTCTTGATACTGAAATGAGGGTGATGGAGGGCCAAAAGAGTTAGAACCCACTACCATTGTTGATATTGCCTGCCTCTTTTTCAAATGGATGGCTAATATTTTGGAGGACTTTATGAAGGACCAGTCACTGCTTTTCATGATCTTAGTTGTTGATCTCATTTTCCTTGATATTTGGTCAGATTTTGGAGCTCATATTTTTCCCAGAAATGATTTTGCACTGTCAATTATTTTTCCCACAGTGAGTTGCTCACCATTTCTGAGATTACAGAAGAATAAATTCATATAGCTTCCTTCTATTTGTGCAACTGGCCATGTTATAAGACATGTCTGACCTGTTAAGCATCTTTGAGATGAGATGGCCTCTTTTCTAAATTATCTGCTGACCTCATTTTCCACCTAATCTTCAGCTTCAGCTCTTAAAGGTGCATAATATGTTGCTATTAAGATCTGAAAGTTATTAAAACACTTTGAAACTTATGCAATGAACACCTCATATACATCAAAACATTCAATCAATGTTGCATTACCACTAGACTCATGACATGCCTGTCATTTATCTTCTGTCTTTCACACATTGCCAAACTCATGGATTGAAAGCACTACCGTTGTGCTTCATCTCCAGTCCAAAACCCTATCTTTAACTGTGATACTACTGCTTTGAATCCCATTGTCATATGAAATTTTCCATCATATCTTTGGTCATCTACCTAGTTCTTAATAGATTCATGGTTTAGAATTTTCTCAAAGTTTTGGTTAATGTAATGTTGATAGTCATAGCCTTAAAGTTCAATTGCTTTTAGTTCATCTTTAATTATCATTTTCATGTTGCTTGTGTCGTGAAATCTTTGGCATCGATTGCTTGAAAGGAACAACTTGTTGTTCCACAAAGATTGTGATAGGAATTAGGGCCACTTTTGTCCTTTTTGAGTGCATATAAGGCATAAGCTATTTTTTCACTGTTATTCGTGGTTCCAATCTTCCTCTATCTTTTTCTATGCTTTTATAACAGAAAAATTGTTAAACTCCCCATCTCCTAGTTTACAAATCTAGGTCCTTGCGAAACTTTTGACTTGCTTTTACATTTGTAAGCAGATTTATTCTACTTTTTGTCTGAAGTCCTACACCTGCCCAGTGACCTTTATTTGGGTTTTGAATGATTATACTTGTTAAAATAGTGCTAGTTCTATTCTGTTTCAGTGGTTCTGTGGTTGTCTTTGCCTGTTTGATTTATATTTGGTTGGATAACTTTTCAGGTATTTACTGATCTTGATTACAGTATTATGGGGTTGGTGGTTTGGAAGGAAAATTTTTTCTTGTTATAGTTCTTGATCTTTTGGTACTCAACTTTTGCTTTCCTTGCTAGTTTTTTGCTTATTGATTGTTTGTTTTTCTACCTCGTAGTGTTTTAAATTTCTAACTAACATATTTATGCAACATTAGATGATTTTTTAAATCGTGTAATTATGCTTCCTTAGGTTGGATGGAGTCTTGATACTGAAATGGCTCTTTGGACTTTCAAATGATGTTAATCATTCTGAAGTTTCTTCAGAGGAGCAGTTAAGGAAAGTGTACAATATAACTGAAAAATTGGAGCAGAGAATCACTGATGATGATGAGAATGTAACTGTAAAAGTAGGGAAGCCAACCTTGTATCAGGTGTGATGAATATAGCTTTGTTTAGCTGGTTCTCTCTCTTTTACTTTGCGATTTGAAACAATGTTCTTCTCTCTCTCCAGGTTAGGGAATCAGTAAAATCGATGTTAGGTTTCCTACAGGATTCTTCCAGTTCATCAACAAAACTGGAAGGTACCACGCTAAGTGAAGCCTCAGCTGCCTCCTCTGATATTGTTCAACCTTTGGATAGCACTTCTCAGAATATGCCATCTTTGACTGTAACATTTGTGGATGATGAAGCTGCATTTATGTTGTCGAACTTTTGGAAGTTTGATCAAGATGCTGAGAAAATTGGCTATGACTTTTCAGTTGGAGAATTTGCAGAGAAGCTTACATGGGAGTGTCCTGATTCTTCTCTCGATAGACAATTGATGCCAACATCCTCTTCTAAAAGGAAACTGGCATTAGCAGATGGATCTAACAAACGTGCACGCGATAGTCTTGGGCCTGAATCCGTAGGATCTGGTGCATTCTCTCGAGGATTGAATATGCCCAGTGGTCCTTCTGGGCCTACTCGACGGGACACCTTTCGTCAGCGGAAGCCCAACACCAGCAGGCCACCTTCCATGCATGTGGATGATTATGTTGCTAGGGAGAGAAACATTGATGGTGCAAGTAATGGACCAAGTATTGTTGGCTCTTCCCAGCGTGGTATGCCCACTAGCGGTAGACCTCCATCAATTCATGTAGATGAATTTATGGCAAGACAAAAAGAGCGCCAAAACCCCACATTGGCAGCAGTTGGTGATGGATCACAGTTTAAAAATCTAACGCATGCGAGTCCTAATTATTCTGTTAAGCTGGATAAACCACGGCATGTGAAGGCAGATCTTGATGATGATCTTCAAGAGATAAATATTGTCTTTGATGAGGAGTCAGAATCTGATGATCGACTACCATTCCCTCAACCAGATGAGAATTTGTGCCCTCCTGTTGTCATTGGAGAAAGTTCACCAAGTTTTGTTGTTGGGGAGACTGACGGTGATGCAGATGATCTTTCTAGGTTTTCTCCATTGAGCACACCTCCAGCAACCAGAGAGGGAAGCGTACATATGAATATTCCTGTTAGACAGTTAGCTTCACGGCATGAAGTTCCAGTATTTCAAGATGCAAATGCTTCCTCAGAGAACATTGGAGGCACAGGAGCAGAAAATTCTTCCTGTGAACAATCTGAAGAATCAAAATATGTCTCCCCTAATGCTGGATCAAGGGTTTCTACTATCCATCCCTCAACGAAGCATACAGCATTTCCATCACACACACATAATGCATCTCCTGCTCCATCCTCTGTGCAACCATTGGCTCGTTCATCACTTTATCAGAGCAACAGCCCACAGAGAGGTGTTGATGGTTCAGTATCGTCTGGTTCACATGAAAGATTAAATGTTCCAATCAACCAGCCACCTTTGCCCCCAATGCCCCCTCCAGCTTCTGTGTCAGCCCAGACAGCTGAGCCAGCACAAAGCCACTCATTACCATTTTTGAACAGTGCCAGGGATTTACAACCTCCAGTTCCTTCAGGATATCCTCCTCGATCTTTTGATGTAAGTACTGGTAATGTTTGTCACGGGATCACATCTGATGACCCTTTTTTTGCCACAGCACCTTATTTTAGCTGCATTGTCTAGAATTTCAAATGGAAATGAATGTCATTGCTATTCTTTTTTGCAGCTTCAATCAGATAATCCACCATCAACTAGCAATAGTTCACTCTCAAATGCTCAACCTGGTCTTGATTCCAAGTTATCTTGGAATGTGGCATCTGGCAGTAGGCTGCATGCTGACATCTTCGCTTCTGGCACCTCAGCACGGCCAGTGCCACCACTCCCACCTCTGCCACCACCATTGTCTGCCTCAGTTAATCAGTCACCCACACTATTTTCTGGGTCCCAGGCTCCATTGAGTAATCAGATTAGTAATGTTGGGGCCCAGCCCTCTATTGCTTCCACTCCTTTGAGTAACACAAATTATGGAATTTTGTCAGCCTCTGGAACTAACCTTACTTATTCATTACCTCCATTTGCACCACCTTTATTTATTAGCCGACCTGCCACAGTACCTGGGACATTTTTCAGCTCACCGACATTGCAAAATATTCAGACCCCATCAAGTTTTTCGCAACCTTTTTCAAGTTCTCAATCCTCTTTGCAGTCTATGCTAACCCGTCCACCACCACCACCACCTCAATCACAGCTTCCACGTCCTTCTCAGCAGCCTGGACCACCTAATCAACTTTCACAAACACTATCCGATCAAGCAATGTCATTTCAGCAAAACTCTTTCCAAGTTCAGGTCAATCAATTGCAGGTGCCCCAGCAGCTTCAGGTTCCCCAATTACAATTTTATTATCAACCACAACAGCAGGAACCTGTTTTGCAACCGTTACAGCCAATGCCTGAGCAAATTCAACAATCCACTCAGAATATCCAAGCTGATAATTCACTTCTGCAGCAAAAAGATTCAGGGATAACTTTGCAGCAATATTTTGCCTCTCCTGAAGCCATTCAGGTCTGTATACGTCTCTCATATATAAAGAAGTAATTCTTATTCTAGTTTTCTGCATATTGGGTCATGCTTTAGACACTTTTTCTTGTTTTGATTTAACAGTCTTTATTGAGCGACCGGGATAAACTTTGCCAGCTTTTAGAGCAGCATCCAAAGTTAATGCAGA
The DNA here is from genome assembly GCA_004837865.1 of Musa balbisiana. Classification (NCBI taxonomy): domain Eukaryota; kingdom Viridiplantae; phylum Streptophyta; class Magnoliopsida; order Zingiberales; family Musaceae; genus Musa; species Musa balbisiana. Next base: position 28,770,176 of record CM017190.1, on the reverse strand, counting down.
TGCTGCAGGTTTGTACATTTCAACTTAACACACTGCTTTTGATTACTAATCAGGTACAGGATCTGCTCTTATATTCAAAACTTGGTTGTTCACATAGGTATTTAACTGCAAGAGTAGAAGCGGTAATAAGCGCATAGCATCCCTCATATTTGTCTTTTACTGTGTGCTGGCTGTAAAATGAGTTTGTGGTAGCAGGACTACTAGAATCTATCAGGAACATTGAATGCATATCTAATGCAAGATGCAATCACAACCAAGTTAGGATGGTGCTGAGAGCAGTGTAAAATAGGTTTTCAATATCAACAGTAGTGAGGAGTCATGATGTTCAGTAATCTAGATTTTAACAATCATTTTACATTGAGAGACGTGGGAAGATAGAGATCGAGCTAAAGAGTCCATTCCTGCTTCAACTAAAGATTGGCTTCCCTACTTGAATGAGACGAATCCTCCCTATGATTCTCATAGAAACTATCTTTTATAGCTTTTCATTGCATTGTTTAAGATGCCTTGATTACTTGTTGGAAGTTATAATATAAGGGGTATTTGTATTAGATCTGCCTTGTTTATATTCAATATGCTTATTTGGATCCTATCTAATTGTATACATTCCTAATTTTGTAATGACTTCCTCTGAAGAAACTTTGTTAAATGCATATATGTTTTTGACTCCCTGTAGCTTCATTTATTGGTGTCATCTCATCTCTTAGTCTGTCCTACTTTTTGTTGTGGTTCAGGAACGACTAGGCCAACAATAGTCAACGCATGGACAAAGAAATGGAACAAACAGCGGTTGCTGGTGAAGAGAACTTGGCAAGTCCACAAAATGGTTGTTGGTTTAGCTCAATACATTCATCAATCTGATTCAATAGAGAGAAAGGGAGAAAAAAGAGAAAGAAACTACTGTCTGCAAGGGAACAATGATGTATTAGGAGAAAAAGCTACTCATGTCCATGTATTTAATATGTACTCTAAAATATGTATACTATCCGCATGGTTGTATCATTTTGTAGGTTGTTTGTTATTGGGAATTCCATATTGGTCCATCTATTGTGTCATTTGCAGCTTCATTGTTACTCCTATGTGTATTCCTCATCTGTTGCTCTCAAGGGCCATCTGACTCCTACTAGGAAGCATGCTTGTTGAAGTGCTCGTGGGAATCCAACAGGGCATCGTCAACTTTAGGTATGGAATCATGAACTATGTATGTTACTGATTGAATCATAATGGGGGAATATTTGAATAACTTATACTGATTTATTTTTCTCATTGACCTGCATGATATGATGTCTCTCGTCTGTGGTAGCATTTACTCCTGTTTGATATCTTCTCTTATTCTTACTTGCCCTAATCAACTTGGAGCATGTGAGTTTAAAGTCTGTTTAGAAAGCAAACATTGTTCTGACTTGTTGTAATGTATGCATTAATTAGCTTTACAGAAATGATTTTATGCAATGATTCTAGTGGATATCTTATCATTATGAGAATTTGTTTCTTGCTACCTTTCATCTGAGTTTATAAATACAGTGTGTGGATTGCAGATGGTTCAATCCAGCATAGGAAGTTTTGAACATAGAAGATGTTTTTACGTTGACGTTTCTAATAAGATCTGTCTTATCTTATAAAATAATAATTAATATTTCAGCAACAAACCTGTTCTTTAGTCCTGGAGTTTCTTTAGATTTATGGCTATACTCCTATATTGTACACAAAAAAAGAAATTAACATCTATGGAACAACATGGACAGTTTACATGTCTTGGAAATCTAATATCAACTGACTACTGCAGGGTGATAAAAAGCTTCAGAAATATGAAGACATCTGCGGAATGTCATGCATCTGACTTAGAATCAAAGCAGCCTTCTTTCTCAGCTCCTCCACCTTGAGGAGGTTGATGAGAACCTCCTTGGATCGTGGGGATTGCTTCACTGAGATCTCCGAATGCTTCACGAGGCTATGTAACAGGTCGAGAGCCTTTTCCTTGGTGGGCAGAGAAGAGTTGTGCTGCAGAACCCGAAGAATGGCAGCCACCCCCTGGCTCTCTGCTATGGCCATGGAAGCAGAAGAGGCCGTTCTCTCTTCCCTGATCAAGGTTTCAAGCGCTACCAGCGCAGCTTCACAGGCAACGGAGTCCGCCTCATCCACTATCTGCACCAGCGGCCCCACGGCGCCGGCCTTCACCAGGCAGAACGCGTGGCGGGAGCACGCAGGGCCATGCACGGAACAGAGGCTTTGAGACAGTTCCGAAGAGAAGCCACACCATGACTTCATCCTAAAGATCCACTGCAACTGTGAGACTGGAAAGAACCCATCTTTCTGGTCCTTCAGATCGATGGCCGAGCCCGTCATGGTCTGGTCGCTGGACTGGGATAAGTGGCACAACGCAATGATCGCCTGCTTCTTGGCAACCGAGCTGGCTGTCGAGAGGACTCTGATCAGTGAAGTGGAAAGATCGAGCTTGAGGGCTTGTCTCTGGAGCTCTGTCCTTTTGGGTTCTATGCAGCGAAGCAGCGATGCAAGAACATTCTCCAGGAGACAGTCGATCACCATCGTTGGTTGCCATGGTGTTGGTTCATTCATCGTCACATGGTGGTGGTTGCTGCTGCTCTCGGTAGCACAGATGACTTCATGTATGGCTTTCAGGATCTCCGACCTGTAGAGCATCTCATCGACGTCGGCGTCGGCGTCATCCGATGGAAGCCGACCGATGATTCCAGCTGCTGCTGATCTCTCCTCGATGTCAGGCGAGCTGGTGAATACATTTATGAGGGTGTTGACAGCACCTTCTCTCTCAGGAGATGGGGGCAGAGGAACTCCTCCCGGATGCTCTTCAACGATGCTGTGTATTAGCCTTAGCACCTGCAGCCTCACCTGGCTACGGTGATCTCCCGAAAGGGTGGAGAAGAGGCAACTAATCATGCTCTGATCACACCGCATCAGTTCCCGTGCATCACTGGATTTCGTCGCCATCAAGACGAGCAAGCGCAAGCAGGAACATTTGGTCTGAGGAGAGGAAGCGGATGCGGTGTGGAGGAAGACATGGATGTTGTGGAGAGAGTGCAGCTCCTGCAAGCTTGGATTGTTGCAGTAGTCTTGAGGCTGGCTGGCGCCCACGAGCGATATCAGGATCTCAACAGCGTCCTGCTTCCACTGTGGCTCCGATGCAGTAGAGTGCACGAGGCCAAGCAATGCCGGGATGATGTCCCTATCCAACACCAGCTTCTGTACCACTCCAGGAAAGGCCGTCAACCTTTTGATGCAGCCGAGGCATGCGGGCTTGCACACGCATGAGTAGAGCGATTTGGTCAGCGTGCCGATGAACTGCTCGCTCTCCAAGTGTCTCGCTGTGTTCTCCAGGAGCTGCATCCTTGTCAGTGCTGTGGCCATCTCCGCTCTGCCCTCCGTGTTGACTGAGATGCGAAGCACAAGAAACGAATCAAATCAGTCAAACCATCAAGCGAACTACTCCAGTTGATGTGCTTCATCTGCAACGCTGCATGGTCACCTTGTTGGAATGAGGTGAGAAAAGGTCGAACATGTCCGGCTCGCGCCATCTGTATGACAAAATGCGTCTTTGACGACAGGCTGCTTAACACACGCAGGGCTTTCTCCGAGATAGCAGGGACAGAGTTCTGAGCGAGAGAGACCAAGGAGGGGATGCAATCCTTGGTGTTCCCAATTAGATCTGCGAGCTTCTCGTTCTCAGACAAATCCAGTAGCACCTGCAGAGCTTCGGGTTCGGTTTCGCCCCTGCAGAACCTCTTCACGATGCACCGCACAGCTCCTGCTGCAGCAATGGCTTCCTACATCACAGAATAGCAAGTCAACCCACACAGGAAGAAGGAAAAGTAAACGAGATGTCTTGATGAAAAGAGTTCCCTTTGCTCCTTGCCTTGTTTTCCTCGGAGTGATTGGCCAAGTAGCAGAGGCACTTGAGAGTTGCTTTGGAATTCACCGCATTGTTCTTCAACATGGCTACTAGTTTTGTAACAGGATTTAGCTGGGAGATTTCCGCGATATAACCGGGCACCTCCATTGCTGCAAGCAGAGTCTCCAGAGCTCGGTTCAGCGTATCGGGTTCGCTCGAGGTTAAGTCGGACATTGCATTCTGCAGCTTAATCTTCAAGCTCCTTTTCTGCCATTCCTGAATGGAATTCTGAAGCGAAATGTTTCGGGTTAGCTCCTGGGAAGATAGCAGCTCTCCACAGGTCGGGCATGTTCTCTGTCCCAGCTCGAAGTATTCAAGGATGGCTCTTCTCTCGAAGCTGTGTCCACAAACAACGGCGACCGGGTCTTGCATCAGCTCGCCGCTGATTGGGCATGTGAAGGATCCGATGAAGTTATCTGACGTCGGGGGTGTGGCGCTTTCGCCTCTTGGGATGGGGATCATCTCTGTTCTGCTCAACAGTTGTATCAGTTGCGCGAGCTGCAGGGCTTCAGCGTGCTGCTTCCTGGCCTCCATTTCTTCCTTCTCCTGCTTCAAAAGGGCCATTTCTCGTCCAAGTGAAGCACTTGTGGTGGCACCGATCGCGTCCGATATCTGGTGCAGGAGCCTCGACGTGTAGTCCCTGCTCCTCCCATCCTCCGCAGCCGACTTCGCTATCTCCGTAACGATGGCCTCGGTTGCCGCTGCCGATTTGAACTCCACGGATTCTAGACCGTGGACTATCTCCTCCGCCTTGGACTTCAATCGCAAGGTGGAGTCCAGGTTCCCCAAGCTGAGGCTTTCGATGGCTCTACATATCTCGTGAGCCGACCGCTGCAGCTTGGACAGCACGTCGCGGCAAACGAGCAGCCGAGACAGCCGACTCCTTGCGCCGTAGGTCTTTAGGGTTTCTCTGGCCTTATTGATTTCAGCCTCCAATTGCTGCAGCCCCGCCGTCGTCGTTCCCCACTCCGGCGTCCTCTCCACCCTCCTGGCCGTCAGTTCTCGGACGAGCGCTTGGAGCAGGCCCATGTACTCGGAGAACCTCCGGAACCTCTCCTGCTCGAGATCAACGTGCCTCGCATCGGCGCAGAACAGCATGACAGAATCCGCCACTCGTTTCAGTAGTTCATCCCTCGCCCCGAATCCCATGATATCCATGCCGCCCTCCGGACGCTTCGACTGGATTGTTCCTCAGAGAAGAGGGATGGGCGCTTGCATAGGCAGAGGTAGGAAGAAGAGAACACTTGGGCGGTAGTTTCATAGTGGGCGTAGTGAGATGGATTGGGGATGCGGACGCCTCTCTCCACGCGGTTAGGTGCCGTAGGCCGTGAGCCAATGGCTTGCTGGGAGGAATCTGCCGGAGAAGGACCTCGTCATTTCGTCGAACGACACGCGGGCGAGAGTGTGACCTTCCGCTTATTTTCCTCTTCCGGTCTCGGTTGGTTGCGCGTATACGTCCCCTTCTTGAGCGAGGCATCACGGTGATCCCACCCGTTGATGTCTCGTGCCGAGACTTAGTCTTGATATCTTAGCCGTTCATATTAATGCAACAATTTCTCTCTCCTAACAAAAGATAAAATTACATTTTTTAATTTAAATTATCATATATATATATATAATATAATAATAATAATAATAATTGATCTTAGATCCTTTAAGTGCAAGTCTGGTATAATAAGAGAGATATAGATGCAATTTTACCTTATAATAAAGAGATCATCACAATCAAAATCTAAGCTTACATATAATTTTAGTGGCAATTCTATCTCTCAACAACGATATGAAATCAATCCCTTCTCATAGAAAAAGCACATCACATCATTCAGACAACATACAAACTCTTCTCTCAGTCAGACTCCGTTCATTTAGTCCTCTCTCTCAAGTCAGTTCAGTGTATCCTCGCTCTCCCTCTCTCTCTCTCATGAGTTCATTTTGACCTCATGGAGTCATGTAAGCGTTCACATAGTCTATTTCTCAAGTGGTTGACCTTGACTTGTGTTGAGGAAAATTGTCAACACATGTATCTTCGCTAGCAAGTAAACCTTCCCTCCCTTGTCAAAAGCGTTGCTCTTTTAAAACAATAAAAGGACTACAAAAAGTCAAGTCTACCACGCGGTTGACTTTCGCACAAGTGCCAAAGATTTGGTATGGAGCTCAGCATCTGTGGAATTCGACCAAGTGATATGCATCGAGACACTAACTTTAGCTCCAAGTCGATACCGAGGGATCAATTGAGATTTTTTTTATAGGGTATAATGTTTGTTAGATTGGAAGAGTTTTGGTGTTTCTAGAAACTTTTATGATCGATTAGGAATCGGTGGCTATAAATTTTGTATATAGTTTTTTAGATTATAACTTATTATCGTAGCACTAAAATCGTGTTAGTGAGGAAAAAAAGCAAAACAAAAAAAATAGATATATTAAAGCTGATGTTTACGATGAAGAACTGATTATAATATCTGATGAGGGCAATAATGACGATGAGACCTAGGTTGACGTCAGCTGCCCCGGATGACGCCTCGCGCCTCAGCTGACCTGATAGCACCTGGCTAAAACAGTCCAGAACGTCGACCGAAGCACATTAACATCTTGCGCAAGATCGATCCATCACGCCATGCCCATACCGGTGTAAGACGTTATCAGGAGTACGATCCTGCTCCCTGCAAGCAGGCACATCAGACAACGGTAACCTTCCCTATAAGAACCCTCGCACCATAGGAGAAAAAGGGGAGACAAATAAAAAATTCCTGTGACCATCCACTAACTTGATCGTCGGAGGGGTCGGGCCGAGCTCTTCTGACCCGACCTGTGTGCAAGTACGAAGGTGGAGTCCCTCGCTGAACGTCCAAGCGAGGAGTCTCTTCCCGGAGGCAGAGGCGACCTAGCTACGATCAGACTATGGAAGCCGACCCCCTCAGCGGTCTCAAGGGTCACCCAACGAGATCCCCGATCATTCGGACTCGAACCCAGGCGTGTTGGCCCAGAGGCCACGGCATAAAGTTGTTAACACCAACAATATCCGTGATCTAAATTATCAGCATGTTTTCCATCACATAGTTCAGTCATAAATTATTATGCTTTATTGGTAAAAACTATGATCATTAATTATTGGATATCGTGGATAAGGGTTTTGAATATGAATCCCTTTAATAAAATAATACGATCATAAAATAATACGATAATAAAGTTAATTTTCCGTGTAGAGGATTTATTCTGGTGTCAAATTTGTATTAGTGTGATTGTATTATGATGAACCAGAAAGTATCTCATTGTATTTGAGATTATAGTTAAAATCGAAAATAATTATATGTTCAACCAATAAGTTGTCTCAATCGATTAGCACCACAATGATTGAATGATATTGAGGTGTAGATAACATATCGGAAGAGGATAAGGACTTAACAATCATCCATGTCTCAGTATCTTTATGTCAGTATAAGTGTTAATCGATATATTGACTGTACTGTAAATGTTTATGGAAAAAAATAATTCGTAGAAATTGGATGTATAGAAAATCTCAAAGCAATATGATATTGTGCGTGTATTTTTTTTTTCCAATAAGATAGTGTTAAATAGTATATCCAAGTTAATTATCACATGTAAAATTTTATCAATATATTATATAAAAAATTATAATATATATATATATATATATATTTAATTTCATATGAAATTTTTAGACTAGTCGATCCTATTTAACTAGATAGGCTAAACATCGTATCAATTAAGTTACTCAAAAATTAAAGTTGATCAAAGTCAAAATTAATTCAAATTTATTTTTTTTAATTTGATCAAAATTTGATTGATCGAATTTAAATCTAATCAAGCAATCAAAATACTCACCAAGTTCAATTAAAATATTTAATTAAAATAACATAAATTATATAATTTTATAATTGAGAACATAAGTTATAAAATTTTTAATTTATGAAGGGTAAAACTATAATTTGTCTTAGGATATATAAATATATATATATATATATATATATATAGTTTTTAGAGGGTAAACTATCAAAAAGATATAAATTAGAATTAAAAGATTTATATGGGTAAAACTATAATTTTAATAAATAAAACCCGATCGCCACGAGGCATATGGCCACTACCTGTGCATTGACTACAGTTGTCGCTCTAAGCAGTGATTATTCACATGTAGTCAACAACGACTATTTTTATGCAATCAATCGTTAAATCCCAAATTTTGATGATGAAACCAATTGATAAGTGTTTATGATTTGATCTGTGTTTTAAGTGACATAGAAAGTTTCGATCAGGATGAGGCAATTAAAGCAGGAAGAATCATGTTGGGCGGGTGGAAAATGTCAGAAGATTGGACATCGAGCTGGAGGATCGATCGACGTATTGACAGAAGATTTTAGGCCATGAGTTCGGGCATCAGGCCAAAAAGAGTGAATAATTGTCTAGATCGGACAAGGGCTGCAAGAGAGGATGATGAGCCGAAGAATCGGACGAAGCGTTAATGGACCAATGACATGCCAGACAACATGATTCATGCTTAGTAATAATTGTCTAGATCGAAGTGTATTTTATGTATGCAGGATTAACTACGATAGTAACACATAAAGTAAAATGAAGTCCCGAAGTCAAGAACACAATTTCGTTGGGAGTTCGAGAGTTTGTCAGAAATCCAGACATTCGTTGGAAATTCTGACGAAACCAACCGAGAAGTCCAAGAGCTTGCCAAAGAAGCTCGTTAGAATTAGCCAAAAAGATCGTCGTGAAGTTCAGGAGCCTATTGAGAATCCGCTGGAACATTGCCGGGAGATCGTCGGAAGTTCGTCGGAAGAAACATTGACTTATCGAACTTATTTAGCATAGTGTATGTTTTAGAATTCGTAGTTAGCACATAATTGGGATTGGATTTGGGCCAACCCAATTAGAGGTCAGTTGGGCCCATGTGAGGACTTTGTTGGGCTCAATGAAATGCCCAAACAATGACCCAAGAGGTGGCACCGTCGGGGCATAGTCTCTGATACTGTGTCAAGCGATGGTACCGCTCAGACATAATCTCCAAGAGATAGTCAAGCAGTGGTATTGCCCAATGCAATGTTAGTGTCAGACTGACACTAGCGGTGGTACCGCCCGTACCTAGGAAATCCGGGATGAGATATTTTTAAGCTCTAAGTTTGAATCAACTTGAGACCTATAAATATCCCTCTCATCCCTGGTTAACACACACAAGCACAGAGTATTTAAAAGTGAGAAAACGCTATTGTAATCTTGTGTGAACTATTCTCCCTCTTTTAAGTGTTAGAATAGTTTGAGAAAGGAATAAGCGGGAGTGTAAGGGTTATCTCCTAAACATAGTAAAAAGAGAATCGAGCTGTAAAAGGTGGTTGGTCTTCGCCTATTGAAGGAAGATCGATAGTGGATGCTGGTAGCCTCGACGGGAGAGGAATCAGCAAAGTGAATATAGGTCATGATGATCGAACTACTATAAAATTTGATTTACATTTATTTCTTGTAATTTACATTAACTGTAAATTACCTTTAATACGTTTACAAATATACTTTTAATCTAAGTATATTTTTTAGATCGATTTTCAACAAGCGAAAAGATTTCAGAATCAATGTATTTTACTACTGTACTAATTCACCCCCTCTTAGTATCGACTCGTTCCTAATATCGATAATCGACAATAACTGTTTTTGTATACTTGATATATGACCTCACCAATAGTTGTGCCCCCATGCCCATGTGTTCGCCCGACTGTGACTGTTGATGCAGTGTGTTCGATGTCTAGTTGACATCGACCATGGCCAACAAATGATGTCGTAGCAACTTTGCTATAGCCACTAGTCAAAGTCAACGTTGTAGCCACCACAGTCACAGTAAGTAGCGGCACTGCTATAACCATTTGCAACGAGAGTAGGTCGATTGCCACATGTGTGCTGTACACAGACCATAGTGCATGCAATCGTTGCTAGTTGTCACACATTATAACGCTTTCGCTATATACAGTAACACCTATAAATAGTCGTTGTCGTGATAATTTATTAATCAAACATGAGAAACCTCGTATCATCCATAAGTAAGTGATTGTACGAATTAGATAAAAAAGTATAATGAATCATTTAAATATCATAAATCAAAATCGAATAATATTTTTTTTAAACTAAAGGTACTAATAAACCTATCTAAAGTATTTGATTTCAAAACATAATTCTAAAACCAATTATAAGCAGGAAAAATCATAATTATACTACTGTTATATAAAAAAAAAATTAATATAAAAAATGATCGTTATTATTCAGAAAGCTTTTATTCTCGGTGCACTATTGTCAAATTCGAATATCGATCTACAAATAAAACTAAATTCTTGTTCTTCTCTTTTTTTATTTTTGATCATACCAATGATGAATTAGGATTTTTGAAAGACTGAGAATATATATAAAAATTCAATAATTAGTATTTCAGTCCTATTATTTTATAAACAAGAATAAAAAGTTTAGGATAGTAATTTAGAGAGTCCATCCCAAGATTATTTTCTAACGAATCATATTACAATTAAACTTCATTTTTATTAACCAATAATGGTAATTAAAATACAATCATATATATAATATCTTAACTAATTAAATAGGATAATATAATATAACAAGATTATGATAAACCTTATGTGAATAATAACGACAATAGATACATACAAAAATAAGGAGCGTTGGTCTTTAAAAATCATTAATTTTTTTGTGCACATAGATATAAAGTCTCATAAAAAAAGAAAAAGCTTTTGAAAGGAATACACAACATTGAATTGATATGAAAATTATGAGATTTTTGTTATTGTTGTTGTTGTTAGTATAATACCCACAACAATACGGAGAAAAAAAATAAATGGAGAAAGAAGAAAAATTAGATAAGAAAGGACAATAAATAATAAGAAAAAATACCCAAAAAAAAAATCAAGAATTTAGATCTGATTTCCCAACAACCTTTCCGCCAACCATATCAAACATACTTATGGAATATCATCAAACAGAAAGAACACACACATGAAACATGAGAAGCAAATCAATCATGTCTAGTAGATGGTGTCGAGATGTATCCACATCATTGTTTCTTAACTAAAAATACATTCTTAAAATAAACTCATAAAAAAAGGAAGAAAAAATTCTTAAAAAAAGAAAATATTTGTCCCCGGAGATTGATGATAAAGAAGGTTTGACGGCTTCCAGTAAAAACAAGAGAATAATAGACGCCTTTTCATTAAACTTCATAAGAAATATAATAATTTGAGAAAAATCAAAAATAATTATTTGGGTCAGAAGGGCAAATTTACTATATTGGGTCGATTAGGGTATAAAATAGTATAAAGTAATTAGACCTAACAATGATCAATTGTCACAATAATTCATTAAAATTAATAGCAAAATCAATCAATCGACGTCGAGATTGGTCAAACAAGCCTAAGTTTGTCGTCTGATTAAGTTAGATGAGTATCGATCGGCTCACTAACTGGTACGACGCGTAAGGGCATTATGGTCATTTCATACATTAAGCAATAAATCCGAGTTTTTAAGGCTATTAATGTGATTGATTCTAACTTTCTACCACAATATATACGTATAAATCAGATCTTAATTGCTGAAGTGGGCTCCACCGTCTCCTGCCGATTAACCGTGGCGCGGTCACGACGTCAGCACCGCGGTTAATTTAACTCCCCAATTAGGCCATCACATGGAGCGGTGTTTCCGTTCGGTGGCTCGGCGGAGATAGGTGAGCCGCACCCAAACGAAGCGAGTCATCTCTCTCGCGTTCCCTTCTTCTCTCGGACAGAGGTCCCCCGTTTCTTCCCCTTTCTTGGCTTTCTTCTCCTCACCCGAATCTCTACCCCAATTCCTATGCCTCTCTCCCTTCTCCTCCTCCTCCTCCGCCTCTGAACCCTAAGCCTGGCCTCAGATTTCTAAACCCTAAATCCGCAGCCGGCGACGATGATGTCCGATGATCCCTTCGCTCGCCACCGCGCCTTCATCTCCGCCTCTGTGAGTGCCCCCTCCTTCCCCACCTTCAACAGCCCCTCCTCCTCTTCCTCCCGCAGCCCTTCGCTTAGCCCTAACCCTAACCCCCTCCTCCGCCCCTCCCCATCCTCCTCCTCCGCCGCCGCCGCCGCCGCCGTCGCGTCGTCATCCTCCGCTGCCTCCAAGAGCCGCCTGATCTCTCCGCCGTCCTTCTCCCATAATGGCCGCGTCGCTCTCGCCCTCGCCCCTGCAGCCGCCTTCCTCCTCGACCTTGGCGGCGCCCCCGTCCTCACCGTCCTCTCCGTCGGCCTCATCCTCACCTACCTCCTCGACTCGCTCCGCCTCAAGTCCGCCGCCTTTTTCGCTGTCTGGGCCTCTCTGATCGCCTCCCAGCTCGCCTTCTTCTTCTCCGCCTCCGTCTACTATGCCCCTCTGCTCGCCGGCCTCGCGCTTCTCCTCTGCGCCGAGACTACCTTCTTGATTGGCGTCTGGGCTTCCCTCCAGTTCCGATGGATCATGATCGAGAGCCCTTCCATCCTCCCGGCCCTGGAGCGACTCCTCTTCGCATGCATCCCCATCATTGTTCCCACGCTCTTCACCTGGGCCACCGTGTCGGCTCTCGGTATGGTCAACGCTGCCTACTACCTCATGGCATATTCTTGCCTCTTCTACTGGCTCTTCGCCCTCCCCCGCTCTTCCGCCTTCAAGTCTCAAAAGCATGAGGCCGGCGAATCGCAGATACTTGGCCCCTTCGAAGGATGCCTCCACACCCTCTATCTCCTATTTGTGCCGCTTCTCTTCCGCATTGGTTCTCACCACGCCACTGTCTTCTCCTCTTTCTCATCTGTATGTGATCTCCTACTGCTCTTCTTCATCCCGTTTTTGTTCCAGCTGTATGCATCCATGAAGGGGGCACTGTGGTGGGTCACAAGGGATGCCCACCAGATGCATCAGATTCGGGTGGTCAATGGGGCGGTCGCCATGGTGGTGGTCGTCATCTGCCTTGAGGTTAGGGTTGTGTTCCATTCCTTTGGACGGTACTTGCATGCTCCTCCCCCCTTGAACTATCTTCTGGTCACTGTGACAATGCTTGGGGGGGCATCTGGGGTAGGGGCTTATGCTGTTGGTATGGTGGGGGATGCTTTCAGTTCGGCAGCTTTTACTGTCTTGTCTGTTCTGGTTAGTGCAGCTGGAGCGATAGTTATTGGGTTCCCTGTTCTGGTATGCTTCTATCTCTGTAATATTTATCTCAAGTTTTTGTTTATTATGTCTGCAAAAGTGTTGGTTATTAACAACGAGTATAATGTGGAAAAAGGGAAAGATGCTCTTCTGTACTGTTATATCTTATTGTTGTACTTCTTTCAAATGAAAATTTGTTTCTTAAATCTTAAAAGGTAATGTTTGTCTCTAAGCATGTTGATTTGAAGCCTGTAAGCCTGTCTGCTTGCAGGAGAAGACTTTAAAAGAAAACATATGTTAGGAAATTTAACTTTGCAATATTCTAGAGATACTAAGCTTCTGGATCCTATCTTCCTTTAGGAACCCTACCATTTTTCGATCCTGTAGAACCTTATCTGCACCACTTGACGGTTATTACATTGCATTCTCATAGTTCTCATTATTGACCTTTTATGGGCATTTGTAACATGAAAATAACTGCAGGAATTATGCTTATATAGCAAAACATAACAATAGATTTGGATTAGGTGTCGTGATTAGCAACATCGATGAGTTGTATGGATTTTGTTTTTGCCCAAGTTTATATTAATCTGTCTTCATATAAGAAAAATGTTAGATTTAGAACAATGCTGTTATTTCTGGTTACATCTGGTCCACATAGCTACTGAGAAAAGCTTAACTGAAAACAGGTGCTAATAACAAACCCAAAGGAATATCAGTTTCCAACTTGGGACATGTTCTGTCTCATAGGTTGCAACTGGTGCTCTAGATATTTTCCAACATTTTCATGCACGGTGTGCACTCATGGGTCAAGACTAAGGCACATGACAAATTGAAGATTTTAATTCTTTCTCATGCTTAATGCTACTTTGTTAAACAATAATGCATGGTATGGATGCACAGACACACATAGGCACCACCTTGTGTGCTTTTGCCCTTGTTTTCTGTTGTGTGCTGATAGTCTCCATGTATTAGTTAATATGGTAAAACAATTATACCAGAACTATGGAGCTATTAGGTAGCTCTGTTCAGGTTAATTAAAAAACGCATTTAACTCAAAGTTAAATTGAAGCCCAACATCCCTTTGAATTTATTATTGTTTTAATTAAGTATATAGGTCGATATAGCAGTGATAAGACTTGGTCATGTATTATAGTGCTAATTGTATCAATCTGCTTGTTCAGGTTATTTTAGTGGCTATTTAATAAGATCAAATATTGAGCTCTTGATAACTTTTTTTTTTTCGCTTTAGTGTTTTAGGCATTGTTGTGGAACTTAAATTTTTTTGTTACTGGAAGTGGCTTGCTTAACTATTTATGCTTTGATTTAGTTGTTTATTTCTATATTCAGATTCCAATTCTAATAAGTTGCTGCATCAGTGACATCTTTCGCATTGGGAATTCCCTTGTTTCTTCTCCTTTTTCCATTCATGTTCACATCCTTCTTTTTTTGACGTTTAACAAAAAGAGCATATATTTCTTTTTTTTTTAAACAACCAGGTTACGATGTGGTTGAGGATTGGTCTAACCATTATCTATGTTTTATTTTAATCTTTCAAGATTTAAACTGCATGCATTCTGCTATTTATGCATAATATCTGAGACAATGAACAAGTTACATGGCCATCAATTGCACTGAGTTGTCGGCTTATTATCTTGTTACATAACCATCAATTGCAACTAGCCATGCCACAACCTTCAACAGCTCTGTACCTAGCTGGCAACTCACCTACTTGCAAACCGTAATTATGAATTGCGCTGCTATCTGCTGTTCACTTATCCAGCCTATTTTGACTTACTATGCAATATATATGGACTGGAACATTATGCATCTGTATGCTATTGATGCTTGATCCTTCAATTTCATGCATTGAAAGAAGTATCAGTTTTCGTGATGCTCTAAAAACTCTTCTTCTTTATGTGTTCCTCCAATCATCACTCATCAAATCTTTGTTTAATACATCTTCTCCCTTATGAAAGGCCATTATCGATCAATGTTCCACTATCGAAGCATTTACTAGTTCAAATTTTCTTAAGCCCCAGATTACCTCAAACCAATGATTGTTGTACCATCTGAAACAGTACTGTACAAGTGGTACATATCAATCCGATCATTGATTGATACATGGATCATCCTAGTGTTAAAATAGTAAAAAAAAAATTAAAAGTGGTGGGCCCTAATCCATTTCAGCATTAAACAGGAAAAAAAGGCAAGTTAGTGCTCGCAAATGCGAGCCCTCTTCGCTACTGCAATGCTACAGGGGCGCTGCCTCTTCCCTCGCCGTTGCCTCTTCGCTGTTGTGATGCTACAAGGGCATTGCCTCTTCACCGCTGTGGGTGCTACCTTTTTGCCACTCTGATGATGCCACCGTCGCTTCCGCTTTGACACTTGCACCTCACTTCGCCTCTTCTTCTTTCTTCTTCTTCTTCCTTCTTCTTTTCTCCTTCTTCCGCATTTATTCCTCCATTGCCCCTTCCTCTTTACCCTCTTTTTCTTCCTCGTCAAAACCGCATTATGCACTAGTGATCGATATGTACCGTTCCAACAGATTGTTGAACTGGGTCTAGTACCTGAAAGGGCAAACCCTGCCTCAAATGACTCCAGGTGCTCCTTGAGACCATTGTACCACTTCTTATTTTTCTTATACTTTCCAAGATGGTTTAGTATCAGATTCTGACCTCTATGTCGAGGTCTGAGCTAAGCTGATGTGATAATATCTCATTTTCCAAATTTCACACCCTAGTTCACAGGTCAAAATCAAATCAGTTTGGAATTGATTTGAACTAAGCCTAACTGCAGCAACTGTTTGACTGACATTTGCATGATAAATATATAGAACGTGTATTTAATTAAGGGGTAGATGAGTAAGTTTGAGAGAGAAGGAAATGCAAAAAAACACGAGGCAAGGTCCGTTAGCTGAGAAAATACAATAATCAAAACACATTGTCATCATTTTCAACCAAAAAATTATGAAACAGCATTCACATATAAATGCTTGACTATAATTTCACTCAATATAAGTCTTTTTATGGTATAATCACTGTATGATATATGTTCTATTTTCTCACCAGAAGTTCCTTTTTCTAAAGTTAGTGCTTTTAAAGCTTTGTTTTCAGAATTAAGGTCCCTTTTGATATAAGGGTAGGTATTTTTATTTCCTTAAATTTGTATATTAAATGAGTTTTGATGCAATATCTAAAGAAGTTAAGTACCTAGAGAATGTATTGGTCAAAACTAATATAATTTAACCTAATTTGAACTAGGTTCAATTTTAACCACATGATATATCTAAAAGATTTTGCATGGATCTCATCTTTGTGACCTTCATGATGTTATATATATGTGAGCTGGTATGCATGCCTTTTATATTGCTTCATAATCTAGTGGTTTAATCTGATGCCCATGCCTCATTTCATTGAATCAGTGAATAAAACTACTGCTGCATCATAGAATTTCGGTATTGGTTTTCATTTGGACTTGAGCTTCCTTATTTAATTAGGATAGAATTTTTTGTAGTTGTTTTGGCACATATTGATTCTCTATTTCCTTTGGTCTTCATGATCTTCCATTAGTAATCTTTCTAATACTGATTATCCTATGATTGTTTCTTTAATGATAATTTTTTTCTAGATTATTAAATTTTGCTGTCTTCTGTATACATTTGGCCAATGTTGCTTTGGTTTGATCAATTGTGTTTTTGCATATTTAGTGAAGTTAAGCATTGAATCTGAGACATTCAAAAGCCTTGGAGATAGTGGTCACCCATTTGACTCCTGTGCCTCTATTGTTGTTGTGTGGATTAAGTGTTGGATCATGCATAGACTTATAAAGACAAGGACTATTTGAAAAGTGCACACATGGTATTTGGCGTTGAAGTGTTGTGTGGTTGAACTGTCAGCTCATGCATAGACATATAAAGAAAAGGACTGTTTGGAAAGAGCACCCATGGTATTTGGCGTTAAATCCCATGATGCCTTTGTCACAATTTATTTTCTTTTTAAGAGATCATGGGCTGCCCATTAGTCTATCCTCTCCTTTCCTCGTGCTCTATCACTTTCTCTATCGTAGAAAATTTTCCCAACTTTATATCGTCAATTTTGTTTTTGTCATTCATTCTTCTTCTCCCTTTTCTTTCAGTCCTCTCCCTCTTATTTTTCTTGTCATGAAGTTATCAAATTTGGTTAGAATTGATCAAAACTGGTCAAATATTTTTAGCTTCAATGTGTTATATTGATTCATGCTAATATCTGATTATAAGACTGAGAATTTGGTTAGAATGGGATTCACCTTGGATGCTATCAATTGTTTTTATCAATGTTTCAAATCTCGAGGCAGACCCCTATTAATCTTTGGTTGGACCGGTATGGGTCTGGTATATGCTAGCCTATCGACACATGGTATACTAGTGTACCAGGTGGTACAAACATACAGAAAGATGGAGAGAATTCGGAACAAGGAGGAGGAGGAGATGGAGAAGGAGAGGAGAGCAGTAGAGGAGGAGGAGGAGATGTTTTGGCTGTCAACAGTTGGCTAGAGGTATTTTAAAAATTGGAAAAAGAGTCCTGAACTGGACTGAAAAATAGTCCCAAACTGGACTGGGCAAAATCATCTAGTGTTTATGGTTGGACTGGTAAATACTGGCCGGTATGTACTGGCTTGACTTTTTTTTTTTTAAACTATGAGTTTTATTATCTTTGAAGAGGTCTAATGATAGAGTGCCATCTATATGATAGAATGCCTGAAGATATTCCATGGTGGATTTTAGAATACTAAAGTGTCTAGTTGCTATGCACGATGGAGTTCATTGTATGTAATTTTCCATTTGACTTGCCTCTGACATTTGTTCTGTGTCATTCCTTTGAAAGGTTAAGTACAAATTAGAGTTCATGATGGCTGAGATCCTTACGTTCTTTGCTCTGGATATTATGCAGAATCTTCTTTTGTCTTAAAGTTAGTCTCCTTCATCTCATGGTTTAAAATCATTTTCCATGAAGATGATTACTAATATAATTTAGTTTTAGAATTGATTTGATTGAAAGGTTAAGATAAATTTAGTATGGCAGATTAGGCAAGATAAATGTAATAGTAGCAATAGAAGACGTAAATAGAGTTGCTTAGAACTCCTAGGTTGAAGAGGGAAAATAATGATGCAGCTAGCATATCTTCTTTTATGTAATAATAAAAACCACATGTTCAAGTTGAATTTTAGCTAAATGTCTAGTGTAAGTGGCAAGTAATATTTATATTTTAGATAATCAAAGATTTATATCTTTGATACAATTGTATTGCTGAATTTTACTGACATTTGTTCATAAGAATTTTTTGCAGTCTGTTGGAGTTGAGTGTATGGATGTTCTGTTTTTCTGATTTGATGCCTTTTGTTTACATGAAAATCTTGTACATGTATGCCATTGTTCTATTATTGTGAGTCCTATTTTGTCATATTATTATTTGCTAATAATCATTGAAATGGACTTGTGTCACTTTGGCAGTTACTCCCTCTTCCTATGATCTCTGGCTTCTACATTGCCCGTTTTTTCACAAAGAAAAGCTTGACATCATACTTTGCATTTGTTGTGTTAGCAAGCCTGATGGTTCTATGGTTTGTTGTACATAACTACTGGGATCTAAATATATGGATCGCTGGTATGTCTTTAAAATCCTTCTGCAAGTTGATAGTTGCAAGCATAATCATGGCAATGGCTGTTCCTGGCTTGGCACTTCTTCCTTTGAAGTTGCGGTTTTTAACTGAGATTGGTCTGACCGGTCATGCACTATTATTGTGCTATATAGAGGACCGCTTCTTCAACTACACTGTCATCTATTATTTTGGGTTTGATGAAGATGTTATGTATCCTAGCTACATGGTCTTGACAACCACTTTACTGGGCTTGGCTTTGGTGAGGAGGTTATCTGTTGATCAACGGATTGGGCCAAAAGCTGTTTGGATCTTGACCTGTTTGTACCTGTCAAAGCTGGCAATGCTGTTTATTACATCAAAATCAGTTTTGTGGATGACGGCTATTTTACTATTGGCTGTTTCCCCTCCGCTGCTTCTTTACAAGTATAGACCAAGCCATATATAATTGATATCTTCTGCTATGAAATACACATTCACCATGTTTATTTTAAGAAAGTTACTTTAATGATATATTTTATAATTGCTTTTAAATGCTTAATAGATTAATTTATTCTATTCATCTTGGTTTCTGGTTTTCAATTATGCAGAGATAAGTCAAAAGGAGCTTCGAAAATGAAATCTTGGCAAGGTTATGCTCATGCATCTGTGGTTGCTTTATCTGCTTGGTTATGTCGAGAAACAATTTTTGAAGCTCTTCAATGGTGGAATGGAAGGCCTCCATCTGATGGTTTGCTTTTGGGTTCATTTATTCTCTTGGCTGGAATTGCTTGCATCCCAATAGTTGCTCTTCACTTTTCCCATGTCCAGGTAAAACACAAGTCAGCATCTTTGTTGCACAGGTTGATTTTAGTTACTATTCAGGTTATTGGTATCTTTATTTGTAATTATGTTATTATCAAGAGAATGCTATGCTAATAATTTTTTCAATCCATCTCTATGCCTTTTACTGGTTTAATGAAAATGAAAAACAACTACATCAGGTTGATAGTTTTTTTCATTTCATCTATCATGCAAGCCAAATTACTCTATGGAGTATGAATTGCTAGCATTGTATCTCAATTTTTGGACTTTCATAATGCATTATTATGTGGATTATTTTCAATCTCATAGTTAAGTTGACTTGCTAGTGTTAGAACAAACATATTTACCAATGTCTTGGTCCCATCAAAAGTTCTGATGCTATTTTGCCTGCACATGAACTGGAGTTTAGATCATTGCAGCAAAACTTTGCTCAAAATGTTTGGTTTGTTGTTGGCAAAGCTAGTTAGGAAGGCTATAGTATCTTGGAAGTGTATGCACCACAATTAATTTACTTCTTATTTATATTGAGATTTCATGCTATCTATCAAAGAGTCAAAATATCAAATGGATTTCCCATATATGGAAGCATTTGTTAATACCTTGGCAAACCTAATAAGATCATAAGAAAGTAGGGAGCCTTCTTAAAGATGAAGTTGAACAGATAAGTCTTTTTTTACTTTATATTTGATTGTGGATGTGGACTTTTAAAATGAAAGGGAGAAGGTTCTGAAATGAATAGTAAAATATTTCAGTTAAAACTTTTTAGCTTTGGGAATACTAGAGTTCCTATATGATTGTGGTCCAACTTGCAGGTTCTCCTATATAGGCAATAAGGGATGGTGCATAATGAATGTTAAAGCCAGGCTGAGATTACACATTTTTGGAATTAGATTTGCTAGACTGGTTGGTTTGGTACAATTTGACCGGGTATTTATTGGTCCTACTGCCAATCAGTACATGGACCAAAGCCGAGGTCTCTCTCTCTATATATA
The DNA here is from genome assembly GCA_004837865.1 of Musa balbisiana. Taxonomy (NCBI): domain Eukaryota; kingdom Viridiplantae; phylum Streptophyta; class Magnoliopsida; order Zingiberales; family Musaceae; genus Musa; species Musa balbisiana. The sequence continues at coordinate 28,749,658 of CM017190.1, read as the reverse complement.
TATATACACACACATGCTAGTCAGGAGACACAAGGAGGCTTTGCTCATCGCCTGCTTCAATATGCCTCCTCCACGGAGACAGTGGAGCATCAATTAGAATAAGATTTCAACACATATATGATTAAAAAAATTTAATTTGAGCTTTGGGTTATATTATGCATTAAGAGACTTGGTTTCTTTCTATGGTTCAAGAAATTTTGGTTTTGCTAGTTATTAGCTTTGTCCGGTTTCATTAGGTAAAAACTAGTGGTGGTAAAAAATTGCTTTGAACTTGACAATACTAGTGCTCAGTACAAACAAAGTGAAACATCAACTGAGATGTATGCTTATTTATTCCGTTACGTGATTGAAAGACCTAATGAATATGGGATAGGTGGAGCTAAAGTCATCAAATTTATAATTAACTTTGAAAAAGTTTATACACCTTATGTAACCATGTATGTTAAACAATATATTAAGCCCCACCCGTCAATCATCACTTTCTCATAGGATCTAATGATTCCATTCCTTGGTACTTGTCACCAGTTTGATATTTTTTTAATTCTTCCTTCATGCAGTTAATTGAGAACCTAGTTACTTAGTAGGAGGATTTTGCATTTTGCTTTCAGACATTGATAATCTATTGAAGTGCATTGATTCTGCAGTAAGTGGCCTGCATTTGTTTGGTGCATGAGCAATTATTTTTTGTCATGTTTTCTTTCCCCAGGGTAGTTACATACCATAAACAGTCCATACAAATGTTTTTGTTGCATTCATACACCCACTTCCCCAATCAACAGTTAAGGCCAAGTAACTTCTGGTAGAAGAGCCTTGTTTGCATGTAAGCTTGATGTATTTTTTTAACTAAAAAATACCTGTAAAATATACAAACAAAAAAAGCCAATTTATTTTCCCTTTTTAAAACTAAAAGTTCAATGTCATGCAATGCACAAAAAAAGGTCAATGCAATGTTGCTCTTATCCATCTAATGCCATAACTTCTTACAACTACCAATCCATGAAATAGATGTTTGTTCCTGTTTCACTGTGATATGACTTGGTGACAATTCTTGTTGCAGATATAATCTTAGTTTGTTAAGATGATATTTGGTAGAGATGCAGTTTAGTTATAATATTTATCTATTTGCAGCTGGCGAAGAGAATCCTTGTCCTGGTGGTGTCCATGGGCCTGCTTTTTGTTCTTATGCAGCCTCCAATTTCACTGTCAGGGGCATTGCACTCAGACTTGATTAAATCAGCTTATCAATCTTCTGATGATATTTCAATATATGGTTTTGTGGCTACTCGGCCTACATGGCCATCATGGCTGCTCATAGCGACCGTCTTACTTACTCTTGCAGCAGTCACTTCGATTATACCCATTAAGTATATTGTCGAACTAAGGGCCTTCTATGCTGTTGGAGTTGGAATAACATTAGGCATCTACATATGTGCAGAATACTTCTTTGAGGCCATAATTCTGTATCCCCTTCTTGTCTCCACCATTGTTTGTGCTTCTGTCCTCATAGTTTTCACACACCTTCCGTCTGCATCAAGTACGAGGCTTTTGCCATGGGTATTTGCTTTATTGGTAGCCCTCTTTCCAGTTACATACTTATTGGAAGGACAGCTTAGAGCCAAGAACATAGAAGAAGGGGAAGAAGCAGAAAGGTTCAACACTCTCTTGGCTGTTGAAGGCGCAAGAATGTCACTTTTGGGCCTTTATGCAATGATATTTATGCTTATTGCATTAGAAATCAAATTTGAGTTGGCCTCATTGTTGCGTGAGAAGGCTCTTGGCAGAGGTGCTCCAACTAGTCAATTTGACCATAAATCAGGCTTCCCACCAAAATCAAGACTCATCCAACAGCGGAGGCCATCAGCTGCACCATCCTTCACAATCAAGAGGTTGGCCACAGAGGCTGCTTGGATGCCTGCAGTGGGCAATGTCTCCACGGTTATGTGTTTCATCATCTGCCTGATCCTTAACATCCATCTCACTGGTGGCTCAAACCGTGCAATTTTTTTCCTGGCGCCAATTCTTCTGCTTCTTAACCAAGACTCTGATATATTTGCTGGTTTTGGTGACAGACAAAGATACTTCCCCGTGATTCTGGCCATATCGGGCTACTTGGTGTTGACTGCTTTGTACAGGATATGGGAGGAAGCCTGGCGTGGCAACATGGGTTGGGGTCTTGAAATTGGAGGGCCTGGGTGGTTTTTCGCCGTTAAAAATACGGCCCTCCTTATGCTTACCTTGCCGAACCACATTCTCTTCAATCGCTTTATGTGGGACTATGTGAAGCAGACAGATTCAGTTTTGTTGCTGACTTTGCCACTAAATTTGCCATCAATTGTGATAACAGACATAGTAACAGTGAGGGTTATAGGGTTGTTAGGAGTGATTTATTCACTAAGTCAGTTCTTGATATCGAGGCGTATAAGAATTGCAGGAATGAAATATATCTGAGGCTCTTAGACTGCACAAGCTGAGGTATCTATTTCTAGTTTAAGCATTGTGCCATTAGCCATGTACTTTATATGATTGAGTTGTTGACTTGGTCTCACGTGTTCTGTTGTTGGTTTCAGAAATTCTAAGACAAAAAAGAAAAGATCCATCGTGTGGAGGCCTAATGTCTATGTAAACCTCATCTGAATGCCGACGGTAACTTGTATCGTAAACCGCATGTCGCAAAGACAAATTTACCTCTCTGTTATTAACAGTTTGGAGTGTGAAACTTGTACGCACTGTTGAGATCTTGATTCGAAATTGTCTTTCTTGGGCAAGCGTGTGATGATTTGAAGTATCGGTTTGCACTGCCAATTACAGCCCATTTAATAAGGAGTAGGTCTTCCATAGTTCAGATGTATGATGGTGTTTGTAGAAGTTAAATCGAGTGGATTGCAAACAGACTTTACGGCTAACATCAGTTTGTCATATTTTCTGTTAGCTCCATGACATCTTGGATGACTTGATCATTCTGTGGCAACACATATGTTAGCTGTGAGAACCATAATGACCACAGTTTTCTGTAAGATAATTTACTGGCATGTTGGGGTGTCAAACTTAGCGTAACAAATTACTATTAAGAAAATTGTTATGGTCGTCGGTAGTAATAAAGAGTCCTAGTGTCTGCTAACTTGATGTTCTTTATTACCAGGTGGATGACAGGATCGGATGCCAGTGCGGCTTGAGCAATCTCAATTTAGGTGATGTGCAACACAAACGATGACAATATCCTTATTTTCTGTGTGATTTGTTAATTTTATCTAAAGATTCTTTTCTTCTTTTGGATAACATAGACTGATCATTATCTTATCAATCTGGAAAACATATCAGGGTTCCAAGTGGTTCACTTGAGTCCAGTCTTAGCAGCTTAATCACTTTAAATTCCTTACATTAAATATGACATTGCATGAGTAGAAACACGACAATAATAACTATATGGGGTCGATTCTATTTAGTAGGTACACTGTGATGTTTTAAATTTACAAACCCGATCATGTAACGGGGCACCGACAATACAAACTCAATAGTAGAAGAAAGGACCAATTCATTTTCTTTTCTTTTTCCTACACATGTGGTATTCATTTCTTTCATTTTCTTGTAGAACATCTCACTTTTTCCAATAATACCAAAATTTGTTGGAAAATGGGGAAATATATAGGTGTATTTTTTTTTGGTAAAGGAAGAAAAATCTCGTGGGAAATTCGAAAAGCATATGTGAAGAAAAGAAAAAAGTGAAGAGGATTTTTTTATTTTTTATTTTTCAAAAGGTTTTTTTTTTTGGGGGGGGGGGGGTGTGCGTATAAAGGCATTTCTTCCTTGAGAAAATATCTAGTCGTCGAACCAAGCCTGATCCACCTGTGACGCAAGCTAGTGAAAGCATGACCTCATGGTCCAAACTTCCACGCAAACCAGCCTCTCTCTCTCTCTCTCTCTCTTTTCGAAAGACGAACCCCACCTCATTAACAATGTGCCATCTTCTTCTACCTGTGGGCCTCTGGCCCCTTGCTCGAGTACTTATCTATGCTATGTTTGTCTCACTGCATTGCCCTACTTGCTTGTTCTTTTCCTACCGAATGAAACTGGAGTAGCTAGCATGTACTCCCCACTGCTCACAGTTCAGCAATCTGCACAGTGTTAGGCTGCTGATGTTTTCTAAAAACCTGTCGCGAGATGCTAAGGTGATCCAATGGTCACGTTTTTAATAGCAATAAGATGTATGATACTTCCATGTAGCATTGGGAAGGAAGGAATCTTTTCTGGTTATTAGAGAAGGTTTGCCGACAGACGAGGGTTTCCCACACAGACATTCAGCTTGATGTGTGGCTTTTGCTCCCACGTCCCAATGACTTGTCCCTGAGTTAAGGCTTTGGTTTCAGTAAACACATCCCAATGATTTACTAAAATATACCATTGTAAGTACCTCAGAGGAGGAAGGAGCTATTTAAAAGATGATTTTGATGCTTGGAGAGGAGCTTAGGTTTGTAGTTGTATAGAACAATAAGATGCATAAACAGACAGATACATCACAAAGTAATTGCAAGGATCTGAAAACCTGTTAAGAAAAGTGCTGCAGAGATTCATGGGACAGCCAAAGTGAACTTTTCACATCATTAATTCAGAATCCTTTATCATGGTCCAGAGGAATGGATTGAAATGGGAAATGAATCTGACACATGTATAAAAGTGTGGAAAGACCAATGAAGTAGAAAGAAAGATTAAAAGGTAAAAGAGAATCCCTACTTTATATATATTCCTGATGTTTCCCATCATGACAAGGACAAAATGACCTGAGTGCAAGAACATCAATGTCAAAGAGTCTTCTTCATCTTCAGCTCATCACTCGAATCAAGCAGCAGCAGCAGTCACTTTGAGCTGATTCAAGTATTGTGAGTTGGTGATCGATCTACTGAAGCACCTTCTCTTTCTCTTTCCTTTTTTTACCCCCATGGTGCTGCTACCAAACCTGTGTTATGACATCAGACATCATCACTCACATAGAGAGAGAGAGAGAGAGAGAGAGAGAGAGAGGTGGGTTTGGCAGGTGGAGGAGGGAGGAAGCCAATGAGAGCAAGCTTCTGATGCTTATAGATCAAAGTGGGGAGCCTTTTCCCCATAACAATGCATTGTACAAGATGGCTGTGCACTTGAATCCAAGGCTACTTGTTTACTGATGGATAGGACAATGGCGTTTTCTAGTTTTTATGTAGGTCATGTGAAGCTACAAAACAAGGAATCCCATGGCCCCTCACCAACACCTGCCTCGGTCTCCACCGCAAATATAATTGCCCATCACTACATTCCCAACAAAGCATCACACAATTAACGAGACTAATTACAACTTAAGGTTGCATTAGGTGCCATCTTAAGTTGGGTCATTGGATTTTATTTTGCATTAAGTTATTTTTTTGTTGTTATCATCAGTTTGCAGCAATCCAATAAATACTGTGGAAGCAGTAGGCAGATTAATCATAGACTATCACATCTTGATTTCTATATTTTTTCTTGTTTTTTTTTATGTTTTCAATTCTATCGACGAAAATATCAATAAAGTCGGCATGTGTTTAATGATAAATCATATGGTATTTTCATCGTGAGAAGAAATATGATTAAATATTTTACTTTTATAAAAATCTCAATATAATTTTTGAAAATATAGAGATCAAGATACTAAATATAACTAATTATAAGAATAATATATAATTAGCTCATAACATATATTCAAAAAAATATAATGAATCATTAATAAAATAAAAAAAATAATAAACATTAGATTGAGTACGATGTTCTTTTATATCATACAAGAAAAAACTATAAATCTCTCAACTCAAATCAAATTATTATTAGATCTCTTATATATCTAATCTTGAAGACTTTTTTTTTTTTCATCTCTATATCTAATAAAGAGAAAGTAACTCTTTTACCCTCATATTTAATAAATTTTTTTTTAATTAAAAGCTTTTCCATATTTAAATTTTTTTGTCAAAGGCTAAAGATACTTACGGATCATAATGGATATAATATTACGAGGTAGAATATATTGATAATATATATTTTTTTAAAAAAGACTTTAATACTAAAATATAATATATAAAATTAATTTAAAAATATAAAATATATTAATTCTATTTTTTATTATATAAAAGAATAATAAAATGGAAAGAAAAGAATTCGTGAGCTAACTCATGGTCCACTCAACCTATGGAGGAACACTGAAAACATATAAAAGTAATACAAGAAGGGAATTTGTAGTGCAAATAAAATACCTTAGTTGTGTAGTAAGTTGTGCACCCGTCAATCTTCTCGTTCCTCTTTTCGCTTTGGTCATGAAAAGCCAAAGACACCACGCAATCACAAACAACCACCTTTCGTAGTGTCCTTCGCCTCCTCGATTCTCATCTATCTTTGACTACAACTATCAGCCATCATCATCCATCATCCATCATCCATCATCCATCATCCATCATCCATCATCGTCGGGTTCCCTTTTGTTAGGCCCCTCCCTCTTACTGCAGGTCTTCAATGGCCTAACCATACATCTCACCGTCCGATCTATCCCACTCCTTCTCCTCAGCCGTCCGATCTCGGTATGGCTCCCTGAAATCAAACCAGCTATACCTTCAAATTACATCACCTCTCTCTCTCTCTCTCTCTCTCTCTCTCTCTCTCTGTACTAAGCGTTTGCGGAGCCTCGCCATCTCCGCCACCACCGCCCCGGCGGCCACCTCGGCCGCGCTGCTTCTTTCTACCTCTCCCTTGGCCACAATGGCGTTCCTCATCGTCCTCGCGCTCTCGTTCTCTCTCCTCGCCACCTCGTCCCCCTCGCCCGGCCCCGCCTCGACCGACGAGGCCGCCCTTCTGGCTTTTAAAAGCTCCGTCGCCCTCGACCCCGCGTCTCTCCTCTCCGGCTGGAGCCCCGCCGCCCGCCGCCACTGCACCTGGCGCGGTGTCACTTGTGACGCCGTCTCCGGCCGCGTCACCGCCCTCAACCTCACCGGCACCCCATCGTCGCCGCTCTCCGGGAGGCTGGTGGCCGCCCTCGGGAATCTAACCGAGCTCCGCGTTCTCTCCCTCCCCCATAACGCCTTTTCCGGCGACATTCCGGCTGCGGCGATCGGGAGCCTCTGCCGCCTCGAGGTGCTCGACCTCCGTCGCAACAACTTTTCCGGCAAGATTCCTGACGAGATAAGCCGTCTTCCGTCCCTCCGTGTCCTTGATCTTAGTCATAACTCGTTCTCCGGCGCGATCCCGGAGAGCCTCATTGGATCCTCCAACCTTCAATCCGTAGACTTGTCGTTCAATCAGCTCTCCGGGAAGATTACTTTTGACCCCTTCGGTTCTTGCTCGTGTCTAACGCATCTTAGGCTCTCTAGTAATCTCTTGGTGGGCAGAATCCCCCCGGCGATCGGAAGATGTACCAAAATCCAAACTTTGTTGCTGGATCGGAACATATTAGAAGGTCGGATTCCGGCTGCAATTGGTCAGTTATTGGATCTTCGGGTTCTTGATGTTTCAAGGAACAGTCTCACTGACAGAATACCAAGGGAGCTCGCCCTTTGCCAGAAGCTCTCTGTTCTTAGGCTCACCAACTTGATGGACTTCGATTCCACTGGTGGTTCAAGCAATGTCGAGGAGTTTAATGCGTTCATTGGATCAATGCCAGCAGAGATATTCTCGATTCCAAGTCTTGAGATTCTTTGGGCTCCAAGAGCTAATCTTGATGGGTGTTTTCCAGATAGCCGGAACGGTTCGTGTAGTCTAGGGATTCTTAATCTTGGACAGAATTACATTGCTGGTGTGATACCAGAATGGCTTGAAACGTGTACAAACCTGTCATTCTTAGATTTGAGCTCAAACTATTTGCAGGGTTTGCTTCCTGCTTCATTAGGAATTCCCTGCATGGCTTACTTCAACATCAGCCAGAACTCTGTGACTGGTCCTCTGCCAGGATTCTTGGACATGGATTGTTCATATAATTTGGCATCATTGAGTAAGAGCAGCGACCTGCTGGATGAGGACAATCTTCTGCTTGCATACTCTGCTGATCTTCTTCAGAGTACTCAAAGAGACAACCCCTTTGCGTTAGTTCTTGACGATAGTTTTGTTGTTCTTCATGACTTTAGCCAGAACCACTTTATTGGTCCATTGCCATCTTTTGTTTTGCCGCTTGATGAGAGCTTTCCCTATGGGTTGTCTTTGAACAACAATGGGTTCAGTGGATCAATTTCTGGTAAGCTCTTTGGATCATGTCAAGTAGGCAGCGGCTTTGCAGTTAATCTCACTGTTAATCAGATGTCTGGTGGTGTCAATGAGATTCTTACAGATTGTTGGCTGCTGAAGAGCTTTGAGGCAGCTAATAACCGGCTTCATGGTTCCATACCTTCTGAAATCAGAAACTTAAATTTACTCAGACATCTTGATTTGCGAAATAACTACTTAAATGGCTCTACTCCAGATAAACTGAGGGGACTGAAGGCTCTGGAACAAGTTCTGCTTGGTGGGAACAACTTTTCTGGGGGAATTCCAACTCAGTTTGACGGACTGTCTTCTCTAACTGTGCTGGACTTGTCAAGAAATTCTTTGACAGGCAGTATCCCTCCAAGTTTGGCAAATGCTACTAACCTTGAAGTGCTGTTGCTCAATAATAATCAACTCTCGGGCACTATTCCTCCATCTTTCTCGGCACTTTACCGACTTATTGAGCTCGATGTCTCTTTCAACAACCTCTCGGGAGATATTCCACATCTGGAACATTCTACTGACTGTAAGTTCTTCTTAGGCAATTCATTTCTTAAACCATGTCAAGATCCAAGTATGAGCTCACCATCCGGAATTCCTTTTAAGACTGAAATACCTGAACGGGGTCGTCGAAAGAGTAGGTTAAAGTACTTCACAATAGCAGCAGTAGCTTCGGCCTCTGTCTTAGTCTCTGTTCTTTTGGTGCTAACTTTTGTATTGGTTTCTGGAAGAAGGAAATTTGTCAGAATCACCAGTTTAAGAAAGAAAGTGGTCGTGACCTTTACAGATGTTCCAGCTGAGCTGACTTATGAGAATGTTGTCCGAGCTACTGGTAATTTCAGCATCCAGAACTTGATTGGTACCGGTGGATTTGGGGCCACTTATAAGGGAGAACTGGTTCCAGGTTTTTTAGTAGCCGTAAAGAGGCTCTCCATTGGCAGGTTCCAAGGTCTCCAACAGTTTGATGCTGAGATCAGAACACTTGGTCGGGTCCGACATAAGAACCTCGTAACTCTCATTGGGTATCATATGGGAGAAATCGACACATTTCTAATTTATAACTACCTCTCTGGTGGGAACCTCGAGACATTCATCCGCCATATGTCCAACAGAAATGTAACTTGGTATGAGGTTCATAAGATAGCTTTAGATGTCGCACAGGCCCTGTCTTACCTCCACTACTCCTGTGTCCCCAGGATAGTTCACAGGGACATCAAACCAAGTAACATCCTACTTGATGAGAAGCTAAATGCTTATCTATCTGATTTTGGTTTAGCAAGGCTTCTAGAAGTTTCACAGACACATGCAACGACTGATGTTGCAGGTACCTTTGGTTATGTTGCACCTGAATATGCAACTACTTGTAGGGTTTCAGATAAGGCTGATGTTTACAGCTTTGGTGTTGTGCTTCTTGAGTTGATGTCTGGAAAGAGATCTTTGGATCCATCATTCTCAGAATATGGGAATGGCTTTACCATCGTTGCTTGGGGAAGATTATTGATTCAGGAGGACCGTGCTGGTGAGCTGTTCTCTCAAGGACTTTGGGAGAATGGACCAAAAGATAAGTTGGTATCGATGTTGAAGCTTGCGTTGTCCTGTACAGTGGAGTCTCTTTCTGTTCGACCATCAATGAAGCAGGTGGTTTTGACACTAAAACAACTGAAGAGCTAGTTGCTATTGTTACAAGTTACAAGTCATAATGGCTCAACCATTCAGAGTCAGCCAATTAAGGTGCCTCGTGTTATTTCTGAGTGATGACCCAGTCCTATACTGAAAATGGTTGGCATGGTCTTATGCTTGCTGGCTGTCAGTGAGCTAATGCAATCATCCATCTTTCTCATCGGGGCTTGGGACCAGCATTAGCGCCGTTTGCTAGTTGCTATTTCAAATGCATTGATTTGCAGCATGATAATTAGATGGATTCCAAGTTATTTAACAGTTGTCCTTGCTGATCTTCCATCTTCAATGAAAATGCTGAGTAGGCAGTGAGGTTGTGAACTGCTGGGGCTATCAAAGGTGACTTTTCAATCATAAGTTCATATTTGTTTAGTATTTTTCTTTTGTGGACCATGGTGATTGGATTTGAACTCAATTTATTACTATATATATCTTGGATGCAAAATTTTTTTCTAAATAGAACACTCATTAGTGATGTTTTTATGTGTCAAGAACATGATGAGCCAAATAGCTCATATGGACGTTGCCTTTCGAAAATGGAACGGCATTCATGAGAATAATTCTGATGTGAGACACTGAATATTATGGTGCACTAGGGCTCATTTGTCTGGATTTATCTATACCTCATCTTACATAGAATTTTGTGTGTAGAAAACTTGATTATTTTTCAGGTACTCTCTTAGATAGGTCCGTGTAATAGTGCTGCATTCTTTACTCAGTGAATGAGATACAAGATTGATCTTTCTTTGCTTTGATATTTATTAGTACTTAAACTTTGTAGGCACAAGCCTCAAGAGAAAACGTAAACTTTGTAGGCACAAGCCTCGAGAGAAAACGTTGAGGATCCAATGCACATCTTTCGAGATTTCCCTATACCTTAGGTAATGCCATCAAATTGCTTGATCTCTTTTGCATTCATATTTCATCCTCCTCTCTAAGTTTAATATGCCAGTGTTATCTTTTATCACTGACTTTCCATTTTGTTTTACAGGAGGAATGAACTGATTTGACAAGTTCTTGTTGGCAATTACAAATCACAGACATCAGCAGAGACACATTGCAGTGTGTATAAAATAACAAATAATGCACAGCAGCTGAGATGCACAATGCCGTGTGTATAACTGAAGGGCTAGCTGATCATCATAAGTTCCTAAGTCTGCCGATTATTCATGATAGATAGTTTCTCCATCTTCCCTATATGATATCAAAATTTTGTTCTCTTATATGGGATCCTATGAGTTGGTCAAAAAATGTCTAAATCGAAATCTCAGCTCTTTGCTTGAGTTGCAACGATTAACCCGAACAATACTAGAGTCCGGCAATTTATTTGCCTTCTGGTTAAGTATTTTTCTGAAACAGGATATTTTAATCACAATTGAAAGGAAGGATTATGTTTTGTAAACTTTGAAATCATGAAAGTTCTATAATTTCTTGAAGTACAAGGTGCCTGCCATAATTTTTTTAGTTGTCTTTCTGTGTTGTCTTATGTTTGCTCATTGTCATCTGAAATTGATCTCTACTTAATCGATTTTGGTGGAATAGAGATATATAGGATATTTCAGCGGAATTATATATTTTTTCCTGCCTTTTTTTCTTTTGAGGAAATTCTTTTGGTGGAAGTTAGCTTCTATTTTCCTAAGCCTATGTTGTAAATACTTTTGTCCTTGCAACTTGCCATACAGGCCCTTTTTAGCATCATCCATCCATATTTTTTCTGTATTGTGCAACTATAAATCTACAGATTGTGTGATCAAATGCCAACAGTTGACATTAATTTCATTGTTGTTACATAGAAAGTTGGGGAAAACAGGGAGATCTCAAAATAAATTAGCATTACTTGCAACTATCTTTTGCTGTGAAGTCAAACAAGTCCAATTCCAACTCTACTCTAATACTCATTTTGAGAATCTTTTAAGCATATATGGTTTCTCTTTTAAGAATCTTACTGCTCATTAAAATCATGAACCAAAGAAAGCGGACTCAAGTTCATTTATTTTTTTCAACACCTAAAACATTGGTTTAGGTTGCACTTAATTGATAAAAACTGTGATAGATCATCATCATAAGTTTCTAACTTGAATCTCATCTTCATCATTCATTTTTTAACCAAAATTGATCGAGAAAAGATTAGCATAGAAATCAAGAGACTCGTAGAAATCAAGAGATTCATAGGTTTTTGTCCTCGATGTTGCATTTGGATTCCAGATTAGATGGATGTCCTGATTGAGCTTATTGAGTTCTCTTCAAATGCATAGTAAGTTTCATACCTTAAGCATTCGAGGAGTTTTGGAGTTCTTTATGTTGCAGTAAACAAATGCCCAACAATCCACAAAGAACACAGTAGATTTACCAGCACAATGACTCAGAATTCTATGGTCCATCCAGAAACATGAAATTATTATAAATGTAATTTAAACAATACCAAACTCTTGCTCATGATACCAATTCATTTCATACGGTAACATAACATGATTTTAAGTAGTAGCAACAAACAATTATTGACAGTTCAAAGCCAGAATAAAACTGGCCGACAGGCGTCCAATTTATTTAAAAGGACATTGAACAACAAATTTATTTGAAGAATGAGAAGTTAGAGAACCACATCATCTACTCTCAGCCAGGATAATTTCATCCGACAAGCAATTTGTTCTCGTCCAAGAAGGTGTATGTTGGAACCTCTAGATTAAAAGGTGCTGGGCCTTTGCGGATCCTGCCAGAGACATCGTAGTGAGAGCCATGGCAAGGGCAAAACCAGCCTCCAAAGTCTCCGGCATTGGGTAGAGGAATGCAACCAAGATGAGTACAAACACCAACGACGATAAGCCACTCAGGGTTCTTCACCCTAGCCGAATCCTCCTGTGGATCACGAAGGGAAGATACATCCACGCTGTTTGCCATCTTTATATCGGATTCAGTTCGTCGCCTTATAAAAACTGGCTTGCCACGCCACTTAACAGTCACTGTGTTCCCAGGCTCAATGTTAGAGAGATCAACCTCCAATGATGCTAGGGCAAGTACATCCTTGCTGGCAGACATGCTCAAAACAAACTTAAGAATCAGGAGGCGAAGCAAAGAGGCATAAACAAATCTCCCACCAGTCAAAACAAAATATGCAAATGCTCGTTTGCTAGGATCGCCTGGTGGGAAGCGCTCATGATTGTGCTCGTCATAGACAATCTTAGAGGTTGGGTTCTTTGCAGCTGCTACGGTGGCTGGAAGATCCACTAACCCCAGATCTTGATTTTGAGTAAGTGATTGAGTAGCAAGACCTGGATGATAAAAGGATCAGATAAATCTAGGCAATTCTTTATGATTATAAGCAAAAAGTGAAGACACTACAGCTCCTAAAAAGATTACTCAAGTGTCATGCAACAGTGACTAATATTACTATTTTACTACAAGCTTCAAAAAAGAGGACATTTACTACCCACTAAGGAAAGAATACAAGTATTGCTCATCGAACATTACAAGAACATATGTGAGAAGAGTTATTGTAATTTTTTTCACCAGCTGTCAGCCAATTCTCAAATTTCAATTAATCTTTCTGCTTCTAATATAGCAAGTAGTTCATGATCCAGTGAAATGATGCAGAAGATAAACACGCTCTTCGCATAGCTCAACCATCAAACAAGTGCACCACAGTTGCTCAGTCCCACACACTCATCAGATGCCATCGTTGATCAAATCGGACATATTACAAAGCCCTAGATGAGTGTCTTTTATCCTTGATAAGCATCGAAAGTAAACAAAAAAATTAGGGCAAAGAAATTCATCTCTGACAGCTAACTCTAAGTGTTTCCATATACAAGCCAATGTATAACTTGCTTAAGGATTTAAACAACTCAAAGCCTCATGAACAAAATCACAACAAAAAAGAGGCTGCTCATACATTTAGTCAGAATTAAAATACTGCACATTGCCTACCTTTCCATGTCAAATATTTTCTGGGCCACAATATAATGTAGTTATAAAAGAAACTTCAATACTGAGCTGAAGAAATATTGGTTGAAATAAAATACACTATCACAAGGGGCACTAAGCACACAGATATGGTCCATCAAATGACTAGATCCATGTGCAAACATAATCACAATTTAAATGCCTAGCACAGCGATAAAATGCCAAGAGCTGGATGTTGGCTTAAAAATAAGATTTGAGGAGCCCAAACGAATTAGTTATAGCTGCATTCAGAAATTTTAGTTGCATAGGAAATCCCAACAGCTCACTTGTACGTAAGCTAGAAAGTACTGACTAGAAACCAAAAGATAGTCAAGGTCTCTGGCCAAAGGTCCCCCTAGATGAACCAAGATTAGTGCCTTAAAGCATAGTTGTATAACAACCAATCCTGAACTGGTGCTCACTCAACTTAATCATCTAAATCATAATTGTCCAAACAATCCCTCAGTATACCAGCCTTATCTATTTGGAGTCTGGATATCAGTCTCCAGACTGATATGAAATTGGGCAAAAAGATGATATGAAATTGGGTGGGAAGGGGGGAGAAAAGAGCTAATGGGATGTGGGTACAGGCTGAATACTAATTTGCGTTCAGCAGTAGACAATGGATGGTAAGCATATCAAGCAAATGTCCGGTGGAGAACCATTACTAAATGAAATTGCTATTTCACATAATAAATACTGCTTGGTATAGACTGGTTTGACACAAACTTTAAATCTTATATAACTATATATAAGAGCATGTATCATCTAAAACCGGGCTAATTACATATTACCCTATGTAGTTAGTTATGTTTAGCATCCCTATCCCTGCACTTTAAAAAGTTACAATATGATCCCTATACTAACGAAGGTGAAACATTTAACCCCAATTCTCTTCATGTCATCAATTTTATCAACGGAAAAAATCACACGTGTTGTCACGTGCAAGAAGGACGCGAATAAAAGGGATAACAAAATAATTTCACTATCCTCATCCATTTTAAATTATTAATTTTACATAAACTTCAATGGCATTGGTAAAAAGGGTTTTCACATAAACTTCTCCCCTCCGACCTCTGTGAAGTGCTATGTATCGCTTTGTTTAATCCAATGATCTTGTGCACTTCTTAAGCTTTACTTGATATCTTAGAGCAAAATAACATTGCAGGTCAAGAAGAAGCTTTTAGTACTTCTTAAGCTTTACCGACCTCTGTGAAGCGCTATCCTCTCCTCCGGCTTCGTTATCCTCCTAGGCGGTCTATCCAACGGTGGTGTCAGTGGCGCACACAAGGTTGGTGGCTCTCATGCTTCTGATCTACGATTTGAGTTAAGGTATACGATTAATGGTATAAATGAGGACGATGCGTCAAGGCAAAGATCCTATTATTGAGTTGTCAAATGATGAAGACTTCAGTAAGTGTCTAAATTTTTTTATTTTGAATCATAGTTTAAATCATGTTTTTCAACACCTATTTAATTTGAATCACTGTGCTAAAAAATTGATTGTTTAATAAGATAAGAAGAGTCAAATTCAAGTCAAAAATCAAGTAATTAAAGGTCTAGCAAATGAATCAAACATTTCAAATAGGGATTAAAATTACATGTATCAGAATGTTCCAATATACAACATGTATGTTTTGATGGCATATCCAACCTTTTACTATATTTTGAACAAAAAAATCCAAGAAAATGTCTCCCACGTACTTGTATTTGAAACACAACCAACAAGATTATGTTGTATGATCAAATAAGAGTTACATGTGTTGAATTCTATCTTAATAATGTATATTAAGAACTTTTTTAAAATACTAGAACAAAGTACAAATTTTGCCAAAGATCCTAAAAACACTACCAAAGTGCTGATAGGTAATGCAATTCAAAAAATGAATTAACTCTTTCCTTTATGTTGAATATGTCAAGGACTACTTGGTCTGCCACTATCAAGGAACACACTTGATATGAGCCACCATATGCAATAAAAAAGGCTATTGATAAAGCATCACTAATGAAGCTGAATGTATTTTGGTCAAGTTTATGCCAAGGCATAAGAAAAAAAGGCCTAAACTAAGCCTTCTCCAGAAAAGTGGTCCGCTTAATAATTAGATGTATAGAATGATATATATTGTGATGAAAATTTTACAATTTATAGCTATATCTTTCTTATAGAATGTATAAAATTTTTATTTAATATATCAGCTGAGCTATCTTTACTTTTGTTACGTTGATGGTGTTTTTGCCTCTTATTGTAGATGGTCTTTTTGTTGACTGTGAAAATGGTTTCAATGAGAGTGAGAATGAAGGGGATGGAATAGAAAAATGGTTGGCGGACACAACAGTACAAGGGGAGGTCGAGTAAACTGATCAACAGCCTACGATTCTTGAGGCAAACCTTACTATTATATATACATTGTACCAGCTTAGATAATCTGCCATCATATTATCAAAAGATGAAGAAGAGGATAATAGTGATGGTGAAGATGCAGCAGTTGGTGTTAAAGTGGATGACAAAAATAAAAATAATATACAATATCCATACTTTTTGATATTGGAGGTGACAAGAATAACCATGATTTTCAACTTGGAATATATTTTGTTGATGCTGAAGAGTTTCGTACTGCGATCAAACAACATGCCATTTCTATGGGTAAACAACTCAGATATGTAAAAAATAATAAGGATAGGATTATGGTGGTATACCAAGCTGGATGTAACTGGATGATATAGTGGCAATTAAAGAATATACTAATACTTAATAGAGAATTAGTTAATGTTATTAAAAAATTTTATGACAACAGAAAATGAGGGAACCAACATGTGATACAAGGAACAAAAGTCCTAAGAAAGCCACCAAGATAGTTGTCAACTTGTCCCATACTGGAGGTCATGATCTATTGACCTTAGCATTAGCATGAACATGACAAATCTTCCATATGCAAGTCATGGAAACAACATTTTTGCTTGGAAGGAAAATGTTGTCTACTTTAACACCAGTCCTTTCCAACCTAAAGACACTGCATTTAGGGAAGTCTCGTGCACTGGGATCTTCCTCCATTTAGCTATTTACATAAAAGTAACAAGTCTATCTTATCAAGAAGAGCATCGCCTCAAAAGTTCAAATATAATTGTTATGATCATGTAGAAGATAATTTCTTCGTGTTTACTAATATAAACAATGCATATAAACAATGCTATTCTTAATAAGGGTCAATCCTGACATGACATCGGGCTCCCTTTTCTTCTCCCTTTTCTTCTTCCATGTAACTCAACGTTCTCTTTACCACCTTAAATGACTATCACAGCCCAAAATTTACCATCACCTAACACATAACCCCAAGATAAAACACAACCCTTAACATAAAAACTTTATAAAAGAAGAAAGACCAACTACATAAATCTTCTTTTTATTTCTAGAAAAATTTTCACAACTTACATTTTACTCTTTTCATCACATCTCCAGACAACAATATGTCCCCCTATCTTACCCCATCTACAAATACCAACCTACGGCTCCAACAGTTGCCTCAACCAAAAGACTAAATTATCATCAATCAAACAATGCTTTCTTAGATATATGACACAATTACTACTTCCTATTTCTAAGAATTGCTATTTCCCCCTTCCACAAAAGCCTACAGAAGTGAGCTCAAACAATAATTGGCTGCACGATAAGACAGAAGGTGGGCTGACACAGAATAATAAATGATGGGTCAAAGTTTCTAAACCACATAAGAGAGCTGATCACAGAGAAACCAAAAGACTGCCATCAGGACATCAGAACATCACCAAAGTGCAAGAAAGGAACAGTTTCATGAGAAGAAAAGCAGCCCTTTTCAAGTCCTTAGTCCATTCACGGACCGCCATAAGCCAAAATAAATGTGCACATCAATCGGCTTTTTTGGATTCATTTATTAATCTGTGTTAATCATTATGTTATTCACACAAATCAGCCAATCCTTAATCGAAAAGTTAATTAGGAGCCAAAAAAAATTTCTTTTTTCCAAAATACACACATAAATCCGTCGATCATACATATCTCCCTCTTCCAACAACAAAAACGAAGAAATAACGCCATCGATTCATTAGCTACGGGTCTTGAATCTTTTGAAGCAAATATGAAAAAGGATCTCATAGAAAGGAGGAATACTAAACCTCTGATAGACCGGAGAAGAACCGATTCAAAGTGGAAGCCGGCGGAAGGCACGACGTGAGATCTGGAATCGTCATCGGAGGAGGCGGCACCGGGGATCGGATTCCGGGAGAGGAAGGTGGAGGAGGCGCAGCTGGGCCTCCAAGAGAGCGAAGCAGCGAGTCTTCTTCCGGCGACCCTCAGCATCGAATCAATCTCCTCTCTTCTCGTCTGATTTCGGTAGGGATACGATTCGCGCGAGGGTAAGACGAAGACGCGAGGAGTAGGATCACGGAATCACCGCTTCCAGGGATGTGGCATATTTAACGTGGTTGATCGAGCTCGCCGCTGCTGCCACCGAAATGGACGGCTACAACGAGTGGCTCAGAAGTGAACATCAAATTGTTTCGCTCGACGCAACTGTGCGCGGCTTAAAGATTCGTTCTCAGCCGGTAGAGAACATGGCGTAATTATTTATATTTAATATTTAATTATTATATTTAAAAAAAAAATTATATTACCATGTTTATGATTATAAAAAAATATATTAATATCTTTATAGTTATAGAAACAAAACGCGTAAGTTTATTTATCCTATCGTCAACTTTATGAAATATAAAAATATATAAATAATTTTAATATTTCAATTGATACGAATGACTTCGATAGTAATGAATGATGATAATGTTGGGTCACGAGTGACTATTATGGATGAAAAAAACGACGACAAGAGGTGAGAGCCACTTTGTATCTATGTCGACATCATTGCAATTACCAAGTGGCCCTCAGTTGCTTTCCTCATCCATAATAGTCATGACCCCTAATTTATATATTTTCGTTAGTAAAATCAACGTTAGAAATATCAATATAAATTTTTAAAGTATAAAATTTAAGATGTTAAATATAATTAATTACATATATAATATATAATTAGCTTGCCTATACAACTTATGCTTTTCAACCATGTGATCATGTTTGAATTTTATTTTGATTATAATTAAAAAAATAAAAAAATTAATTAATTAAATTCGAAATATACAATGAAAAATTATTAATGAAAATTATATGATTTGAATTATACTCTCTCTTAGACTCTTGATCACTTTTCTTCTCCATCACTTCTTTTTGGATCTCTTTTATTTTACTTCATTGGAAGTTACTTTGAAAAAAGGAAACATTGGATAGGTGATAACATATCTTTGGTAAGGCAAAAACTGAGAAAAGTTTGGCATTCAAAATTTAATTATAATTATCTCACTCCATATCTTCTTTAAGAAACTAACACTTGATTAATCAATGTGAAGTCTGCATATATTTTGAATTTTGTTATATATCTGGTCTATATGATATTAAGACATAAACAACTTGGGAAAGATAAAATATTTTGACGACATATAAACTAGAGATAATTAAGTAATGTAGATTGTACGAAATTTTCTTTCGAATCAAGAAATAAACATGTTTTGTTCTTGTAATGTTCATCTGTTGATAGCTAAGGTCAGGAAAAAAGGCTGGTCTTCAAGATAAATTTGCGTCAGTTTGATTTACATATCATTTCAGTATCGACAATCTTGCAAACCAAATACTCTACATGAAAAGAATGTATTATAATGGTAGAACTTTAGTTTATATCGAGCCTGGCCTTATCCAAATCATGCTACTCATCAAATATTTGCATGTACCTGGGGAAATGATTTCCTTATGGGTATTTGTGGAATGCTTCTCCCTATATTTTGATCATCATCCTCGATCAATGAATGAGCAGCAGTTTTTAACCAAAAGTTAAAAGAAATCACATCTTCGCTGATTGAATCTTACCTTGGGATGATGCATTTTAGCTACCCTCACCAGAATTACTTCGGAAAATGCAGCATGTAGAAAAAAGGTGTTTCCTTGGAGATTTATAATCGCATCATTATAGAAAAAAAAGTGAACATTCTTTCTAATCGTACAACTTATAAAGTACATTCAAAACAGCCCCCAATCCCGAGTAGAATGGGTTTTGCATGAGAAATAGGAGTCCCACATGCAATGCAACATGCACCCAAATAACAGTTTGATTAGCATACAGAAACTATCTTTCAACATATACTGGCACGAAAGACTGGTATCATACTACTATGGATTTATAGGCGACAAGCAAATACTAACCCGATTCACAAAGTTCGAACACGTGAGCCAATAGCATTGCATCATGTCACAACAGTTATGAACAATCATCTGATGATGACTTCGATCGGTAGTTGCGACCAGCTCTTCTAGGGCGAATGCTAACTTCTGCTACAGAAGTTTCATCTTCCTCCATTTCATGCACATCATTTTCAGGAGAATAACCTGCTGCTATGCCTGCCGAGCGAGCCGACACATCAGGTTCACTGACAGAGTCTTCTTGAATATCTCTGGAGCCAGTATCGATTGACATAGCATCACGTGGCTTCCTCTGAGGTGTAAAAGTGATAGACTTTGGAAGCTCCACTGGAATTTCAAGCGACATCTGATCGAGGTTTGATCTCTTTACCAAATTACTGAAGTCTTCAAATGCCTGTTTGTTAGTTTCATCATCATCCTTATCTGACCAGTCAAGAGTATAGCAAGTATATTTGGATGGGTTCCTCAAATAATCAGGAATCCCCTGTGAGATTTCGGACAAGTCGGAATTGGTTTCCCTTGTTACTGCAGGACCATAACCTCTCTCCACAACCTGTGGAACCATGTGAGAATCTTTGTGTTCCTCAGTAGTCTTTAACTGATCACCTTCGCATCCAGGATTGAACCTAACACGTTTCTTCGGTTTTGGGTCAACCTGACTCTCTTTCCTTTTCAAAATAGGCTTCAAATTGATAGCATCAGCTATTTTGATAGGCTGTTGTTCTGGATGTTCTTCATCAATACGAGTCAAAGAAGAATGACCATTTTCTACTGCCTTTTTGTCTTCTTTAAGCCATACACCAGCTGCAAAGTGGTCAGCACGTGGATCTCTACTAAAATCATGGGTCTCTTCAGATGAAGCATCAATAAAATCGGGAACCACAGTGTGGAAGTTCAAGTGAGGGCCATGATCCTTGACATCTCTCATATACACACGATCCCCTGTGTTGTCATGGTTTAGTGCTCTCCTGTCATATTCATCCTCCTCCTCCTGAAAGAAAAATTGTCTAGTAAGAGACTACCCGGCAACTAAGCAAAGAACAGTATTGGTTTCAAAGTTCATGCTGCCATTAACAGAGCATTCAGAAATAAGATATTAGAACATCAAACTATCTCAGATAGAAAAGGCTTTCAGCCTCTCAAAGCTTCTCAAAAAGAAAATACAATCTCAGAAGTTGAAAGTGCTGAAATATTAAGACTAAATAGATCAACCTTACTGATCTATCTCACAGGTCCATATGGACGAATAGAACCACATCCAACAGCTTCGTCACTGAGACAGTGACATAGCAAAGCATGTAAAGCGCAAGTGAAGAAAAGCCATCATTCGATGAATATTCATGTATTATGCAACTGAATTTAAATGGAATAAACAATAAACATGAGCATTATCTATCTGAAGGATAAGGACTTCTAGACATTACTTGTCACCCATTCGTATGTTACTCTCACAGAGCCAAGAGTGTTCTTAGAAAAGTACCGGTTATATTTTGGTTTATAGCCACTCTAAAAGATGATATTTCAGCTGGAGTATATTTGGTTAAATAACAACAAATAAGAGAATATTACTCCATAATATAGTGCAAGGTAATTAGCAGTAGTCTTCTTATTTGGTTTTAGTCAAAAATAATGATAAATGATCAAAATTTTAACAAGAATAACATACAAGAAATTATTACCTTTTATGTCTCTAACAAGGCAAGCAGAACAAATAAATCGATAGCCACTATCTATCATATGTTTGAATAGACTCTTTTGTCTGTTATCCTACTAGACCAATAATTATATGCATTACTAGTCTAGATGAGTCCAATAAAATAAGTTGTTTGGCAGGTTATTAAGGGACAAATCCTTATTCTGTCATTGACTTGTCAAGGGGAATCCAATAGAATAAGATTGTTTGGCAAGTTATTATGGGTCCAATCCTTATTCCATCACTCTACAACCAAATGACCAGTTAAAGCACTTCCTGAGAAACGACTCAAACGAGAGGGAAGGGGAAAAAGGTGATATTCATCTAGAAGTTTAAAAGCAACCCAAAAAAAACCAATTAGCTACAGGGGAAAAAAACAGGATATGGAGACTATATCATATGTTTCTGTTGCTGAAACCATGCATGGCCCAGGTCATCTTTGAAGACAATCTCTTTTTTCTTATTTACTTCCTTTGTGAGACATAGCTCTTTGTACTTCCCTCTGCCTTCTCATGTTTTAAGCACATGCAGATTCTTAATCATTAAGAAACAATAGATTAACCCTCTTATAGACTCTCCCTATTCTTCTTACAGAGAGTTCACATGCTTAATAGGAAGAACAAAAAAATGTTTCATGTTGAACAGGATAATAATATCTTAGGACCTTTAAAAGTGCTTATGCCAAAACAACAGTACTCATACAGAGAAGACTCTACAAAATCAATATAAAGCCCATATTTATCCATTTCTCCAAGTTTGATCATAAATAGTTTGTTAAGTAGCATAGTCAGCTAAAAGTTATAAGGTCCAAGACATGAAAGACTTCAGAGTAAAGCTACTATCACCAATAACATTAATCTGTATTTACTTGTGATGCCACTTACAAGTGTGATGATGTTGAACTAGTTGGTCTAGGTTAAGCCAGTGGTAAACTCTCACATCAGGTCTTAATTAAGTTCATAAATTAACAATATGTGTGTCACCTTTGAGTGTCATCTTACTTTGAAGAAAGTAGTAACCTCCAATAGAGAATAAAACAAGTTAGAAAAAAAAGAGAGATTAGATAGATAAGTAGAGCACATAGACAGAGAAAGCTGAAGCGGAAAATTAATTCTAACTATATGCTTTAGGTTTTACATACTCATACACTTGAAAGAATTGTTGAGGAAAATCTGATCTTGTCACACCACAAAATGCATCTACTATAAAATTCTATAACCCTCAGAATACAAATCCTGTTAGGAAGATAGCCATTCTAATGTATACTATATATATTCGGTTTTTCAGAAAAATTCTAAGCTAAACTCTACAGAACCTCCAAAATTGCCTAAAAAATATGAAAATATATAAAATATAATCAAAGTAGGAATTTGTCAATTATCAGTCTGACAACTTAAGTATAACTATTATAACAAAGATGATTCTCATGCAGAACACAAAGTTCTCTAATTGCGCTTGAATTTTGTGGAGGAAATAGTTTTGCAATGATACTTCATGTTCATAGTCTCAATGACAATGCTCAACAATCAACAAATTAGATGTTAGTTAAAGGACCATGTTCTCAAACTTCAAATCTTCAATCATCATTAGAGATGATACTTAAATGTCAACTCTTGATCTGCATGCAATCTTGAAAAATATGTTGACTTGTACATATAAGTTGAAGAAGCAATTTTGAGGTGATAAAAAGGACATTGTATTTCACCATATGATATACACATAAAGAAACCATTTTCTATGGGCAGATTTGACAACAGGCGTATCTATCCTTTCCAGAATTAAATCTTCCAACGAAGCACTTGTCTTAAATAAAAAGTTATAGCACATCATTCCACCATGAGAAGTATGACAAGGTTGCTGGCATTGCTAACATTCACTTGTTTCTGTAAAGGTTTTATTTATTAGCAAGATATGCATTAAGAGCTCATCAAACTAGCAGGTAAGACACCTAAACAGGTCTCAAGTGTCAATAAGCACAAAGCATTTTATATGGTACACCAGACTCAGGAAATAACACAAAAATAAATCTCTTGAAGTGAATGCACATAAGCTTGTTAGACAATCGCAATAATTCACCAAATGTGTGTATTTCTCCTCTCTATCTTGCTTTTTTCAGTCCTAGTATTTTATATTTCAAACCTTCTTATAAATGTGTGGTGAATCATCATCAGTTATCAAGCTCTTTGAGATATCAACAATTATGTATTCAAAACATAATAAGTAACACAACATTAGGGCATTTTAATCCTCCACAAAATTCACATTATCATCTGCAGCTCATTTAAATCTAAAGACTGCTCCTTGTTTGTCATCTTTAAGTATAAGCTCCCTTCGCAATGTTGGATTGGTTTCGTAATTACAATATCTCCTTAGTCCCTCTTTATCTTATCTTCATTTGTCATGACTTTTTTGGTTAATGAAAAAGGATAATTTCTTTTTACGTAATCACAAATTATGAAGTCAAGCTCAGTTCAAAATTCTCTGTCAGTTACAGATATATGATGGTTTACAATGCTTCATTATTGAAAAAATTCAATTTTTTATCTCTATACACAACATTTTTAAATAATATGTTTTTGGGCCCACATGATGAAATTGCTGGAATCACCCTAGTAAAGCTGGTTGTCAAAACATAAAATGGTACTATGTATTAAGTAGACAGTTAGAACTTATCAATATGTGATACATCATCAGGTGTTAACTAAGATTGGTAAGATCTGGATCAATTGTAGCTGCTTTAATCTGTTTTTATAACATTACTTGGACTTCTTTGCTTTTGTTATATATCTTCTTGCGAGTGCTATTTTTACACAAGCATGTATTACACCTTTCTTCGTTGTCAACTATATGAACAAATTTGCCAAGGCAACTTCATGCTTAGCCAAACTTATATAATTCAACGTTTCTGTTCTAATGGATCACTTAGGCTTTAATTGTTATGAATCTAGCTCCATATCTTTTCAATCCTCTTTCTTGCATGCGCAAAGTTAGAGTTTTATTTATTTAGGCATGCGCTTCGGCCTGCTGCTGCTCGGCCCACGTGAATCGAGACAAATCTGGTTAGCTAGACTGACCCAAGTCTGATCTGACAAGCCAAATCCGAGTCTAAGGCCAATCTGACTGAGCCCAGTTGGTTTGGTTCAATCAAGGATCACTGTATTTTGCGGGATAACATTGATCCCATTGACTTCGATGATATCAATGATTTAAATGAATGAGTGTTGAGACAAATGGTTGCTAACATGTCAAATGCAGAAGATAGCTTGGTTTCGACAATGAAAATTTGGCATGGGGTGATATAGTAGGAGCATCAGGTGCAAGGATTTTCAAGTAAGGATGTCCTCTAAGTATCATTGCATCATCGTCCATCACATACTCGAATTAATGTGCATGAAAATTTAACATGGGGTAAAAAAGGTTTTGAATATAGAAAATATTAACAAGCAATATATAAATGCTCTGCGTGATGGTACCACTTCAAACCTAAGCGTAAAAATGGAATCATCTCCTACAGTTACCACTAACTAACCAGATAAAATCCAAAAAGCAGCGGGGAAAAGAAATGCTCGAAGCAAGAAGGAAGCAAAACATCTAACATAACCTTAATCGTATATCTTCCTAACCAAAACAAAATATGGATATTGCAATTAACCTTAAACTACAGTAATAGTTTAAGGTTAACCAGCAGCATAGCTATAGAAACTCCAGAATGATTACCAACAGAAGCAAGCTGAGTTAGGCGGTAAACACGAAACGGAACAAATAAAAAAAAAGGGGGATAAGTGAAAAGAGAGAGGATACCTCGTAGTCTAGGGTTGGATCGAGCCCAACGGAAGCCCTAATCTCCCGTTCCTCTCGATCTCCATCATCCTCAAGATCGTATTCTCCACCGCCACCTTCTTCGTCCTCCTCGTCGTCATCGACCTCGTCGAGATCGTCCTCGAACCTCCTATCGCGGTCCCTCCTGGCGCTCTTCATCTTCTTGGCGAAGCACCCGCCTTCCTCGAAGGCGGAGGCGCAGGGATCGCCCTCTCGGTCGCGGCCATCGACGCTCTCCCTGTTCCAGCGCTGCCGCTCGACCTCCCCGCCGACCACCGACCAAGACGACTCCGGGAAGTTGCTATCCGGCACGGTCTCGAAGAGGCGAGACCCGAAGAGCCGCTTCACCCGGGCGTCGAAGCTGTCGTCCATGGCGAGACCCCCAACGATCTACTATCGGCGGTGTCACACGAAGACGGGCAACGCCGTCTTGTTCCCTATCTATTGCTTCTACGACCTCGTTCGATGCTTCGTTCACATCGAGAGATTGGTCGGCCCGGTTCGGCTCGGTTCGTGGATGTGGTGGGAAAACGCCGGTCTTTAATGTGCCATGAACCGGAGACCGGTTCAGACAGAGCATGTCGGCCCATGGCTTGGGTTGGGCTTTGGAGGGCTCACGACCTATCTCAGTAAAATCATAATAAATATTTTTAGGAGATTGCTTCACATTAATTATATATATTAGCTATTTAAAATGTCAATAAATATGATTTATTGGTCAGGAAAGTAGAGCACACTAAAAACAATTTTTGAAAACAAGAAAAATACACCGAAAATAAATAATATTATCTCGCTTGGGCTCATTTCTCCCTCTAACTTTGTACGACCAGACTCTTGCGATTTCTTCTGCCGGGTCTGCTGTGGGCTCGTCGCCATGGCGAGCGCTTCCGGCCCTCCAGCGATGGCGCTGCAGAGCTCAGAAATGCTGTCGAGAGATCAGCTTCTCCACCTCTTCGCCCGCTTCGACTCACTCACCTCCCAACCTGGTGCGTCTCCCCTCTTACTCGTACCGCTTTCGTGCCCTTACCATCGCCCGTTTAATTTCTTTTTCCTGTTCGATTTGGCTCTTCAGATGTCAAGAGACGGATCGCAGATGCCGTGAAGGACAAGCAGGTGCTAATTTGTCGCAGCCATTTGCTTCCTTCCCTGTTAATTTTTCGACCCATCTTTTAAATTCTGTACCATTTTGTGCAGAATAAGAACCTATTTCTTTCAACACTGATCCAATTGCTATTCTAAGCTAAAACTCGTCATGGTGGATGCCAAATTTATGTATATATTTTTCTCTCTCTTGTTTTAGGTTGATCCCATCATCATTGATTCAAGGACTAATTTCTTTCTCTTTTCCTGCACGTCATTAACATCTGCAGTTTGGTACTCTCGGTCTATTTGGTGCCCAATCATATGTGAAAGCTTATTGATGTGCTTGAGGGCATCAGAGATCATATGTTATGTTCAGGACTAATAGTATTTTCGTTTGTGGAGAGAATGGACTTCCTAATTGCTCACAAGTACTCCTTTTTCCCTTGCAAATAAAAAAAAAGCTATTAATTGTCATTTTTTGAAGTAGCACATTGAACTTCTGGAAATATGCAGTTTAAAAGGTATTAATAATTGTAGATTTTTTCACATTACTGAAGAGAAATAGCTTATTTGTCTCCAAATCTTGTTGTTTTCCCCTTGCATTGACATCCCTTTTCTCCCTTTGTTTCCGATGGATGAACTGCTTATGGTCCATCAGTGGAAACAGTCCATGAGAATGTGCTAGACCTATGGACTTTCATACTGTAAGCTAAGTAATTTAGATCTAGTGAACCTTATGATGGCCAAGTTAAATCGCTATATAAGAACAATGTTTGATTAACCTCTTTATGTTTGAAGTTGTGTCATTTTGAGATAACTATATTGCACAAGATTTTATTTCTTATACTTAATTAGACATCAACATGCAGTTCATATTATTAACCTGTGCACTCTCTCTAAGTTAGAGGATCATGTATGGTTTTTTCTTATTATGATCTTTATGAGTTTGAATAATGTAGTGACTTTATCTTTATTGTCCAACTTATCTCATCACTTAGGCAGAACTAGGAAATAACAAGCGTGATTATTTTCTCAGGAGGCAGTTGCTGTGACCACCGCAATCCAAGAGGAAATACTTCTTGAAATGGGAATTGGTTAGATACTGCCCTTTTATATCAGTATGGCAACCTTTGAAAGTTATTATTATAGTATGATGGACTGGAACCTTCATAGGTATCTAATTTTGGGTCCATGGAAAATTAATTCATAGCACATGTATGATTTTTTCTTCTTTTGTCATTTTTCACTTCTGCAAATGCACTTGTGTATTAATGTTGTTCATGCTTCATTGTCCTTTTAGGCTATATGCACATTAGTCTTTTAAATAGCACTGATTGCATATACTTCTCCAATAGCTAGTACTTCATATAACTAACTCCATCATATAGTCTGCTGTCATGCATATCAGTCCTATAATTTTGTACATTTTCTGATCCAACTTCAGTTAAACCAATGAGTTATGAGAAGGTGCAGTAGTTGATATGGATTCTCTGCAATACAATGTCTTCCCAGAATTTGGTGTTTAGCTAGAATTATTTGTCATAATGTTTTCATTTATGTAAAAGTTTAGCCTATATCTTTTGTTATGAAGAAATGAGTATATCTGGTTTGTGGCTCTTTTTTGTAGTTGTTACTTCCATGTTTTGAACAATTAATTCTTCCACAACCACAAGGTTTTGACATACCAGCTTAACATGATGCAGATCCACGATTTGGAATCACTTGCTTAGGGAAGGTGAATGCCATGTATGAGAATGACATGGATTTGATGATTCAATTTTATCGATTTGTTGCAAAGTATGAATTCTCATAAATACATTCTCTTACTATTTGAAGGCCAGATTTCTCTTCATTAATTTTAGATTCTTTGGTTCCAAGGATTCATTTGGCGAAATGGTTTTTTCTTTTTTGCTTCACTTGTTTTACTTAGTTGACATTGGCAACAATTAAGCACTAAAAAGTAAAATGTTGCAACTGACATGTTAGAGAAAGCTCATACCACTTCTACAACAGAGGCTTTTAGATACATCATGTCATATTGCAGGAAAATCATCAACCTTTTTCTGCTCTTATTTTCCTGGCTTTCTACATTGGTGTCTAGAAAACTAAGTAAACAAAGGTTTAATGCTGCATATGGCTCTGATTTGATTGAGAAAAGGCTTAAGAAGTATATTTCTCAGTAACCTTTATGCGAGCTTGAGTCATGGATAATTTGGCAGCATTATATATCTTACATATTACATATCATTTTTGTGCATAATTGGAAAGTGGTGTGGTTAGTGAAAGGTGTAGGGTTTCAACCACCCATGTCACATCATCTTTCCCTCTTATAAAAAGCAAAAGTAAATGAATCCTCATTTTGTCAACAAATAGACTCCATAGGTAAAAGTAATTCAACAAATAAGCTTCCTGATTTTGTCATAAATTAATCCTTTCCATACACAATGCTAGATTACATTGCGAGCCTATGGTCAATTTGTTTCAAACATCCTGTTCCTCTGGTTGAATTTTTCATTAATTGGTTGGAGTATCTCTGATTTGCTATAACTCAAACAAGCATGAAAAGTATATTTGCATATTTGTCCATCTGTCAAATTGGATATGTAATTGTTGAAATAATTGTTGGAAACTCAATGATGGATATGCAAGCATGATAACTTGATTTATGCAGCAGACATCGGATAATAATTTTAATAATTCGCTGATTAATAATAGTTGGTGTAACCAAAAAACAACAGGGAAGAGATAGCCATTGATGAGGCTGAACTCGAGTGTAGTGAGTTTGAAGAAAAAATGCTGACTCAGCAGACACTGCAAGAGCAGGTACGTATATCAATTCTGTTCATCTATGAATATCAATAAAAGTATGTATATCATTAGCATACTGACAGCATGCTAATGATTCCTTCTCAGCAACTCGACATGCTGAAACAAATGAGGAAGTATCATCCAGATGCTCAATCTGCACTTCTTGAAGCTGTATGTTAAGACTGATCTCTCTCTCTCTCTCTCTCTCTCTCTCTCTCTCTCTGTGCATGTTAGTATGCCTGTGTGCACGTCTGCAAATACGTTTGTAGTGATAGATGTTTGAACAGTCAGACGATTCTTTGCAATCATACTTTCATAAGGCCAGTTGGACTGCACCGGTTGCCTGCTTCACTACTCGCTTGTTGATATTGAACATGTCAACTTCATACCAACATATTACAGGAAGTTTGTGTATCTAATATGCTACCACTCAATATATTGGTCATTTTTTGTATCTTTCATCTATTTCGTTTTTGGTGCAGCTCCATGAACAGTTGGATAAGGCTAACTTTGACAGCAGTGCAGCGGTTCTGACATCGGATCAAATTGAAGAGATTGTTAGAAGAGAACAAATGGCTGCCAAGACATCCACGTAGGTCTTCCAGCTTTTATATTTTCTAGCCTTTATGGATTTGTGAAGTACCAAAATCGTGTTTACTTCTTAGAAATCTGTTGGTCGATCCCGCACTTGTTATTTGCCACTTGAAGCTTGAATACAGAATTTACTTGTGTCTTTCTTAAAATTTATGTTATAGCATGACGATGACTAAACTGCAGAAAATAATAATATCTTCATGTTTATGTTTTTTTTTTGTTTTTTTAATAAATGGGAAGCGAGAATTGATCCAGGACTTTGCAACATTCTAACAATGTCATTATCATGTTGAACTTTCAATCTTTGAGAAGTGAGTTTTGGATGCCATCATCCAATCAATATTTTAGATATCATAATATTTAAAAAAAACATTTGTTAGATTGTGTTAATTGCAGGGTGTGTAGGGGTACATTGTATGACTAACCAAGACAATTTGGACCAAACGCAACTAAGTTGTAATCCTAACTGCATGTCTCATGATTGATAACCTTTCCAACATTGGTTTGATGATGGTGTATTAGAGGTCGAATCTCGCCTTCACTATTTATCCTTTGAAAAAAAATAAAAAAATAAATAATGATCTATTTTATTTTATGGTATTGAGATGTTGGTTGCATGTAATAGAGTTAGGTAGGAATCTAATTTTAGGTCTCTTCAAAGTATCTAAATTAGACTTGTCTCTGGCATTTTTTATATTATTAATATTATGAAATAATTTAATAAAGTAATTAGTTTTATCCATATTACTTTTTAGGCCAATTACCTAAAAAAATCATAGGTTTTGGCTTTGGACCAAAGAGCATCACTATTTTGAGGATCCTTGGAGTATAATGAATGACCTTTAGAATCTAAAATTTACTGAGGTGATCTTAGTTGATATACAGTAGCAATCCTTAAAAGTTTCAACCACTTTGAATCATATATATTGGCATATTAGGTTTTAATGCTTAATCTTATGGAAAAGGGTAAGTTTTTCAAAATGATACTCAAATGCATCACTATTGGGAGATTTTATGCCGACAACTTCCATTTGGCTTTTTTTATGCGTTGACTAGTTATTTACTTTTTTTTTTTTGAAAAATAGTTTATTTACCTTTGTTAATAGTATCTCAAACTTAATGAGTTGACTGAAAAAGGCTAATAAATACTGTAAAGTGATTTTATTTTCTTTTCCCTTAATATATAATACTTGTAACTTTTATAATTAGGATACAAAATAGGCTTTTAATTTAAAAATTAATTTTGTTTGTTTTATAAATTCGGCTCATTCATAAATTTTTTAGAATTAATAGAGATTTTATCAATTACACTGTTTTATAAATACATATTATTATTATACGTTTTTTTATGTAAAATACGTCTCGGTGAGTGTTTGTAACCATACAGACATTAATAATCCAAAATTTAATTTATGTTGTTTACTAAATTAAATTTATAAATATATTATTCATCAGATTAAACCATGTTCAAGACAAATTAAGCAAATCGTTCGAGAAAAATCGGTCGAGAAAAAGGGGAAAAAATAAAGAAAAATAATGGCACTAAATGACCTATTCAACCTCCTAATTCAACATCCAACACCGTAAGAAGTCGCCTGCGAACGATACCCGTCCGTCCGATCGGAGAAAGTTTGTGAATCTTAAAGCAAGCAATCGTCCCCTTCCGGCATCAGGAACGGCGCACGCGGTACTACTACTACAACGGTAACATTAATATAGAAGAAGGCGAAAGATGAGGAGGAGAAAGAGAGATCAACAGAAGGTGTCGGCGGTAATGGCGGACGTGTCGTTGGCCGGCGGGATCTTGAAGTGCCACAGCCGCCCCGTGCCGCCCACCCGGTACTTCTCGCAGAGGAACTCCATGGCGTACGACTTCTCCACCCGACGGTCCACGTCGTGGAGGAACACGTCCGTCTCCCCCTCCCCGCGCCGCCCCCGTGCCATCACCGCCGCCGAGTAGATCGCCGCCATCCGCCCCGGTGCCTCCGGGAAGTACCCCTTGGGCGCGTCGATCATCAGCACGTCCCATTCCCGCTCGTACACCTCCCCCGGCAGCCCCACCAGCGCCAGCGGGCACCCGCCGTTGTGTTGCAGGCCCTCCACCCCGTCCACCCGGCCCGGCCGGCACTCCGCGTTCTTGCGGTAACCCCGCAGAAGCTGCTCCGCTTGCGACAGCTGGGTGCGATACTTGACGTGGTGCGCCCGAAGCTCGGGCGAGTCCTTCTTCACCGCCGCGTACCACTGCGGATCCTCCTCGAGGAAGATGGTGGTGCCGCCGGGGTTCAGGGCCGCCCACATCTGGGAGTCCCGTCCCAGGCCGAAGACCAGGAAGTTGCAGGGGGAGCGCCGTCGGAGCACGTCGAAGGACAGCCGGATCTCGTCTCTGGACTGCTGCGGCACCACCGTGGTGGTGGCGTAGTAGAGGAGCGCCTTGGCGAGCTCGGACGTGGCGTCGGCCGAGCGGGAGAAGCCGGGGTTGAGCGAGCAGTGGAGGCCGCGGTCGAGGAAGCTGGAGACGAGGAGCGCGCTGGCGACGAGGGTAGCCCCCGCGGCCGCGGCGAACAGTGGCTTCTCCGGCAACGCCCGCATCGCCTCCCTGATCGATCTTTTGCCCATGCAACTACAACAACGAAGAGGGATATGCTTCCTCTTCTTCTTCTTCTTCTTCTTCTGCTGCTGCCGCTGCTACGCCCTTTTATGTGCTCATCTACTGCAGCGGAAGTCAAGTCTACGAGATCAGCTTTTCCCGGCCGCAAACGGAGAACGCACCTCGTTCACCTGGAGGATCGGGTCACCGCGCCTGGATGCGAAAAGCCGGTGGGGCCTTGAACAGACGAGTGAGATCAGGACACGTGGTTCCCTTCGATATCGTGAGTGATGCCAATCACCGGTTGATCGATAACGGTCCCCATAATTCCCTACCGATTTTAACGTCCGCTAATAAGGGAAAAAATCGATGCATTGCATATTAGTAATAATACCGCTTCTTATGATTTCATTAAATTGGATATATTTCGTAGCCAAATTCCTCTCAGTCAATATGACCAAATGTACAATGATAAGATGCCATACGAACAGCAAAGGAAATGTGGCTCGACATCTCATATGGGTGGGTCAATTGGGATACGTATTTAATAGATAGGGATTTAGGTTGCTACGAGATCATTAATGGTAGGATCGTCATTGATGCTGATGTGACGTCATCATCGTAATTTTGTATCTAATCGGGATAGTGTTAGAGATAGAGAAAAGCTTTAATTTTTCTTTTTTTTCCTCCTTGGATAATATAGGAAATCGAAGTAGAAATATTAGAGAAGTTGTCATGTATGATATTTGAGAGAATATTCTTTAAATTAATAATATTTATTTAATAAAAAATAATCAAATGTATTTGGTAAAAATTGTAATAATTTATCGTAAGATTTTGGATTCGAATCTTGATTGCTTAGTCTTTTTAAAGAATAATGATGCAAAGATAATATTTTTTTTCTTTTCTCCAACATGATAGTCCTTTTTTTCTTATTTTTTTATTATATCAAATTATATATTATTTACCTCTATTGGTTTAAATCGGATATCCTAACAAAATATTAGTGAAATAATTAATGATCGAGAGATAACATATTCTATCATCAGTCACGTGAACCAATCAATGAGATATTAAAGACATATAAATGATAATAAAAAAAAGGAGAATATAAGTTTAGTTCTCCTCGTAGATATTTCTTGGAAAAGCTCGAATGACCTTTAACAAAAGGGTACCTAACAAAACATGTAAATGTTTGAGTCATATTTGTGAAATAATTAATGATTGAGAGATAACATATTCTATTATCTTCTTTGAGTCATGTAAACCAATCAATGAGATATTACAGATATGTAAATGATAAGAAAAAAAAAGGAGAATATAAGTTTAGTTCTCTTTGTAGATATTCCTAGGAAAAGCTCAAATGACCTTTAACAAAAGGGTACTTATACTCGAAATCGACACAAGTGAGTAGATAGAGAATACATAGGGGCATAAGACGACTCTCTCTAAGGAACTCGACAAAATAGTACTGTAACTTCGGGAGAAGGGGTGCCTCCTCACAAAGGGGGTCGTAGTGACAAGGGCCAAGCGACTAGTTACCAAAAACATAGGTCTCCGCAAAGTTATAAGACCATATATGGGGGCTGACACCTACTTAGTGCCGAAAGGTTAAGGAAGTTAGTGACTTGATGATAAGAGAACTGGCGATTGAAGCCCCGATGAATGGCGACCATAACTATAACGGTCCTAAAATTGCAAAATTCCTTGTTGGGTAAGTTATGACCTGCACGAAAAATGTAACCATCTGGATATTATCTCGAAGAGAGGCTTGGTGAAATAGACATATATGTGAAAATGCATATTTCCCGCACTTGGACAAAAAAGATCCTATCAAGCTTTACTATTCCTTAGGATTGGCTTTGGGCCTTTCTTGTGCAACTTAGGTGGAAGGCAAAGAAGGTCTCCTTTCGGGGGGCTCAAGCTTACAAATCAGATCATTAGAAATCTCATATTCGACGACAATATGCTTACAAACCATATAGACACTTTCTAATAAACATAAAAAAGATACAAATTATAAATTAAAAATATATTATTATTTGATTTTAGATTTTGATATTAAATTTTTTATATAATAATAATAATATATTATGATTCTTATGCTTATGCTTAAATTTTTTTATTAAATTTTTATTCGATATTAAACATAAAACCATGACCTTCTTTTTTGCTCCTTATTTTTTTTATTATATCATGTTATATATTGTTTACCTTTATTGGTTCGAATGGAATTTCCCAACAAAATATTAGTGAAACATAAAAACTAAATGTAATTCAAATCTTTACGCAACAAATTAGTGAAGCGTTTTCTCGAAGAAATACGAACTCCTGAAGCGTACCAAATAGAAAAGGGTTGACTCGATCGATGCAGTCTTCTTTTCTTCTCATTCTTTTGTTGGCTACTTAGAAACACGACGAATGAACGGTGGCTTGGAATCGAAGGCAACGAGAAGTACATCAAAACACGTGCATGCACTCACTCCCATGCAAAGTATTGACAGGCCAAATGCGTTAAGCAACATGCATCAAAAGAGAGACGAGAGAGACGAGAGAGAGAGAGTAAAAGTCTTCATCAACATGTTTAACTATTGAATCTTGTCAGTAGGTAGAATGTAGAATGAGATCGAAGGAACGAAGGAATAAGGATTACCATTACTACTGCTACTGCTACTAACGTGGAATCTCGAGGCGAACCTTTACTTAACTTGCACTCTCGCATGCATGATGACGAGACTCCAACAGTGTTGACGAGATTACAAGTTTGCATGGATGCATTGTTTTCTTAATGGCATCAAAATCAATGCATATCGAAGCTGTTGTCACCATTTAGTTTCACTTAATTCATCTTCTTAAGAAAATAATAATGACATGTTAGAATTGATTCATTTTGTTAGGTGCATAAAACAATGGTTCATCTGCTGAGGAGAGACCACTCGAGATTGATGACCATATCAACCCTAGTTCATATTAAATTACCCTCCCTCCTATTTCCAAGAATTTTTGTGATTGACCTAAATGTGTTATTGCTTAACTAAAGAAATAATTATATTTGCAATAGTTCTTTTTTGACCTCTCATAGATAATCTAAAAAAAAATTATATTACTTGATGCTCACATATGAACTCCAACCTAAGACCAAATGTCTCAGTAGCGATTAATCGCTTGGTCTTTGATTGTGAACTTTTCTTTTCCTCCAAATAATACGTGATGAAAAGCAAGTCTTGATCTTAGTGTCATGTAGTGATTTTTTTGTAAAAGCTTATCGGATGAGGTTTCGAATCTTAAATATTTGGTTGCTAAGTGCATTTGGTACACCATCACCAAACTAGCTTGTGTCAAGAAAATAAAAGAACTTCAAAGATGTTAATCAAAACAATATTTTGTTCCTCCATCTTGTAATTTTGGATTAGGACCATAATAAACCTTCAAGTGGTTAACAAAAAGCAACAATAGTTTGTGTGGCATTAAATGGGTTTAGTTACATGACTTCTTGATTCATTAGTAATTTCACCTCATCTTAATTACAAGGATTATATATCTCCTCAAAATATATTAATACCATTTTAGTTGATTCTCACTTCTTTTATTATGATTGTTCTCGAATAAAAATATTTTTTATTTTTCTCGGTTAGCTTCGCATATCCACTGGAATATCTAACTAAGATTTTTTTTATACATTTTTCCTTTTAAGTGCCTAAACTAAGATTCATAAACTGACCACTATCCTATAATAATCCCTAAAATTAAAAAAGTTACCTAATGATCACATAAAAACTTTGGATGCCTTTCTCTATCAATGACATAGTCATCAATCTCTTCATTATACTAAATAATTGACTATAAAACTTTTCCTTACTAGAATTTATTATTTATTCATCTTATCTACAACTTTATTTTGTTACTTAGCATTACTAAAAGAACATCTTAATATAAGTCATTGTTATCATGCTGATAAGAAATGTGTCATGCTTGAATTCAAATGGCCTAACATAGATGAAGTTGACATGCACAACAGTATAAAGAAATATTACTTATCTTACATTGAGTTCAAACAAGCTATTACAGGAATATTCCATCCCAAGACATCATTTTTCTTTTAATGTAACACCTGTTTAATCCTACATCATCGAATATTAGAAAAAGATTTGAATTGATTTACAAACACTCGATGAACGTAATATATCATTAACTATGACCTAAATATTTTTTATAGATGATTTAGATTTAATGAATCGTTTATCGCATTGGATTGAATCATAATAAATAATATTAAAACCAACTTAATATTGAATAATGCAAGAGATACTCATGCCATGGTGGCATGAAACCTCTTCCACTTACAAATATACTAAAAGGAAAGATATCCTAACCCCACTAGCCAAAAGATCTCTATATATTTCCATGTACATGGAATGGACTTATAAAAGTGTAAGTGGGATTGGCTTTCTTGTCCCATAGCTGAGAAAAATAAAGATGAAGTGAGAGAATAGGCAAAGCCTATACATGCAAGTCTCAATCAAGGTGAGAAGAAAGGTGGGACAAAATCTTGTGTATATCTTGGATAGATGGAGAACATTTGACTCAATTAAGCATTGATGATAGCATTTGTTTAATGTCACTGAGATGGGATTAAACCACTTGTAATTAAAGAGGCCAACTACTCCAATCTCCCAATTGAAAGAGGTGTTTCAACTAAGAGATAGGATAGCTTGGTCAACCTTGGTTTCATGTAATGGCAAATGGTTTCTACATGTATGATTGAATTAGCAGCATGTAGTTGTCAAGGAAGACAGCAAAGTGGTGAGAAGGTGCCATGAGATCCCATAGCATGTTAAAATATATGGTTTGCCTACAATAGGGAAAGTGTATTGTGTTAGATTATGACTCTCCTCAAAACATGTGTTATCTATTATTGACTATAATGAGATGCCACAATTTTATCCCCATCCCTAAGACTTGCATTTGGGTTGCTTGAGAGCTTTAGCATTCACAGTGTGGATGCATAAGAGGACAGGCAAAACTCGAGAAATCATTGAAGGTTGATATCAAGCAATCAACTTCAAGAGAGATGATGGTAAAATGGAGCTCTAATCATGATTAATGTCAATATCAATCGAGTAACTATGTTATTGATACCATCGATATTTTTTATCAGTTGAAATTCGACAAGTAAAATCTAATCGGTCCGAATATAATAATATGTTTAGGCATTTGTTAACACAATCAATCTTAGAAAACAAACACTATACGAAATGACTCTTCTAAGCATATTTTCACTATAAACTCATCGAGTTAAATCGGAATTCTAAACTTCTTATAGATCGCAAATAACTGAAATTAATAAAATCATCTTTTCAAATGCAATCTTGAATTTTTTTATAAAAATAAATTAAAACAAGATAGAAGATATAGTATACGAGTATCCTTTATCGTGGAGAGAAATTTTTCTTCGAACATGTGATTCTCATATAGAGTTGTCATTCAGATATGATAATACTTTAAAAATAGGTTAGGTCGAGTTGATCTTATTAAATTAGATCAAAGTTAAATGTATTGGCTACTAATATTAAAATTATCCAAGAAAGCATACCGAGAACAAGTCCAAATATAACTTATGTTGATCGTAAGATCTAAGAATGATCAATAAGTAGAGAGTCTATTTTCACCATTAAAACATGTCAGCCATTAACACTTGTGTCATTAGATCTCTATACATTATTTTTTTTATTTTTGAAAAGATTATAATTGATTGTCAAACATCGTGGAGCGATTAGATATGACAAAGATGATAACATGGCTATGGACATAAAGGGCCCATGACAAACCAAGAAAAGTATAACCTACGCGGCGAGTCAACAGTGGTTGTTTAGCCATCTAGATTACCACACCATAATCCCTATCTACGATGTCATGAGACATTTAAACTATATTTATCCTATCTTTGTCTCCTTAGGTTTTCTATAGTCATATATGCACATTTTATAAGCATATAATTACTAATGGTTTAGAATTTAGGTTAGACAACCTATATGTCTGATATATCTCTTTTTATTTTCTTCTTCTTCTTTTACGATTTTACGATATATTAAAATATCAAAAAAATATAGTATATCGGTATCAAACCAATATCTTTAAATATAAATTATATTTACGAAAAGTAGTATACTTCTAAAATATTATTTTATACAGATTCTAGATTTATGGGAGGAGAATTTTACGTACCAATCACGATATTATGCTCACAAGATTACTTGTTTTGGCTGAATTATTCCCTCGATGTGACATGTTTGACGAACTCATACATTATATCACATCATGACATGATCCTTTTGTTTGTTTAGGCCGACGTGACACAATGCCGGCGCCTAACGACATGTCAATACACGAGATTGTTCTATCTATCTCCCTTGCAATAACATATAGATGGCGATAACTTGGTTCATTAGGACACTACCCACCATCCATCCACATCTCACTAGAATTGATGTCCCCTATAATAATGTTTCTTACGTTGTCTTGCTTAGTTCTTCCCACTAAAGCTCACGAAGGATTCCACGTCTCTTCATCTACGACACACTTTCTAGAGGATGTAATAATGCAATCTAATCCTTGATTATTTAATGTCGTTTCTCGATCATGCATCTCTTCTAGTGTTCATAGGAAGCTTGAGGTGACACGATAACTAGCCGTCATGTAAGAAGAGAGAGGCTATATGACATGCAACACCGACAATAGTAATTAATTCGAGATTTTTATTAGCTTGTAGGGGTGTGGAATGAACACACAATGGGTGAAATCTTCCTACCATGAAAACGTATACGAATTAAACATTATTTTTTTGATGTGACGTGCGTGTTATCATTATTTTTTTGGAGTCAAAAATGGAGGTCATCACATCTGATGTGATTGACGTGTGTTAGATGACTTCCTATGTTCAAATTACCTCTTCTCATTCCAAGAAGACAAATCGAACATTGATAGCAACACAGACATCTCCTTTTTCGTTTCATTATCAACAAGTATATGAATTTTACTTATAGTAAAATTTAAGTTAATATTTGATCAAATTCATATTAATGATATGGAAGTATGATATCTTGATATAATCGATGTATAGAACAAAACCAAGATCAGTAAGAACGCTAGACATGCTTGTTGCTATATTTTGTGTTGGGAAAACATGATGAAGAGTTTGCACACTGGACAATCTCGTGAAGCAATGAAACCCTAAAAGCACAACACAAACTTAGCCAGCTTATGAGAAGCCATTGTCTATTCCTTCCATGGCTATCTTCTGCAATTCTCCTGCTACAATGGAGCTGTCATGGTCTACAAAATAGAGCAGCCACAGATAGAGAGACAGACACCCTAATAAAAGTGCACTTGGTAGGAGGTAGCAATGCACCTGAGCCCAAATTAGACTGCCATTAATGATCTGTGCTCACAAACACCACGTCGCAACCATTCCCTCCTGCATGCATGCATGCATGCCTTCCTTTCCTTCTATTTTTCCTTCTATTTTAGATCGAACAGCTACAGAACCACCCCAGTTTGGAAGTCCTACCGCTGTTGTAGCCCAAAACCTGATGTCTAACAACCTCTTCCTCCTAAAACGAAGCTTCTCTCTCTCTCTCTCTCTCTCTCTCTCTCTCTCTCAAGCTTACAATAACTATGATTATGATGTGGAGAGACTAAATGAAGGAAAAAGGAGAAGGAGACAAGTGGTGGGATGCCAAAGGCATATGATATTGTGGTTACATGTGACGTGAGGCTTTGGGAGCTTTGAAGCCTTTTGGTTGAAGCGTGCACCCGCGGGAAGCGACCGGTCAACGCCCCGCTGACCGTGCGTTACGCCGGACATTTCCGTAATTACGTGATGGTCGAACCGTCATTTCGGCTTCCTATTGCTATATATGTGAATGGCAACTGCGTCCACCTCGCTTTGCCCTGAGACGCATACTTCGCCTTCGCGCGGAAGGCTGCTTGATTGGAGAGAGAGAGAGAGAGAGAGAGAGAGAGAGAGAGAGAGAGAGAGAGAGAGAGGCATGCGGACGAGGAGAGGCCTCTGCTACCCCAGGCCGCAGTGGGCGGTAGAGGAGGAGGAGGAGGAGGAGAGAAGGAGTAGGAAGAGGAGGCGGTGGCTCCTGGTCGGAGGAGACGACTCCGTGCCGGGGATGGCGGAGGAGAACCCTGCCGGAGACAGGCGGCCCGACTTCTTCGACGGCCTCCCCGACGACCTCGTCGTTTCCATCCTCTGTAAACTAAGCGCTTCGGCCGCCTCCCCTTCCGATCTCGTCAGCGTGCTCATAACGTACTACTCCTCTTTTTCCTGTGTCGGCTAAATCTTCCACTCATTTACTTCGGCTTTCGTGATAAAGTCGGATTGGCTGTGATAGATGCAAGAGACTGCACGGATTGGGAACGAATCCGCTGGTTCTGTCCAAGGCCTCGGCGAAATCGCTTGCAATCAGAGCCAAGAACTGGTCGGAATCCACGGACAGGTTCTTCAAGCGGTGCGCCGACGCCGGAAACCTCGAAGCTTGCTATATCCTGGGCATGGTAAGCCTCGTCTCCCCTGTTACATCTTTTGTTTTGGGGGGGGAGCGGGGGGGCTAAAGGAGAGATTTTGAACAGATCGGAGTGTAAAGATTCGATTTTTGTTTTGATTTGTGGGTATTTGGTTTCGTGCAGATCCATTTCTACTGCCTGCAGGACCGCGGGAGCGGTGCGTCACTGATGGCGCAAGCGGCGATGGGCTCCCACGCGGCGGCTCTGTACTCCCTTGCAGTGATCCAGTTCAATGGCAGCGGCGGCTCCAAGGGGGACAAGGACCTGCGCGCGGGGGTCGCCCTGTGCGCCCGGGCGGCCTTCCTCGGCCACATCGACGCGCTGCGGGAGCTCGGCCACTGCCTTCAGGACGGCTACGGCGTCCGCCGCAACGTCGCCGAGGGCCGCCGCTTCCTCGTCCAGGCCAACGCGCGAGAGCTCGCGGCCGTCCTCAGCGCCTCCTCCGCCCCACCCTCCGCGTGGCACCACCACCACCGCCACTTGCTGGCGTCGCGCTGCTCCCTCCTCAGCGACTTCGGCTGCAGCTTACCGGCCCCGGAGGCGCACCCGGCCAACCGGTTCATGGTGCAGTGGTTCGCCTCAAATGGGACAGGGGGCGGCTCGGGGGACGAAGGGCTGAGGCTCTGTTCCCACCGCGGATGCGGCCGACCGGAGACGCGACGGCAGGAGTTCCGCCGCTGCTCCGTATGCGGTGCGGTCAACTACTGCTCCAGGGCGTGCCAGGCGCTCCACTGGAAGCTGGCGCACAAGGCGGAGTGCGCTCCCATGGAGCGGTGGCTTGACGCTGGCGATGCTGGGGAGGCGGTGGTGATGGATTGAGTGCCATCCGGCGCTTGAAAGGTCCGGTCTTTTTTTGTTGGCTCTCTCGTTACTGTTTTCCTCTCCGTTTTTGTAAATTAGGCCAAAACAAAATAATAATAATTTTCAAACGAGAAAAATAACATAATGCAATATCGATCATATTATATTAAAGTTTAATGGGAGGAGGGTAGATATGAATGCACACATAAAATATGCGTGTCGAGAGAAGGTGGCGTGCGTGACTCGAGAGCAGCTTTTGTTTTGGTATTATTGATGATGATGCTTCGTGTAACGTTTCCCGTGACCAACCTTTTATGGTCACACGCGGTGGACCAGATTAAGTCACCTTTGCGTTGGGGTTAAGCTTGTGGTACTCTGCGGCTGGCTATAATAAAGTGCTCTCCCTCTCTCTCTCTCTCTCTCTCCCTCACTCCATAATTTACCGGAGGGTAGAGAAGATGATCAAACCAGCTGCACCCATACTTGAAGGACGTCAAGGACTCGTGTTCTACGTAAGCGATGAGCGCCATGAAGAATCCTGAGCGTTGGATGAACGCACGTCAGTATTTTTGTCCGTCTGGCTTTTTGTTCTCGTGTTGGCTTCCTGTGAAGAAGAACGCCGGCGTCGTCGACTCAGGCTGGGGTGTCCTCCCTGCGTCGCCACACGTGCCGTGTCGAGACACACGTGTGGACATTTCAGGGAGAATGGCCGGGACTTAATTGGTCGATTTGTTTGTTCTCGAAAGGTGGCAGATGGGACGGACCCAAAGTGTTGGAAGTCGAACGCAAGTGGACAATTATCTACAGTTGATGTTTCAGTGAATAGCAATTTAGTGATCGCTGTGATTCACAAGTCATTCGTGGCCAAATTAACTCGTAGAATTGCTGAAGCTTTGAGCAGTGCAGTAGTTAGTATGCATGGGGATGTGGGAATTAAGTAGAGGGAGAAGCTGTCTGGGTCTCAGATTTGGATGTTGCTCGACGGACTTGGCCTGCTTCCTTCTTCGAGAGCCGCGTGATGGCACGTGCATGCGTATTGCTTGGGGAGGGAGGCAAGGGGGAGGCTTACGTGCATGAGAAGCAGACGACGTGAAGCAAACACCGATCCGTAGTACTGGGATCGGTTGACCTACGCACGTATATTAGTCAAGCAAAGTAGGTTTCGAATGGACAGTATTCGGGTTGACCCGATTCATCATTTGAATCCGATTTCATAAATATATTCTATATATGAATTAAATTTGGTAAAATGTCACAACCATCAGAGTGGCGCAGCGGAAGCGTGGTGGGCCCATAACCCACAGGTCCCAGGATCGAAACCTGGCTCTGATAATTAATTTTTCACTATTTATTATTATTTTTTATATAATTGAGGATCCAAATTAATCATAGAGAAATTATTATTATGTAAAGGTTTTGCTCGCCTAACCACCGTACGAAGAGGGCAGAAACAGTCGCCTCTGATCGAGAATCTGTCCCGTGCAGGGAGGGCCCAGCCCGTGTGTCCATCGCTGGACTCCATTATCAGGTACATCGAACGGGTGACACGTGCATGGGTACGAAAATTATTGTTGTCTTGGTCGATGTCGGATAAGAGCGTCTCGATCGCCGACCAGGGCGCTGCCGGTTGGTTCTGTGTATCTGTCCGCGATCGACGTGCGAGAGCCATGGATGGAGGC
Source organism: Musa balbisiana (assembly GCA_004837865.1). Lineage (NCBI taxonomy): Eukaryota > Viridiplantae > Streptophyta > Magnoliopsida > Zingiberales > Musaceae > Musa > Musa balbisiana. Next base: position 28,705,910 of record CM017190.1, on the reverse strand, counting down.
ATGGAGAGCCCGGTGGGGAGGTCGCCGCGAACCCCGGAGGCGGAAATCGGGCACCGACTGGAGGATCTATGGGACGTACAGCAGCCGCAGCTCAGTCCCTCCCAGAAGCTCAACTCTTGCTTCGAGGACCTCCCCGTCTCCTCCTTCCCCGCCGCCCCGCCTTCCCAAGGTCCCTTTCTTGTCCCCCTTCTTCCATCTTCGCTTCTTGTCTTATCCTAGTCCTAATTCTTTAGTTTTCATAGCAGCTCTTTCGATCGTTCTTATTCGTTTTTCTTCTCTTAGTTAACAATCTTGATTTGGTACCAATAATTTGCGCGGAGATTCGCAGTTAAACGTCAGATTAGCTAAGAATGCTGGATTTCTGGGTCGATTTTAGTTGATGAATGCAATCAAAATGCCTCCTTGGAGTCGGTGGGCTTAGGATTACAAAGGGTGGCAGTTATTAATACGCAGATGGGCGGAACTTTCCTAGATGTATTTGAAGTTCTGTGTGATTTCTGAACTTGTTCTGACGTTCTAGATTACTGATCGATGTGTGATTGCGGAATTTGATGCGATTGGTGAGAGGAGCTGATACATCCTTGTGTGTCCAGAAGTTTGGCATAACTGGAACCTCTTGATCAGGAGTTATTGTTTTCCTATTCTTGACCCATATATGCACAACTTCGCTGTATTGGATTATTAATCTGGTAAAGTCAATTGGTTGTGAGGCTAGATGGTCTCGGTCGTAACATTAACAGTTACTCGGGGAGGTGGCTAGGACCCTCTTGAACTTGTTGAAAGTTGTTTGGGACTTCTAACAAAGGAGAATTCTTGACAGAAGTTCGTTATTTACTTCCATGTTTGTACATCTAACAGATTTCACTTTGTTCAGTCATTTTCCTTTAAGTTCGCAAGTGTTCATGAAATAGATGGTGATATAAGCCTCCGTCCTTGGTTTCAACTTATCGGGGTTGTATCTTTTAACGTGGGTAGGGCAGCCCTAAATCTTAACAACCTTAAGATCGGGTTTTTTCCCTTTTCATATCTCATATGGTGTAAGCACTGCTGACTTAATTGGAATTTTGCTCAGAAGATAAGCTGTGGTCTCTAGGGCGTATCCCCTAAATGAGATGGGTGTTAGGACCAAGTCAACACTGGGAGGGGAGTGAATTAGTGCTTACATAAAATTATGTTGATTTGGAAAATCTCATTCGATAAAATCGTTTCGACAAAGATCGTATCGAAAAGTAATGAAAGTAATGATTTGGAGTAAATGTAAAGTGAAGTGAGCAACTAAGTAATGAAAGTAAGCAAAAAGGAAAGAACACACTGGATTTCTAGTGGTTCGATCATTGTGACCTACGTCCACTTTCGATTTCTCCTCCATTAAGGTTGTTAGGATCAATACAATACTAAGAGGGTGAATTAGTACTTACGTAAAATTATGTTGATTTGAAAAATCTCGTTCGATAAATTCGTTTCGACAAAGCCCGTATTGGAAAGTAATGATTTAGAGTAAATGTAAAGTGAAGTGAGTAGCTAAGTAATGAAAGTAAGCAGTAAGGAAAGAACATATCGGATTTATAGTGGTTTGGTCGTTGTGGCCTACGTCCACTTCTGATTCCTCCTCCGTTGAGGTTATTGGTGTCCACTAATGATCTTCCTTCAATAGGTGAAGACCAACCACCTTCTTACAAAGCTTTCTCATATTAACGGGTTTAGGAGACAACTCTTACAAGCCTCATACCTCTTCTCGAATGATTACAAAGCTGAAGAAAGAGAAGGAGGACCCTTAGCACTTTTACAACTTTTTTACACCCCAATACTTCAAGATTTTTTCACACTTTGTTACCCTTTCATACAAAAAGGAGGGGGGTATTTATATGCCCTAAAGTTTCAGAATCAGAGTCAAAAAGTGTCTCATCCTGGATTTCTGGGGTATTAGCGGTACCACCGCCATTATTGGGCGGTACTACCACCTGACACTTTGACACTAGGTGGTACCATTGCCTAGTCTAGCGGTACCGCCCAAACTACCTAGGAGGCTGAGCCTCAAGTGGTTCCACCACCCACCCTAGGTAGTGCCACTGCATGGCATGGCTCCAAGTGGCCGATTGGGCCATCCATCTGACCCAACTCAGCCCTGTTTTGGGCACAGTTGGCCCCTAATTGAGTTAGTGGGATTACCTTCCAATTCTAACTCAATCTAAGTTCTAACTATGACAATTAAAATATTAATTAAGTATTTTTTGTTCGGTATGTCAATTGTGTTAGGATCAAGTTGGCACTAAGAGGGGAGGGGGGGGTGAATTAGTGCTTACGATAAAAACGTCAGTTTTAAAACTTCGTACGTTCGATGAAAACCGATATCGGAAAGATGTTAACTTGAAACACGTTCGTAAGCATAGTGAAAGTAAGAAATCAGTCAGTTTGCAATTAAAATGGAAAGCTTAAAGTAAATGCAAACCAGATTTTTATGGTGGTTCGGTCGTCATGACCTACATCCACTCCTGATTCCTCTTCACTCGAGGCCACCGGCTTCCACTATCGGTCTTCCTTTAATGGGCGAAGACCAACTACCCTCTTACAACCCTTTCTCCTTTTCACAAGTTTAGGAGACAACTCTTACAAGCCTCATACCTCTCTTAGACTAAGTCTGAAACTTAAAGAGGAGGAGGACACTTAGCACTTTTTTAACTCAAAATAACAACCCATTTTTGCTCAAATTCTTACTTATCCATGTAGGAATAGTTGGGGTATTTATAGACCCCAAATAACTTCAAAATTGGAACAAAAAAAGGTCTCATCCCGGGTCCTAGCGGTACCACCGCTTGTGCTGGGCGGTACTACCGCTTGCAGCACTAATACTGGGCGATACCATCGCTCAGTCTATTGATACCATTGTCTGACATACTTTCGGAGACTATGTCTGGGAGGTACCACTGCCCAGATTGGCGGTACCATTGCCTATGGGATACCCCAAGGAAACTTATAGGCATTATTTCTATTATCCCGAGGACCAAAAGGTCTTTGTAGCCAAAAGAGCAGTGTTTCTTTAGAATGAACATATTCTTGGTGGAGACAATGAGAGTTTTATAGAGTTGAGCGAGGTTGGAGAACCTAGCTCAAGCACCACTCCACGGCTTGAGTCTGTTCAGGTACCTAGCACACAAGTTCCGACTTTACGTATGTCTAGTAAAGTATCTCATTCTCCTAAGAAATATGTGAGATATATTAGAGGAGAGGATGTTAAGGATATTGATCCTTAGACCTACGAGGACGTTTTTATAAGTAGAGACTCAGGAAAGTGACAAGAAGCCATGAATTCTGAGATGGATTTCATGTACTCCAACAAGGTTTGGAACCTAGTTGAAGCACCCGAGGATATTGTACCCATCGGTTACGTGTGAATCTTCAAGAAGAAGATCGGAGTAGATGAAAAGGTAGAGACCTATAAAACAAAGATAGGGAATAAAGGGTGTCGTCAAAGGCAAGGTGTTAACTATGATGAAACTTTTTCACCTGTAGCCATGCTAAAATCTATTTGAATTCTATTGGCTATTATAGCATACTATAATTACGAGATTTGGTAGATGGATGTGAAAACCGCGTTCCTCAATGGCAACCTTGAGGAGCAAGTATATATGATACAACCTAAGGGATTTGTATCCAAGAATTGCCCAAATAAGGTGTGTATATTGCTTAGATCCATTTATGGACTAAAGCATATTTCTCGAAGTTAGAACATAAGATTTGATGGGGCAATTAGATCTTATGACTTCGTTAAGAACGAAGTTGAGCCTTGTGTGTACAGGAAGGTATGTGGGAGCACTATCACCTTCTTGGTGTTATATGTGGATGACATCCTAATCATTGAGAATGATATAGGAATGTTATCCACAGTAAAGGCATTTTTATTGCCCATTATATAATTGCTATAGCTTGATACAATAGAACATGGGCCATCCTGTAGCTGTTAATTACTCTTTATAATAGGCTTATGATGGACTTAGAAGTTTTAGAGTTTGTTAAATTATTATGGTGGCTTTAGTAAATATGATATTTGTCAAATAGTATATAATAATTGCCTCTATTGATCTTAAAAGACTTTTACATAAATTAAGTTTAAATCATTGCCATTTTTTTTTACTAATAAATGATATAATAATTAATTCCAGAAGATAAACCGAAAGTAAGTTTTATTCAAGTAGTTGCATGATTACAACTAACTGAATCCAACTTCAGATCTCTTGATCTGAATTATATTATAGTCAATTATGAATCAAACATCGAGATTCAAGTTACAAATAACATGTACAAGCTAATGTCATCAAGATGTGAATATTGCCATAAATGTGTAAAGTTACCAAAATAGTGTAGAATTAGAAATGTTCTCATTGACAAACAAGTAGGTACAGCCTTGATACAAGATAAACTGAGGAAAAATCATGTAAGATGATATGAACATGTTCAAAGGAGAATTATAGAAACTCGTCAGATTCATTGAGTTGATTAGGATTAGTGATATAAGGAGAGATAGAGGAAGATTTGATAAGACTTTACTAAAAAGAATAAAAATAAATTTAATTGCTTGAATTTAATTAGGTAAAATGTGCTACATGGAACTCAATGGCGAGAGAAGATTCGTGCAATTCTTCTCTGTTCTGGTTCCCTTGCATCTCTTACAAATGAATAGGATGAGACAGCAAAATTTTGAAGCTTTTCTAGCAAAATCATATTTCATATCGTTAGGCACTTCAACTAAAGGAACTTGTCTTCATCTTTTTTACAGTAGATCTTAGTTTACTTGCATCTGATATGTGAAATCTTGTTAAGAGATGTAGTGGCCTTACTAAATTTTCTGGTCATTTGATGAAAAAACCCATCATGTTAAGTAGCATTGATCATCTAGCAAGTTATGGTTTAAGCCCAAGTTCGGAATTAGATGGCTAGGATAACATTGATTTTGATTTCCTTGGAGGTTTTTCTTTTCAGTAATTGATATACCTTCAGATGCAAGTCTAGCTGATGCTGTTGAAACTTTATCCAAACACAAGATATTAAGCGCACCTGTCAGGAATGTGAATGCACCGGAAGATGCTAGCTGGATAGATAAGTACATTGGCATTGTAGAGTTTCCTGGAATTGCTGTATGGCTTCTACATCAGGTTTGAATAAAGTGCTCTTCTCTCTGCTGTCTTTATTGGTCATACTGAAATACCAAAATTCTGTTGTGCAAACTTCTCACTTAGTTGGAATGTTATCGTCAATTTTTTTATTTTTTGGTCTAAATAGAAAACAAGCTTTTATATTAGAAGGTAAAAAAAGTTGCTATTTAGAGCATCATTTTGTTATATGAATCTTACTATTTGATAAAAAAATAATATTAATTGTTGAGGAATGGCACTGAAATTTATCTCCTATTCTGGAATTTTGAGTAAATTCTTTAAACTCCTTAAGAAATCAGTGCCTATAGTCCAAGTAGTGCTACAAATGAGAATTAGTTCATTGAGTATTGTGGCTACTGATTGAATATGAAACTTCATCAACATTTAGCCCTTAAATATTCAGAGGCATACTTGTCTGCTTCCTTATTTATTAGGTTGTGTTATGGTATGCAAACATATTTTTTATCTCAAGGATAAAGTAGGCCTTGGCACTTTTCTCAATAGATAAAGAATTGAGATAGACAGGTGGGAACAGGTAACGTTTCTCTTAAAAAAATTCCCTCCTCTTCTAAATTATAGTTTGGCCATATTAAGTTCAAGTTTCTATGTCAGGTCATCATTAGGTACACCTGCCCTCTCAGGAGAGAGAGAAGCGAAATTATCATAATAAATGCCTTATTATTTATAGTTATCCAGATTTAGGGCTTAAAAGATCATTATTTAGATTTGGGTTAATCATTTAGCAGAATTGGGTTGGTGTGAGTGATAGATTGGCATATTGATGTTTCAACAAAAACTGAATTGAAAATAGAAATAGGAAACTAATAGAATTCAGAAAAAAATTTAAAAAAAATAAAAGTTAATAAAACAACATAACTGATGCTGAAGATAACTGTAAAATCAATAAAACACTAATAGAATTCAGAAAAATACAAAAACTAAAAATAAAAAATATAATAAAACAACATAATTGATGCTGAAGATAACTGGAAAATCAATAAAATATATATGGTGCGTGGTTTTGTCCAAAACAGAGGCGTATTAGATACCTAACTATCACAAATTATCAACATACTGTAAAAACATAAATAGTAGCCATAAGATATCACAATGCATGTTTGTTGATTCAATAGGACTTGACTAAGTATAGAAAAAGACAGAAAGACATGAGTTGAGGAACACCAGTATGCAATCTCAATATTGAAAACTATTATTGCACATCAAATACTGCTGATAATCATTATTGCCATCGTGGGAATACTAAGAGGGAATTAGGTGCTCCAGCTTCATCTATCCAAACAACAAGGACATAAATGAATCTAAAGGTTTGCCATTTTTCCTTGATTGATTTGTACCGGCCATTGTATACTGGTTCGGGCATAAACCGGGATGCGGACCATCCCTTTCTCAGACAGTCAGTCTTACAGTATAGGTTTTTCTAAAGGCACAGTCTATGGCTCCTTCTGCCTCGTACCACTGTTGTTCATCACTGATCACCCGTCTGCCTCTGCCGGCCACCAGGTTGTGTAATTCTTCCATATAATTCCATGACATCGTCTTGTCTTGATATAAGAAAATATATCACTAGGTGTGATTCTTGCAGAATTGTGACATATACTGTGATATAAGTCAGCTCCTAGTATAGTTGGAAAATTTGTGAATCATCCCATCTTCAAACTTGTCAGAGCCTTGGGACTTCCAGGTGCTTAAAGGAACAAATCAAGTTTTCCACCACTTGAGGTTTTCTCCTCAACATTTAACCTACCTACTTCCTGATACTATGTTTTTTGAGCCAATAAAGAATTACACTTATAAATCCAACAGCTTTATAAGTGTAATTTAACTTGTTATGCAGGTATTTTGCCTTCTCTTTTTCTCAATAGTTTTATGCTTACTAATCTGCTACAGTCCTGCCAACCCCGAGTAATTGGGACATCATAGATTGTTGTTGTTGTGAGACAATTTTTCAAGCGATTCCCTTACAGTTAATTTGCAAATGGTGCTTCCTTTATACCTGACATTAAGTGTGCTCAATGAGTTTCTTGATGCTGCACTGGTGCTTGTTGTTTGGACTTGCTAGAATATGGTTATTTATCACACAATTGCATTAGCACATTTAGTTCGAGAGAACTTTTTTGCTCAACACATTCTAGTTACGGTAACAAAATATTGTGAAACCCGACAGGGTTCTAACCTTATGTATTATTTGTTTTGCAGTTTGAAATTGCAAATTCAAACCCAGAAGCTGCTGCCTCAATGGGTGGTTGTTTCTTTGAAACTCTCACATCATCAGAATTTTACAAAAATACAAAGGTTGTGTTCGCTTGATTCTTGATAAACGTATTTTGTCTTATGTTTGTCTAATGTTGATATAATACTTGACGTCTCCATAGGTTGAAGATATTGCAGGGTCCTTTCGCTGGGCCCCATTTCTCGCCTTGCAGAATTCTGACTCTTTCCTAACCATGTTGCTACTGCTATCGAAGTATAGAATGAAGAGCCTTCCTGTAGTTGATCTTGGTGAAGGGAAGATTGAAAATGTCATTACACAGTCTGCCGTGGTTCACATGTTGGCAGAATGTGTAGGGCTTCATTGGTTCGAGAACTGGGGATCTAAAAAATTATATGAGTTGGGCCTTCCAATCATGAAGCCTAATAGACTTCTTAAGGTGATTATCTGCTATTTATTTTTTTATCATTTTTTCAAAAATATTTCTTGCACCACATTTTGATTATCCAACCATGCTAGAATGAAAAATAACCTTCCAGTGCCTGCCAACATGTCAGAAAGAATCATGAGAGAACTAGTTCTTGAAGATTTGAGGACAAACATAATTATATATAAATATTTTTACAATTTTCATGCATCAGTGGAGAATTTGGATATAAATAATGGTGATTTTCTTGGCTATGGTAAGGATTGGAATGCGGGCCTTGGATCAACCCTATCATGACCAAAGATTCACTTGTGTTACTGCTTGTTATTCTGACACCAGTAACTAATCACATTTATGCCTTTAATTAACCAATATATGTACTGATTAATCTGCCTTGAGGAACTCTATCATAACTAACAGTAAGGAGATGAGTCAGTGTTATTTAAAGTTTCTAGGCAGGGGATGAAGACCATAAAAGACATGGGTAGTTATTAATTAAAATTTATTGGACTTGGAAATATTAAATGGCATTCCCTTCATATAGCTTAGTGGTTTTAAATCTAAGCTAATCCCAATTTTTTAGAACAAAAAAATATTGTTGTGGTCTGGTACAATGAGGCAGTCCCAAGAATTAGATACCTCTGAAGTTTACATCGACCTAAAAGGTGTGGTAAGTAGGTTGTATTAATAAATTCTATTATTATTTGTATTGTACCTGAGTCAAGGAGAATCCTTTGCGTCATATAGGGGTTTCCCATAAGTTTGTGGTGCATGACTAGCATATCAGTTCCTCTGGTTTTGCTGTAAATTGGAATTCTTTCTATGATTGCTTGTGGGCAATTAATTACCTTATCATTTCTGTCTTTACATTTTCTGCATTCTCGTTTGCACTATATTTATTGTGTCCTGACCACCCTTCTGATCAAGCCTTGTCTTTATCACTGACATTCCTTCTTTTCATGCTTGTCTGCTCATTTAACAAAGTAGGAGCACCTGTGGTGTCATTTATTTGGGAGTCTCCTTGTCTGTTAAGCTTGGTGTTTTCATTCTGCTATTATTCCATGAGGTCAAAACCTTCCTTTCACTTCATAGATTCATTTTCAGAAAGTTGTTTAGAACTTAAGAGTGCTTGGTTTGGTCATTTTAGAGCCGATTGTTTGACTGATTGTGATGCATTAGATTAGTTAGACATCTATTTTGCAAATTCGTCATGTCATGTCTTCTCAAGTTTGCAAGAATGATGAGTCTGGATCTTCTAAATAGTTGGGCAGTTTCTGACATCTGGCATACTATATATTATCTGTCTCCGTCTTTGCTTGTAGATTTTGCGTTACTAGAAATATTTTCTAAAGAGATTGAATTAGTTGTTTGTATTCTTGTTGAGGCTTTAACTAGCATTCATGGAACAACTCTTTTGTATTTTATATAATATTAGTATTTTTATTTATTGTCTCCCATGGATCTTTGTCTTCAGTATCTATTGCAAGTTACAAATGGCAATAGCAGTTTATAGTTTGATCCTCTGTTTACTTAAGGATAAATGTTTCTCCATACATGGTCCAAAAGCAGAGATAAAATATGACAGGCAAATGAAAGTTATCGATGATGACCTTATGTTTGTTGTAGGGTGTGTATCAAAGTTTAACCATAGTGAAATTTGTTCCTACCCGCTGTTATAATTCCTGCAATTCGTTTTTGATCATCTGCAGGTAAATGAGGAGGAGCCAGTTCTAAAGGCTTTCAAATTGATGCGAGAAAAAGGAGTTGGCGGGCTTCCGGTAGTCAACGAAAGTGGGGAGAGGGCTATAGGAAACATAAGCATTAGAGATGTCCAGTATCTTTTAACTGCCCCTGAGATATACAAAGATTACAGGTGCCCCTAGCAGCTTTTTTTTTTGTTGCAATTGGTTAGGTTTAATTTTTTTACATTTATAATTTAATTACTTCCATTAATATGTCTCAGATCTTCACCCTAAACTTGTGCTTGTTTAATCTATTTCTTGAAATTGGTTTATATCCATCCAAAAGTATAAGCTTGAAACCACGTAAATCGATTGCTTAAATAAGCATTGATGTCATTCTTTTCAAAAATTAGATTTATGTAACAAACATACAGACAAAGGATGAAAAAGAAAGGAAACGAACAAAAACAGAAAAACTCAGGAAGACTACAAACAAACATCTTGAGCCAACACGATCAATTGTAAACTTACGTGTTCACCCTATGCACTTGTTATTTTGCTTCACAATGAGAATGAAATATGTCTTCATCTTTTGTATTGAACTTATTTTACATCAATCTTTTTATTTAGCATCTCCAATACTATTCTTTTGTGGAGAAAAATATTATTGCTATTTGATTCAATGAAAGCTATGGGAATGGAGACTTGACATCTGCAAGCTTCTTCTGCAGGTCAATCACAGTTAAAAATTTCCTAACTGCTGTACGAAGCTACTTGGAGGAACACCACGAAGCTTCACCCATGTTACGTGATCTAGTTACATGCAAAAGAGATGATACACTAGAAGATATCATTTTGAGATTAGACCATGAGAAGATTCATCGAATCTATGTCGTCGACGAGGAGGAGAATCTGCAGGGAGTAATCACACTTCGGGACATAATCTCCAAACTAGTCCATGAACCACATGGTTATTTCGGTGATTTCTTTTACGGAGTGGTTCCGTTGCCGGAGAGTAGCAGGGTGTAAAAGATAACTCCGAACTCGACACTCTGTCGTTTAAACCTGCTTTCTTCTGTTTCATGCATATGCATGTTGTATCAACTCATTCTATTGCCTAATAGAATCTGTTGTTTGTAGATTGTAAGTTGGTCTTATTGCAACTTCGGCACACGACTGTTTGTATCGCTTACCTTATTTTGTTATTCCATCTCCTTGTACAAAAGCCACTCTTCTGCTTAGCTCATCATTTGTTGTACTTAGTTTGGGAGTATGTCCCAAATGCTCCTAATTATCCAATGCTTCTATGCTCTGCTTCAATCTTAATCTCCTTCAAAAGCTACTCCTTGATTCATGTTGCAGGTTATTTCCTGTTCCCAGCTCTAATAATTGATTCTAATTCTGTGATATTTAAATTTTACTGTTAGAAAAAATTTATCCCAGTGGATAGAGAATTGCTGATGTAGAAAGATAAGCATAAACCTTGAAGTACATGAAGAGTGGATGTAAATCATGCTATAAAATGTTGGCTTTTGGGCTCTTTCGTTAAAAACTCAACAGTACATCATAAGATTTTGGACTTGAATTTTACTTTTATAATTTATTATTTGTAAAAAAATCTTTAGAGAGAGAGAGAGAGTGAGAGAGAGAGAGAGTGCATTAGCTAATCCTTCGTAGGCTGCAGCAGCTAAAAGACACCGCACATATCATGTACTACAACCAGTATGACTCGAGCCTTGCGCACGTTCACCCTTCCTCTTCTCCACCACCATTTGAAGCCCGCCCGCCATGTGAGCGGTCAGCAGCGGCACAAACACCGGCGGCCGACTGTGCCTGTGATCCCTCCTCAACTCGAAGCGGCCGAGTACAGCGGCCGCAATATACTTCATCTGAGCGAAGGCCATCTCCTTCCCCAAGCACACCCTCGGACCCGCTTGGAACACCGGGAACTTGTAGGGCGACGCCCTCACCACCTCCCCGTGCTCCGACAACCACCGCCTGTGATCGAACTCCCTGCAGTTCTTTCCCCACAGCCTCTCCATCCTCCCCATCCCGTACGGGAAGTAGGTCACCCGGTCGCCTTTCTTGATCCTGGTCCCGTCCGGGAGCTCATCGCTGCCGGCCGCGTGCTTCGAGTCCCACGCCACTGGCGGATACATCCTCATGCTCTCGCAGAGGCATGCTTCGAGCACCTTCATGTCCTTCAGTTCTTGGTAGCTCAGTCGTCCCTTGAATCGCTTCACTTCGTCGACGATCTCCGCTTCGACGTCCGGACGGCGGGATATGAGCCAGAAGAACCATGTCAGTGCGGCGGACGTCGTGTCCCTCCCGGCCATCACGAAGCTGATGACCATGTCGCGGATCACCTCCTCGCTGTGGCCGCCAGATATGAGCCTCGTCAGGAGATCGTTGTGCTCCGTGCCTTTCTCCATCTCCGTCTTCCTCGTCCGGATCAGTTCCATTATCGATTCATGGATCAGCTTCACCGCGCTCCGGAGCCTCCGTTCCGACCCTACGTCGAACGCCCGCTTGAGCTTCCAAACCGCGGCCATCGGCGCTGCCCCGCGCCTCGCGCTGATTCCCGAGGCGACCTCGAAAGCGTTCGCTAGCTCCGACTCGGGCAACGACGCGTCGAGGTAGCAGGGGTCCGTCCCGAGCGAGACCTTGCATATGGTGTCGAAGGCGAACCTGCGGAGCAAGTCTTGTACGTCCACGGCTCGGCGGTCGGCGCACGCCGACGCTAGGATCGGAAACAGCCTTTCCTCAGCCTCCGACTCAAGAGTCTCGACCACAAATTCCCGGAGCGACTTGGTGGTGAACTCGTGGCTGGCCAGCTTGCGCTGGGTGTGCCAGAGCTGGCCGTCGGCGTTGAAGATGCCGCAGCCCAGCAAGTCTCCGAGGATGTCGGTGAACGCCTCCCCCTTGGGGTAGTTGGGGAAGTTGGTCCTGAGCACATGCTCCACGTTGTCGGGGTTGGCGGTGACCACTGTGCGGCGAGCCCCGAAGCGCCCGATCACGATGGTCTGCGTCGGGGAGGACGCGAGCAGCTCGGTGTACCAATCCAGTAGCCGGTGCCTGTTCCTGTAGAACGGGACCAAGCATCCGATGACAGGGTGCATCTTGGGGCCATAGGAGGAAGAAGAACCAGCGAAAGACCGCAGCCAAAGTACAACACAGAACAGCAGCAGCAGAAGAAGAAGAGATGACAGAGGAAGTGAGTTGAGGAAGGAGATGGACATCACGGCCATCGAGATGCACGTCGACACAAGGATGGGACTGAAGGGCGATGAGCGGCATTGCGGTTATATAGGCGAATAACAATCGAACACGCGGCACGTGGAAACCACTCGTTATCCAACGCGGGCTGAAATGGATCGGTTTATGTCGGCTGAGTAAAGACTTTTTTGCCATATCTGACATACGGGGATTTCCACGTGGCACTCTTCCTGCACGTGGGAGTAAGGCGCAAGAGTTGCGGCGCCCACACGTGTGGGAAAAGATCGACGCTTCACTGTTGCTTAGCGACGAAGGCGGCCGACGTGTGAGATCAAAATTAAGGTGAGATTAAGAATAGTGTCACCGTATTAGACTTACGATTTCTACTTGATTAAGACAATCCATGAGCACCCAAATCCAACCTCAGTCAAAGGTCCTCAACTTCATTTCCCGACTGGAGTCACGACTTAGGCGACGGGCACTGGATAATTACAGCGGGGGGGACACATGCCTTTCGATATGTTTTTGTTTCTTCACGATAATAAATCAAGGAAAGATGGAACCATTGGAATTTTAGACAATTAATCCTAAATCAACTAAAACAATTGAGCCAAAACTCATGATAATTAATTTGTGTTGGATCAGCTTGTGGGATGTTAACTATAATCGGAATGGCCAATTCAATGAGAAGAATACCTCTATCTAATCCTAAAAAAGTTAAATCAAAAACATTTTCTTTTACTTTGTATATTTTTGAAAACAATGATTCCTTTTGATGATAAAATACACAATTTTTTGGTTTGCTAAGTCACCTTCAAAATAATTAGTGGCAAAGATTGCATCCTCTCTTCCTTTTTTTATGTTTTCTTGCCACAAACACATGATGTAGACTGGCAAGCAGCTTAAAGATCACTTCAATCACTGTCTAAAGTGATTGGACAGTCTGAACTGAGGAGGAGGATTTGGATGCTTGCCTTCCTCTTGATTTCAATGTGTGGAAGGGAAAAAATAAAGAAGAAATTTGTCTCATCTATATATATATAATATATACATATGCACATAAGAAAAGTGTGATCAATGAATGTGATGAGACAATCCACCAATCTTCTTAGATTTGGGCTACCAAGGAGAACTTGAACTAAAACATGTCATGTTGTTTCTTGTTTTGGCTCGATGATTGATTCAGATCAGTGACTTGAGTGAGAAAGGGATGATGGGAGAGTGCAAGCGCAGAAACACCTTTAATGAATAGGGAAAAAGAAGTGCAAATAATGCAGTCATGGAAGGCATTTGAAGGACTACACTTTCAGAAGAGGAACCAAATGTTTGGGAGAACTTATTTTGGCTACAATATATGCATTCATAGCACACTCTCTTTGTTTCTGAAAGATCACCAGCATCTCTGGCAGAAACTAAAGCCACAAAATATGGCTTCCAATTCTGTGATACTCAATACTTACTGTTAGCAAATTTCACCCAGGAGAAAGAGAGAGAGAGAGAGAGAGTAGGTGATGTAGAAAGATAAGCTTAAACCTTAAGAACATGAAGGGTGGATGTACACAATGTCATCAAAAGTTTGCTTTGGATATTTTATTTAATTTTACTTTATAAATAGGTTTTGTAATTAGTTTGCTATTTGGATAAAAACTCAGTGCATCAAAATCAACTGAGTTCCTATTAAAGTTTACAACAGAAAATGAAAGTATATATATATATATATATATTTATTTGTATGTTAGGTTAAAGATATAAAACTCATGGATATTATTATAAATTATTTTTTAAAATATGAAAATATAAGAAAATATGAAATTATTTCTGTAAAATAACTCCTAATTTAATTTTGATGATTACCAAAATTCTCTATAAATACCCTACAAATCATACATAATTATTATTTTTAAATTACTAATTTAAATATAATTTTCGTAGAATCTTTTATAGAATTCAATCAACTCTCAACTCTAAGTTTATATAATTTATCATAAATGTCAATATTAGCTCTTAAGTTAAGTTATTCAGTATCAAATGAAATTTTATCGGATATACTCGTAGTTTTCGTATGAACCTTTGTCGAATACAACTGACTCCCAATATCAAATGTGTTAGAGGCTTGGATTGAAATACTTTAATAAGAATTAAAAATTATTTTTACGTAAGATAATAAAAAATTATAATATTTTTTTTGAAATCTTAAAATTAATATATTAGAAATAAAAATAAAAAACCGTAAATTTTATCATATTTTAAATAACTAAAAAATTATCATAATGTAAAATATAAAAAAAAAACCCTAAAAAAAGCCCCGCTCAAAACCCTCTGTCGAGCTGTCGCAACCCCTTGCGAAGCGTCACCCCCCCGAAGGAAGGGCTACTCCTCGGAGCAGCAAGAATGTTCGGGACCCCGTCGGCGTCCTCTGCTCCGGCCTTCGGCGCCCTGTCTAACATGCCGGCCTTCGGCACCCCTTCTCCCACGCCGGCTTTCGGCACCCCTTCTTCATCCCCTGCTTTCGGCACCCCTTCCGCGACCCCGGCCTTCGGCACCCCTTCCTCCGCCCCAGCGTTCGGCACCCTTTCTGCCACCCCGGCCTTCGGCACCCCTTCCTCGACGCCGGCATTCGGAGCGCCTTCGTCGATTCCATCGTTTGCCACGCCATCCCCTTCGCCTTTCTTCTCACAGCAGCCGCAGCAGCAGCAGTTGCAACCGTTTGGGTTCCAGCCGACCCCATCGCCTTTCGGAAATGCTCAGATCACCACCCAGATGGCCCCCGTCGCTGCCCTCCAGCTTCCCCTCGCCGATCGTGACATTCATGTCAGTGCTTTCGTCAATTTTCTCCGAGAACTCCTTTATTTTCTAATAGAGCGAATAGGGCTTTATCAAATGCGTATAAATATTGAATGTTGGTGATGGGATTCTACTAAAAGGATTGGATTTTGGTGTATTTAGGCCATTCTTGATGCTTACAAAGAGGAGCCTGGGAACCCTAAGTACTCCTTCAGGGTCTGATTTTTCTTTCCTTTCTTTTTCCATTTGAAAGAGTTAATTATGAGGCGTACCCTTCATTTCTTGGGTTTTGTGTTTAATGAGTTCCTTTTTCTTAATTTATTCTTTTCAGCATTTGCTGTTAAGCGTGACAGATCCTGCGTTACGTGTGAAGCCTGTTGGCGCATCTGATGTAAGTTCTTGCTTTTGTCCAATTCCTTGATTTTTTTGTCTTAAGTACTTGGAAAATCCTTAGGTTTGTTGATTTTGATATTGATGCAAATGTTCAATTTGGAGTTGCAGATCATGTGGGCAGAGGCAATGGCAAAGCTGGAGGGAATGGATAGTTCAGACAGAGATCGATTATGGCCTCAGCTTGTGCAGGGCTTCAAAGATCTCTCCAATCGCCTCAAGGTTCTGTTTTCTTACCTTTTGTTTTGTTTCTTTTGATTATCATATGATCCACCTCATACATGAAATTTGTGATACTTGTACGAAGTTAGGACTATTTCACTTCATTATTGAGTCTTAATTTCCATTTCTTCTTTTATTCTGATGACAAGTTATTGCTAAATTGAGATCACATTCCATTTCTTTGAGAGAATGTAAATTGTTAATTGCTTTGCATCCCAACAAATTGGGAAACACGCTACATGAATAGGTATGAACCTTGATGTTGTTGTGTTAGAATTGTGTGGTGGTTTGAGAGTAAGTAAATGTGCACATTTATTTTTAGGTGAAGGACACATAAAAATATCCAAGGTAGGAGTTCTCCTTATGGTGTTGGACAATTGATTTCTTTAATAGCATCATTTGTTTTTTAAGGGTCTGTTTACTTGAGCAGATCATAATAGGTGATGCTATGGTGGCTATGTGAGAAAAGCTATTATAGTTTTAGGTTAATTTCAGTAATTTGACTTTATTAAGATGATACGATAGAATTGCCATATTTCTTAAATTGCAGCCCAGTGATAGGTGCTTCAAGGATTTCTTTATGTCATTGATAAAATGATAGTTGGACATAGATTTTGTTTTCAAGTGATACACTTGTTTGGCTTTTTGACATGAGGTCAAGGAATCACAAGATATGTTGAACTGATAGGCTTGTTTGATTATTTTTAAATGTGATCAACCAGAAATTCATACATGCATTAAGGATGGGAATGGGGCCCCGAACTCATGGGTGTCAACTATTTGGGTAGTTTTTCCTTGACCTTGAAGCGATGTTATCAGGGTCGGGGTGGCTCGGATGGCTCGTAAAAGACCCACCTTGGCAAAGTCCTGACCTGACTCAAACCAATCTTAACCCCTTGTATTGTTTATGTGACCTTATATCCCTAATAATCAAATTTATGCTGTATCCCAAATTTACAATTATACATGCGCTTTCACTCTCCTTCCATTCACTTCTTTGTCCCTCTCCTTTCTCTCCTACTTTCTCTTCTTCTAGTCCTTGTTTTGTTTCCATTCTCATTCTCTCTTTTCTCTGATAAACAGTCCTCACCATCAATTTCTTTGCTGCACACATTTGTATCATGATGACTTAAAGCTCCTTCCTCACTCTCTCGTTATTTCCTCATTTTCCCCCCTCATCTCTCCATGTTAGGGTCAATGCTCTCTGCCTGAGGAGGCCATATATCATGTCAAGCTTATCAATGAACTTGTCACAACTCAGAAGAGCTCCTTAATTATGTAATTCATCATTTCATTGGCTGACCTCATGTTGTAGGTTATAGCACTGCTACACTTCTCAATGAGGTGGTCTATTGTCTCTCGTTTGTAGCATCCCATCACTGTTTTTTTGTTGTTGTTGAGAATTGTGTCTTCTTGTCACCATTGCCTCAAGGTGGTTATTGAGCACATCTCCATTGGCGGTATGAAAGCCACCATTGGACTAAGTTAAATTTTTGTTTTTTTTTTGTTGTTTCTGTTCTCTTTATATTAGCATCAGCAAACCAGACTAAATCAAATCTGAATTTGACTTCAGTTTCTTCTCACCTTCTGGTTTATTGTAGTTCTTACGTATAGAGAGACTGAAGCCTTTTAAAATCATTTTGACCTGAATCAAATTGACCTAAACAGGGCCTTAGAATGAAGATCCAATTGAGATTGAACTTTGCCTATACTCTATTCTGTCTGTTACATGATAAGATTCTGTTGATGTATGTTGCTACATACACCAAACATAATGCGACCATGTGTATGTGCTGATGAATCATGTTGCGTCATGAAGCATACCACTGTGGTGAAGAAGAGATGCAAGCCAACATAGCCTTGCTTCTATTGCTAACAGGCTGGCTTGCAACTGATATGAGGTGGCGCTTCCCTTACATGTAACTTAGCGATCCTTGGCTGTTACAGCCCTAAAAGACTATTTGTGGCAAAAGGGTGTCCAAATTTTAGTTAATTGAGACATATATCAGCTTCAATCAAATCAATAGGTCTAATCAGTTGGCTTTAACTTGTGTGTCTGTTGTTTAGGTTAGGTCTTAGTTGTTATCAGTTTTAGTTAGATCTGATTCAAGTTCTGGTTAATCAGGTATAATGATTAATTGAGTTTTTTTAATCATATTTGACTGAATTATGCCCACAAGTTCCAAAATTTCAAGTTATAGTGGATCAATATATGGCTATCACTAGCTTCTCAATACCATTTGTGTTGGTTGTTGTTACTTAGCTTTCAGATTCTGTACTAGCTTTTTTTGCATTTATAGTTAGAACCAAGATGTTACTAAGTATTACATTTCTAAATAAAATAAGTCTTTGTTGTTGGATAACCTAGGTGACCCTCAGGGTTGGACATATCATATATCAAGTGAAAACACCACAATCTCAAGAAGAATTTACCATTTTATTATCTAATACATAAATAGAAATGAGAGTTGCCTACTAATTTTAGAATTACTTTCTAATGTACCCTAGTATCATTCAGATAGAAAAGAATTTGATTATGGCACTGCAGTTTGTCAAAGCATTTATATGCTAAGAACATGATTACAGAAATATCATGACATTGTTATGTCAACTAAGGTTTTTAAATATCACTCTGATGTTGGTTTTGGTAACCTACTGGACTACTAGATGATATACAATTCTTTGCCACCCAGTATCATTCAGTAAAGTAATCAAATAAAAAATGACAATACACTCCATTATTGGTAATTGATTGGACCTATAAATATCAGTTGGTAGGTAATGGTCCATGTTCAAATCTTGATCTCAATCCACACTATGTAAAATTATGCATAGTATTTGATATTTTCCTACATCGAATATATGCATTTACAAATATTAATATACATTATTGCGTATGTTTGGATATGGTTATTTAGGTAATTGTATACGTATTACGTAAGATGTAGATAAGCATATCCTAGACATTTTAGGGCATGTTTTCTACCCAAAAACCAACTTAAGCACTAATATAATAGACTTTGATGATATATGTGAGGTGCCATAGGTTGAAAATAAGCATTTTATGTATTGACAACAGTATATTAGACAATGTCACGTGCAATCTCAGGCCATGCAGGGATGGACACTAGACTCAATCATGTGGGCACAAGGTTAGGCTCTCGTGAGCTAGGCACTTGCTGCATGAGGCCATGCGAATTGGGCCAACACAATGTCTCGTTCTTGCATGGTGAGGGCAATGTTTACAGATTCATGCACTTGGACTAGGCATCAAACCAGGTCGGGTGGTGCCAAGTTGGGCGCACATGAGTTTGGCTCCTGCTGTGCATAGGCATGACCCCCGTTCTAGAACCGACGGTTTCGGGTCCAGGTTTTTGGGGATCAGAACTGGATCCGGGCAGTTCCGGGTTCGGTTTAGATTTGATTTTGGCGGTTCAGGTTCCATTTATATATATATTTTTTTCTAAATTTTAATTTTTAATACAAAATAATTTAAAGCAGCAAAAAATTCATATTTTATTTCAAAATTTTGATCAAAGTTCCACCTTGAAAAGTGGATGTATTTTCATACATGTAATAACATAAAAATGAATATGTAAATTTTTTGCAAATTTATTTATTTATTTTGAGTTGTGAAATGACCAAAATGCCCCCAAAAAATACTGTCTAATTGTTGACTGAGGCAAATTAATCATTTCCCACCTTTTGTCCAATGGTCAATGATCAATTTTGATCTTTGGCTATTTAATGTTGTTTTTTTTATTTGGTCAGTTCGAAGCAGAATCGGAAACAAATCGGAATTGCTGGTTCTGGTTTAGGTTTCAATTCTACGTAGTTGGAACTTGGAACCAAAATCAAATCACCTAGGCCTGGTTCCAGTTCAGTTTGAAACTGGCAAACCGTCAGGCCTGTTTGATTTCGATCTGGTTCGGTTGTAGTTCGAACCATGCCTAGCTTGTGAACTTGGCGAGGTAAGTAGGGGGTATGGTTTGGCCCAGGTGAGCTACTGGGACATACAGCAGTCCAATTGAGGCACTTGCTTAGGTGGGACTCAGTTGAATGCGCCTTGATTGGACTTTGTTGAGGCGCTTAAGCCTTGCCTTGCTTTGCTTCAGTGCCTAAGCACGTGGCCTAGCACCTTTTGACAACACTGGCTTATTCATTAGTCAAAGGGTTCAACTCCTTGATTATTGCAAAATATGTTATAAGTAAATTCATTGAATGTCCATTGGGAATTTTAGTTGACAAATATCAAATATGTTATAAGCTTTGATAAGGCCCATTTATCTTGATTTCCTTTTTCAGATCCTCAAGGTTCCGTATTTGTATTGTTTTGTGGTGTGTTCATCTAGGTGTATGTAGATACAGAATATTCTTGTTCCTTGTAGATAATGTCTAACCATTTTTTAGTGGATACAATTACATGAACAAGCTTTTAACTTATGAGTTGGAATATACTTATTGAGCTTAATGAAAGGAACTCATGATATAGTGTTCTTATATTTGGTGAATGATTGCTTTGAAAAATTACACGAAGTTTCAATTCTTCTCTGTAATGTCATTCCTAGTTCTGATGACTTTAAAGTTGCACATTATTTAGTACATCTAGCATTAGTTTGAGATGTAAAATCTTCCATGGCATTGTTACTCATCTTTATAGAGGTTGGCTAGTGTACTGTTACCTGTTTGAAATATTTCTTCAGTATGTTATTAGTATATACCTGCATATATCAATATATAAGGTATTTGCTAGAAAACAATATCTTGGTTGAGCATATCCAGTACTTTGACACAATTTTCTTCAAAATCTACACCTATAAATTGAAAAGAGCAAATAGGTGTGAACCACACTTAACACACCTTCCATTAACTACACTTTTATGTGAATGTCCTACATGATGCATCTAAAATATGAGGGTTTTTTTTCCTTAAAATGAGACAGTTTTATCCAGGATGCTTAAGATCATGATATGTTGACTTTCAAAATAAATTTGCTAATAATTTGAAGGATTTTAATTTTAGAATAAATATGCGGAGTTATTAAAATATATACACAAGATGAATAAGAAATATTTTCTCATAATCAGAAAGAGGAAACAAAAGAAACATACAGAAATTGTGGTTAAAATTCCGTGATTAAGTGTTTCGTATTAAAATGGAAGGACAATGACTTAAATTTGTGTTATGTGCTCGGACACACCTTGGCTTCTCCATGCTGAATCTTCTTGTGCTTCAAATCAGACCAGTTGGTTGACCAGGCTGACAGTGAGGTATGCCTTGCTCAATAGTGGATAGTTGCTTGACAAAACGAGGTTGTCCCCGTAATCATATCAGAGGACTTGCTCGTGCTGAATGCTTTAGTGCTGAAAGGCTTCATTGGAGAGTGCTATGGTTGATTCCAAAGATTTTCTTGGCTGATCCATTGTGTATGGATGTGGGTAGAAGTTTGGATGTCATAGGAATGCAGATGTAGCAGTCAATGACAAGCAGATAATCAACTATACCAAGATTATAATTGTTCCCATGGGTTATGGAGTCCTATTCCTATTGATTACAGGATGATTTAGTTGTTCTAAGGTTTAATGGCTATTCTACTTGTACAGCTCACTATAGTTCTAGTGTTAATACCAATGCTAATGCTACCATTGTTTCTTAGTTTATTGGGTGTTGATGTTGCTAAAAAATCCTTGTGCTATGGCTTTCTTGCTATTTGTGATGCACTGGCATAACTATTGAACCTTTGTGTGAAGATATCACTCCCTATCCCTTGTCATTTGGTTGTCCACCAATAACAGTTGATTTTCAAATTTTTACTAACCTCAATCTACTATTGCATTCCAAGCTATAAAATTATGCACGATTAAAATGAAAGCTTTATTTATGTATGAATTCCCCGATTGGCCAGTGCTGAGCCAGATCTAATGTAGAGTGGCCTGTGTGAACCTAATTTTATCTGATTTCTCTGCCTTTTTGCTGGATCACTGGTGTTTTCACCAACTTCGCAACTACATTGCTTCCATAGTCTGCATGATATCTGTTTACTAATTATTAACTTTCTTCTTGTTGTCATTTGATGTGTTTTGTTTTAGCATAATCAATCAATCAATCAATCAAATTTGTCTGTGTTAAGTGTGAACCATCTTGAAGAATGAATTACGAGAGTTAAATTACATATCTAAGCAAGAAGCATGAAGAAGTTCTCAATCATGTAACTACGAGAGTTTAAATTACCCAAATATTAGTTACCATCTAGAACTTTGCTCTACTTTCTTGTCATGACAAACTAAAATTACTCTGGCCAGAGATGTGCCTGCTTTGTCCAGTAATACCATCTCTAATGTTCCTGCAGCTTCAAGATGAAGTTCTTGTTTCAGATGCTGAGCGGCTGAGGATGACCCAAGCTAATGTCAAGCTGGTTTGTCTCTCTTAGCATTTCTGCTACAAGCAGTACAATCTAACTTGTTCATCTAATCCAGTACCTTATTTCAGCTTCAAAGACATTTTCAAGTAGACACTCTCCAGTGGACCCAAAGATTGAAACAGAAAGAACAAGTGCTTCTAAGGCGTCTACTGAGGGTAGGAAATGCTACTCTAGTAGTTAGTGTTAAAATCTGGAAGTGTTTATCGGTATTAGTAAATGTCATCGGTATTAGTAAATGTCATTATAATTCTGACCGTACTCTCTAACATGATGTGTCAAAAAGATAATGAGGATAGTGGAAGCTCTGGAGAGCAAGGGTTACAGGATGCCTCTGATGAAAGGTGAAGCTGAACTGACTGAAAAGTTGGCTGCAATAGCAAAACAGGTTGGTCCTCTATTTTGGATCCCATCTCCAGTCTCATTTTGTATAATCTTGTTGAGTTAGTGCTTTTATGTGACACACTTCAGCTGAAGGGACCTGGAGCAGAGTTATCAAGGAGGGTGCACAATCTGGTTTCAATATCTCGTGCGCGTGCTAACACTGGTGAGCTCAATGGTTCAATCTACATTCCGGGGTCAGCAAAGATAAGAGAGCAAAGCCTTGCTGACTTGCAGGAGGTAAGGAAAACCTGGCGTGTAGTCTGCATGTAGTCATCGTCTTCCCGCGTCCCTTTTCTCATAATTTGTACGTGTTCTGTCGTTAGGTCCTGCAACAGGAAACCGAAGCAATTGCCAGATTGGGGAATGTCTTGAAGCGGGATATGAGGGACTTGGAGATTATCATGTCTGAGGGCGCAGACACCTTAGAAGACGACAGAGGACGGAGTCTGATGAGCTGATATCTTCTAACCTTTGCACGCAAGGAAATGGGATATGAAAGGAAGTCAGACTGTATAGGAATGAAAAAGGATGAAAACTAGTGCTGATTCAGCATGTAGTAGTTGTTGTCTTTGGCATCAAAATTCTCACTGGGACTGCCAAAATGTGGCAATTTTTAGGTAGTGGCAACTCTTGGGTGAAGTATTGCTTATGTTGGGATCTATTATTTGACAGGATTCAGTCACGAATTTTCTGCCTCAGGCTTTTATCAACAGAGGAAAATTTACTCTTCATTCAGAAGTGGTGCATATGCAAATGCCAATTGGCCTCATGAGCTCATCAGACAGTTGGCCAGTTAAATTTTCTTGGAAAATATAAACTATTACTTGCTTCCATGCTAATATATAGATTGCAAGCTTCATACTATGGTAATATTGCTCCTTTATAATTTGTGATTGTGTTCAAGGGGAAGACCATATTGACTTTGATACATTTATGATTTTGATATCATAATACTAATCAGTGTTACTTTATTGCATTTGTTTTCTTTCGTAAATGATTGAAACTTTAGGTCAAAATGTTTATCATCTAAATTAGCTAATATTTATCATTGATAGTACTTAGTTTTTCTTCCTTTTTTTTTTTTAATGTAATGACTATTTTCTCATGCTTTTTTTTTCTTCTAAAAGTAGTGTATACAAAAGGGCAAATTATTTTAAAAGTATTTTATTTTTTACTTTTTTCCAGTTAGCATCTCTTTTTTATTTATTTTATTTTTTACTTTCTAAATGATGAAATTGTCATTGTTTTCATACATACTGCGCTGCGTCTATTATCGTGGTTTTATCCGTTGCCTCGACACTCAGTCTTATCTATTGTCTTCGCCTTTCATATGTTGCTTTTACAAGTGATCTCTCAGGAGCGTGGGTGGTGATCGACGATGGTTTTATCCGTTGCCTCGACACTCAGTCTTATCTATTGTCTTCGCCTTTCATATGTTGCTTTTACAAGTGATCTCTCAGGAGCGTGGGTGGTGATCGACGATGGTTTGGGCCTCAAACGCCTACCCCTCTTTTGCTTAATCTTTTCGAGACTCGACTCGATCACAAATGCTCCATCATCACCTCATCCCTCTTTTGCTTACTCTTTTTGGGCTTCGATCACAAATACTCCATCTTTTGCTTACTCTTTTCGAGACTCGATCACAAATGCTCCATCATCATCTCATCCCTCTTTTGCTTACTCTTTTCGAGGCCCGATCACAAATGCTCCATCATCACCTCATCCTATCATGACGAGGTGAAAGCATGACAAACAAGAGCAATGGTGGTGGTGACGAATCCTTTTGTGATTACTAGCTCAATCGAGAACCAATGGTGTTGAGATCTATCACAAGATGAACGAAAGCAAAGGTGATAGACGAGAGACAAAGAAGATGATAATATAAAGCAAAGGAAACGATTGACGAGACGAAAGTCAAAAATAATTTCATCTTTTAGGAAATAAAAAAAAACTTCACGAGAATAAATAAAAAATAAAACACTGATCGAAAAGAAAAAATATTTTGTTTTTGGAGAATTTATCCTTAAAAGAATCAAGTAGAAAACTAAGTAGTAGTCAATGGTAAACTCAAGAACAGATGTTGTACTTGGAAGAAAAGTTAACAATGCTTGCACTAAATAACAAAACTCTTTTAAGAGTTTGGACAGAATCGAGACAAACCAGCAAAATGCTGACTTTTGATTATCGAAATAATAATTTATCAAAACAAATCAAACTGAAAACAAAATTGATATGATGCACCAGATCTCAAAAAGAAAAAAAAAACTCAAACAATTCCCTTATAACCACCATTTACATATCCCACAGGAAGAAAAAAAAAGTGGTTTACCATAAGAGTTCATCCATGCCAAAAAGAACAAATAACAAATTCTTGGTTTTCTCAACGCTAAGACTTTTTGATCTTTTATGAACAATGAGACGGAAGTCTTAAGTAATTTAAAACTGCATTTTGCAATTAATAACAAAAAAATAAAGATGGTTCTTCTGTTCTACAAAATTCTAGTCAACAACGAGGGATGCATTATAGAAGATGCATCAACCAACCCAATTTGCATGGAACCTACCTACCACACAGCATTCATCTGTTTTACTTCAGACACTTGAACTTACCAGGCTCTATTTGCCCGTCTGGCAAAGGAAATTTCATCAAGCTACATAATTTAGCTACAGCTTCTTGCAACTGATCAACGTCAATGCACATGTTCCTAGGGGAAGCAAAAAGAACCTCATTGACATCTTCTTCGAGCTCAAGTGAAAATAGTTGGCTGAAGGCCTGCACATACCAATTAGTCATTGACATCTTAACATACTGTTAACAGTCATGACGGGAATATACAACTAGACATAAACAACACAATATGATTATCAATTGTGCAGTTTGAATCTTACCGCCTTTAATCGCAAAACAACCTTCTCCCTAATTGCTGGAGATCGCGACACCAAATTTATGACAAACAGACCTCCTTCTGAGAGAAAATTCTTCACTTGTAAAAGAAAGGATTCTTCAACAAAGTCTGAAGGAGGGCAGGATAACCCAGAGCTACAAGCAGTGAAACACAAAGTTGTCTTCATATATCAAAATTTTCAATCTTAAATATCAATCTGAAAGTGGACATAGGTAATCATAAGTTCTACCTCAAATCAGATGAATCTGCATCAACAATGAGAATTTTAATTCCACTGCTGTTTCCATTCGCAAGAGACTCTGTACATGTTCCATCAGTTTCTTGTTCATGTGACTTGATGACATTTGCATCTTCAATAAACCGGATACCATCACCAATATGGACCTAATAAAACAAGACAAAAACAAGTAATTTAAGATACACAATTTGTACATCGGTAAAAGTCTAGATGTCAAGCAAGAAAAATGTATATTCAGAAAAATCGTGTGGTCTGAATGATCACATTTGGTATTGAAAAACAAACATGCCAACATTAACAGATTCTAGTGATCCTGAAAGCATCCAGTGTTCAGGCTAATCTCCTTGGTGAAGTATTGCATAAAGCATCACTATAGCAGGCCAACAAAGTGGGATTTGAGGTGAGGCAGCTAATGGCAGTCAAATAGACTACCATATATGAAAGAATGATGCATGGGTTCACTGTAAAATTTGGTAACAGAGGTTTTATGAAATGTGCATGCAAAGACAATCAAATAAATGATAAATCAATTTGCAAATACTATCATTGCATTCACATCTAAATGTACTATGGTTTTGAATCAACTTTGACATCAATTAATCAAGTAAGAAATCAAGAAAATCATTCAAATAACTAGAATTTTGAACATGAAATAAATGTAAATAAATAGCAATTACTAATAAAAAAGAGAAGATAAAGAGGGATTGTCTAGAAAATCTCAATCCTAAATACAGTGAGACCTACACCTGCCAGTGCTTTGCTCTCATTTTTTTTCATGAAATCCTATATGAAAAGATACCAAAGTCAGATCATTCTTGGCTCAAACTAGGCTCGTGCGAAGCCTTGTTATAACCTACACTGCATCACAAGGTCCACATGTCCCTGTGTTAGGCTATTTGTGGAGCCACCAAAGGAGAGTCATGCATTCCATATCATGATCTGGCTTGATGGGATAACTAATTCATTAACCTGATAGGCTTTAATTAATAACCCAAAATGTTTAAACCCTTATAAACTAGTCCAAATCTCCCATTTCTGATCATCACTAAACTACGGGTGTAACAGTCTTCTCTACTTGGGAGCTTGACATCCTCATTACGACTCAAATATAGCTCAGAATCAAATCCGATTAGTCAGCCCAGTGGCGCTTCTAGCCGAATCCATAAGTAATCCTTTTCTATTCAAGCTCTTCACCATACTCAATCCTAAATACAGTGAGACCTACACCTGCCTTTTTTTCATGAAATCCTATATGAAAAGATACCAAAGTCAGATCATTCTTGGCTCAAACTAGGCTCGTGCGAAGCCTTGTTATAACCTACACTGCATCACAAGGTCCACATGTCCCTGTGTTAGGCTATTTGTGGAGCCACCAAAGGAGAGTCATGCATTCCATATCATGATCTGGCTTGATGGGATAACTAATTCATTAACCTGATAGGCTTTAATTAATAACCCAAAATGTTTAAACCCTTATAAACTAGTCCAAATCTCCCATTTCTGATCATCACTAAACTACGGGTGTAACAGTCTTCTCTACTTGGGAGCTTGACATCCTCATTACGACTCAAATATAGCTCAGAATCAAATCCGATTAGTCAGCCCAGTGGCGCTTCTAGCCGAATCCATAAGTAATCCTTTTCTATTCAAGCTCTTCACCATACTCAATCCTATGTTCACTCTAATACCATTTATCATGTCCTGACTAGGGATGGTTGATCCATTAACTTAGTAGTCTAAACTACTAGTTCAAATGCTTAAGCCTGAGTCATTTGATAATACACAAATCAATTCAAATCTCTTTCCACTTTTGATGTGGGACTAACCTGGGAATGTTACACTATAAGGCATATTTAAAAGGACAATTGCAGTGTATAGTATTTTAGCCAACATAATAGTCATGCATCCCATCATTAAGGGATAATAACAGTCTAAATGTATAGTCTCCAAGTGAAACATCAAAGATATAGAGAGGAAATAAAGAAAACGTTAAGATTCCCATGTCAAGTTTTGGTTGATATAAAATTTGTTTTTAAATCACTTATCAAAAATTTACTTTTTAAAAGTCAGCAATGACCGAGTTCATCTTATATCACTTTGTATCATAACAATCATGACTACAACAACAAAGGACAGATGTTCAAAGCAATTAACCGAGTTAGATTATAGAACATGGTCTCCTTTTGGTCCAGCTAATTTACATGTTGTATATTGGACCCTTTTATATTTCCTTGAATCAAATACTCTGCCAAATTGGCTAACCAAATTCAAAAACAATGTATTTGAATTGGGATCATTGAGCCCCTATCCTATTGGGTGATCTCTCGGCCTATCAATTTATACCGGCCATAATCAGCTACTGGTGAACAGAACTATAAAGATGAAAAAAAAAAAGTAGAGAAGACAAAAAGAGGAAGAAGAATGCAGAACTAGTTTCTCAATTTCTTACCCTTTTAAGATAATCCATAACACATCTATATAATTTCCATACAGTTTTAATATTTAATCAACATTTTATTTGAAATAATCTGAACCATATTCAAGTGCTTGAATATACCATAAATTGAATAAAAAGATATTCAATTTTCTTAATTATATCATTCTTATATTAGTTTTGAAGTTCTCTTTCTAATTTTCACTTTTTTTCTTTATTCTGGAGTTCTTGATTTTTGGACAAAACATCAATTCAAAGATATGACATTAAAGTTCTTGAATTTTGTACCTTGAATGGAGAAGAATTTACCATTAAGAGAATAAGAACGGCCAAAAAAAGGATATTAGCAGACTATATCAAACCACTATCAATCCCACACAGGGCACACACTTGACTCCAAAGACAGTCAAATCCTTTCTATATCAGTCAAATACTAACACAAAAGTCAATATACATTGTATTTCCCTCTCTAATTGTGAAGAAGACAATCATGAAGTTCCCTGTACAGGGAAAAAACACCATTTAATTCTCAAAAAGATGTTTGGACGGAATCTTTGGAAGATTCCTGCTATACCTAGGGTTCATGTTTTTTGTAGGAAGCTGCTTCATAGGTGGGCTTCCTTCCACTATGAGACTGACTAAGCTTAATATCTGTTCAGCTCGGTGCATAAATGTTATTTTTGTGGGGGTGATTCTGATGAGCAGGATCATACGTTTTTTGAATGTCTGTTTGCCTCCAAAGCATGGGAGGGGCTGGAGAGGAAGTTAAACATCAGATTTCAATTTTTCGCAAGTTGGAAAACTGGTGATTGGATTAAGGGGACCTAGCTAACCCAAGCCGAAAGATGGTCACAATCAGTCAGATTGACTTGGGATCAACTGACCACACAGATCCGAGAAAGAGGAAAAGAAAATATCAAGGATTTGAGAATCAAACTCAGGGATTCCAGTGAACCATGTTGATGAGTGCATTGCTTGAATATGCTGCAATGACATTCACTAACTAACAGTTCAGGAGGGGTGTCACAACTTTATATGACATGAACATATGCAATTAGGCACACAGATGGATCAAGCCAAAATTTAACAGCTGCATGCCTGATAAAGTAGTCATCTGAATTTACTTCATCAACATGAGTGAAAACTACTGGTGCATCTGGCCACCCATTGCCGTAAATTTTAACACAGCATAGAAAAAGAATTTGACACTGATCAGTCAAACACATCAAAAGTCAAGAAACTAATCAAGAACCATAAAAACGAAGGACAAATATGAACGTTTGTTAAATTACAAAGACTAAAGCCAGCTCATCATTCCAGTACTATTAATCATAATCTACACAAACAAATCGTTATGCACATTTCAAAATAATCACTTTTGCAATAGTCGTGTGTGTATAAAATGAACAGTAAATGCAAAAGATTAATGGGATCAATTTAACATATAAATATAAACATAAAAGAGAGATATAAAACAACCTTCATTCGGTCATCCTCAACAAAGCTGAAATATTGCCTCGCCAAATCCAACATAACAGGATCCAACTCCACCACCTTCATCAACGGGAAAACAATAAGCAACCATCAATTCTTTCTCTCAATAGCCCATTGCTCATGAAGTTCCTACCTCAAGTTGAAGAAAAGGAAGGCAAGCATGAAGAAACATAGGAAGAAGCCCAGCTCCAAGCCCAACTATGTATGTTCTAATCTGCACATAAATCAGTTTCACACTTGGAATAAAAAAAGTTATTCTTTTCTATTGCTACAGAAACAAGAACATAGAACATTCCCGATGACATCATAAGTTGGTAATAAACTATTATGTAATATCATAAAGGATCAGTTTATTGCCAAATGTCATTTGTTCTCATCGTCTAACATGTCAAATGTCAAACAGTGTATTACCTTTTTCCCAGATGATACAGCAAGCTCCAAAGCAGAAATTATAAGAGCAAAGCCAGAAACAATTCCACTGTGGTAAAGACTAGCCAGACAACTATGGTCAACCTTCGTAACTTTTGACCCTAGATTTAAAAAAAAAAGATGTATTTTAAAGATTGTACTTTAACTTAAAAGTGCATTTCAAAAAGGGGAGTCATATTTTTCTTAATAATTAAGATGCAACAGACAAAGATTTGGGTACAAAATATGTACTCATGCAAATAATTCCAACAGGCTGATCACTATGTATCATTCAGGCATCATTTTTCAGAGATAAATTATCTTCTCAAGCTAACATAACCTTCAAATCTCTGCACATGTTAAGAAAGTAAACAACATACTTAATTACCATCAATCAATTTGTACGAATCACTTCTTTTTTGACCTCTCTTTGTCCTTGTTCTTGAAGGTGGAACATTTCTCTTCCTATCTCTGTCGGCCTCTTTGCTATGTGCTTCTTGTGAGAGCAATGCTTCTGATTGCACCATGCTCGAACTTCTCCCAAATGTGAGCCTACGAAACAACTTCAGTTCTGATGGATCCCCGTCAGCATTATCATAGATCACATCTTCAACAATTATATGCCCAGTAATGGCAGATGTAGCCTAGTGACAATAAGCAACATAAATGAGGAAAGACAGTATGATAAGATAATATGCTAGAAGAAGTGATAAATAGTTCATATGCACTATAAATGTAATTGTAGAGGAGCATCCATCTCCTCAAAATAAAAAAAGCATCATCGAGAGAAAGAAATTAGAATTTAGTAATAAACCGAAGTATACGAAGACAACACACATGAAATATCATATCCGCAAGGATCTGATGAGGGGCAAATCCACAGAGAATGTCAGATGTACATATAACATATAATAACTGTGCTTTAGTCCACCAACAGAGTGTCTATGAAGTTCTTGCAATTTCATTTATGTGTCCGCGAATTTCATTTAGATGTACATATAACATATAAGTGCCTGTTGCTTTGGTTATGATAAAAGTGAAGGCATTAATAGGACCTACATGTCATCACAATTGCATTTGTGAAACATCAATTGAACAAATAGTTGAAGAGTAACTAATGAAATTGAGACAAACATAAAGATAAACACTCATATAACTTTGAGAACTGATAGGTATGGTAAAAAATCAAGCCATGCTACTGACTTCCACCTCAAAGGTAGTTTCATTTAACAATTTCTTGTTTTAGAGAGGATCACAATAAAAAAATATTGTATTTTTCTTCTTTATGCTTCCTAACTCTTTTCAGCAAAATTTCTCAGAAACATGAAAAGTTTCAAGCTAAGGATACGAGGTCTCAGTGAATGAAACCCATGTGAACAATCAACATTCGTACACAAATTTGATATCAAAGAGTGCAACTGCAACATATTTTTCAAGATGGTTATTAAATAGAGGAATAATAAGAAAACAAAAGTCATAGCTGCTCCTATTTTTGCGGCATTGGTTTCTTCCAGTAGACAGCCACAACAAACATAATGCATGAAATTAACAGGAAACAAAACAAAGTAATTTAGACATGAAGCCAAATTTTCAACTCCTAACCTCATGGACAATATTTCTCTGCTTGATGCCATCACCTGCCATCATGAACCTGATATTTTGGAACCAAATCCAAACAGTCATAACTTGCAAGCATTCCAAAAAATAAATAGAACGAAATTATATGCTAAGGAAAAATATAAACAAAAGTATGCTTCAAATGCGTGAGTAATCTGGTTAACATTTTTTTTCATGCTGCAAATAAATGAATGACCAAATATATAGTAAACTAGAACAGGCTAGTAATAAAGGCCACGATTCAACTCAAACAACAAAGGCCATAAAGGCATGCAGGCATAGAAGAGACTAAACAAACGTGTGTTCCACAACATGACAGCAATGAGCATCGGAAGGCAATTTAGTAAACACTATGAGGCCTACTAAGCTCTAGTGATGGTAATATCATTAATCAAACTATGGGCCATTAATTCTCTATTTATTGGTAATGATAATTGAAAAAGACTTTTTAGGTCTTTACCTCTCCTCACACCGCTTATCCTACTTGACTTGCATCATCTAATGGGTGGATCTATATGTTTCCATTGAACACGTTCCTACCACCAAAGAAAGCTCTTCCCCATTGTATTCTCAAATTGTAGTTACCTTAACTTTTCACCAGTATAAATATTTATAATATTTTAATATTATGTCTTTTCTAATATCCCCATAAATTCATCTCAACTTTATTACGGTGAACTAGCTTTTGCACATACTTCCTAAACACCCAACATTCTTATATATAAAGCCTAGCAAGTCAGGAACAATTTTATACATTTCTTTTGATCCAAGAGGTACAAGGTAATCATCCAATACTTGTAACACCACCTCTCCACCAACTGTCCCGATTTAACTTTATAAACAATATCTTCGTTGAATAAAGTAATATTACATGTACTGCTTACAACTGTCAAGTTATTCTTTTTCTCTTCAAAAGCAATGAATTAGCCATTGCTTTTACTAAATGATAATCTGATCAGTTCAATCCCTACATGACTCACAGATAAAGGTATGAGTGATTAGAAACTGAAGATCAATCACATGCATGCATATCCTTTAAAAATAATATATGATTTTTTCTATCAATACTTTATTTCAATTAAATTAATTAAGCACTGGAGATATAAGGTCACAATATGTTCACTTGAAACCTACTGAGGAAGATCCACACAAGACATTTGGAAGCACAGTGAGAAAAGGATGTTACAGCCTGTCTAAATGCAGCCTAAGGGAAGATCCACACATAGGATATGGAAGCACACCAAGGGAAGGATTTTGAAGCCAGCTCATGATCTATTGGTTCTTTCATAAGAAATTATTTTCTATTGTTTTCATGATGAAATTTCATAAAATAATATCAGAAAACTACATGAGTTGAATAATATATACCTTGGCATTAATCATAGGGAGAAAAAAGATGTTTACCTAGTGTGACCTCTGCAGACAATCTCATAGTTGACTATAAAAGACCAACAAACAAAAAAAAAATCGAAGAATAAAGCTTTGATGCACTCAACTCAATCAGTTACAGAAAAATTATATAGCTTAGACGAATTTAGTGCTTTTAACGTTTGAGTACCATCATTACATTGTAATACTGGATAATTCACTAGAGTAAAATGTAATTATACAGGACAAGGAGCTCCTTTTTGCTAGGTAGGAACTAGGGTTGTTAAATGGCCGAACATTGATCTACAAAGCATGCAAGCATTTCAGATGAAGATTATTAACAAAGAAAAAACATCATGGTGAGATTCTTGAAAGAAATTGATAGAGAAATGGCAAATTCCCCAAAAAAAACCCAAGTTTTCACTTTTTCCTGCAATGCATCCCCTTTTTGGTTTATTCCTGTATGACGCCCTTTATTTTCTAAAAGACAAGATTACCCCTAGCTTCATGCCAGTCGCCACCTCCGCCCTGTCATGGCCACCGCCACCCGCTGTCCTCGTCCACCATTGTCAAGGCACCGCTAAGGGTCCGCCTCCGCCCTGTCAACCCCATCGTCAACCTCAGTAAAGGAGGAGGAGACGACGATGGCAGGTTTAGCTTCCACCCCCTCCCTCGCATGGCCCATCGTGCCTCCTTCCCAAGCTAGTTTGCTCTCCTGATCGAGTGGAGACAAGGGGCGAAAGCAGTGGGCAGGGCGCACTTCTTCAGCGTAGAGGTCCGAAATCCACGAGGCAAAGGGGGCCGAGTATGCCCTGCTCAAGGATGGCACGATGGAAGGCGAACCAGGGCAATGGGGCGAAAGCAACCACGCGAAGGTAGCGGGTCCTCATGATAGGACGGAAATAGCGATGAGGGACGGAGATGACAGGACAAAGGTTAGGGGTAATCTCATCTTTTAGAAAATAAGAGGCACTCTGTGGAAATAAACCAAAAAGGGGTGCTTTATAAAACAAACAGTTGGGGCTTTTTCTAAAAGGAATTTGCCTTAGAGAAATTGCATACAACCTGACAAAAGGTCTAATATCAACTATCAAGGTCAAAATTATAGTAAAATCAACAGCATTATTTCATTATGCACATTTTTGGACTTGTGATATCAAAAAAAGGAAAGTAAAAGCAATTGGAAACTAAGTACCCTAGTCATAGGAAGAAGATGATGACAAGCATAAAGGAGGAACAAAATAAGTAAAAATGTACTTCAAGCAGGTAGGAACAGATGGAAAAGCGGTATTGGTAGTATCAGAAAAACTGCAGGGCTTAGGGCCAAAACTAGGGCTTGAGAACCTAAGAATTTATATTCCATAATCACTATAAGAACAAGAGCTCCCAAGTTCATTCATTAGTCAAACCCCTCAGGTTGTAACATTACCATACAACCAGCAGATTCTATCATGGTACAGTTGGATGCTTTTGGACAGTATGAATTTGACATGTTTTTAAGAGTGCAATTGTTAGCACATGTCAAATAATCAGGGATTTAACCCTATCAACTAAACTCATCGAAAATTAGCAGCAATAACTATTGTCAGCCGTATGATTGTACAACATGTTTTCAGCAAAAAGCACTGTATCAACATAATACTGGCAAGCAGATTCATGTCATGCCAAGGACCGTGAAAGCACATCCTTTATATTTGCCTGGCTAGTGCCCATGAGATTGGAGCCAGCTGAAGCATAATAACAAAACTGAAATCCTTGACAGTATGAAGTTGGTAGATAATTTGATTATCAATTCCTAATATTACTGTGTTCAATATTTCCGACAATAATCTGTTAGATGCATTGGCACTACAAATATGTCTTATTGCTTGTAGAAGACAACAACTTCTATTACAGGTCGTTTATCTAATACCCAACTATTCTATGACAGATATATAGATCTTCCCTCCATTTAGTAATGTTAAGGGCATCATTCTCAAGATTATCCAATTACAATCATAAAAAAACATACTACTTCAGTGCGAATTCTTAAAAATCCATGTATCTAATTGTTCGATAGAAGAGAAAAAAAGCTAGTTACCTTTCACCAAGGAGTTCACATCCCCACCACACACAAAACAGTAAAAAATAAACATGATAATAATAATTTTTGGGCTAGGAACTATCTGCATAAAGATAGAACACTTTGCAGACAGATGAAATGGTCCTTTAAGCTGTTTTGGAGATTAATAGGTTCAAAATTTTGCCAGATCTTAATATAAGGCAAAAGGCAAACATCCAGGAATAAATTCTGAAAGAGTATCCTAGAAAGTTATAAATATATAATCAAACATACACAATATCTGAAAAATAAAGGCAATCAATAAAACCAATTTCCAAAAAAAATATACTTCAAAGTGAGACTTTAATGGGCAAACATACGGAATCCGAGCTTCGTCATCTGCTTTTCCAGGTGCTAAGTTTCTTACAAGAGGAGATAAATCCTTCTGAAAAAAATAAAAATAAAAACTCAAATGACAAAGTTGGAAAAGAACAAATTGTGTCATGATGATGCAGCCCAAAAATCAGCACACAATTACATGATTTTGATAACATTACCTGGATGTCATCCATGCTGGCACCAGTATGGCTTGAGTTCAAGAAAACCTACAAAAAAATGGAATCAAGCATGAATAAAGATTTGAATGCTATCAACTCAATTAAACAATGCAAAGAAAGCTAGTTTCCATGCCCATCCTTAGTAAAGGTACCATAATTAGGCGAGCAGCTTTTGAACTTTCCACAATAAGCCACTGTCCTTCTTCTGAAGTAAACAACCATTCATGAGCTCGAGCCTAGAAATGAAGTTATGGTCATATATCTCAAGCAGAGAGCTAAAACATTTATTGGCAGATGAATTATCCTAACATTAGAAAGTAATTCACAAAACCATCACAAATTAGTAGTTCAAGATCCTCAGGAATAAAGAGTTTAATATTTAAATACGAGAACAATAGTAGACAAATATTCTGATCTTTAGATAAAAGAAAATAACAGTTAAACACGTGCTCGCAATAGGAATTAAATCAAACTTCCTGATCACATCAGTGTAGACTCTGTTAAGTGATAGCCTAGACTGACCAATACATAAATAAAACATTACATATCTGATCTCAGGATGGAAATGAAATTACAGTGCTTAGTCAAATCACCATATACTTAAGCAACGGCCTAGGCTAACAAATACAAAAATTCATAAAATACTATGTTCTGTCTGATCTAGCAACAAAACTCCTTCAGCCTCTGAAAGCTCATTACTTAGTATTCTTTTACTGTAACATTTGTTCATTAATATACAACATTGTCTTTAAACAAAACCAAAATGTCTTTACCTTCTCGCAGCTTTATTAGGTTCCTATTAATTTTGGGAGACACTCCAAAATAGGTACAAAAACTAGATTATCATTTGACACCATTGGTTTTTCTGCAGTCTGAATAAACGAAATTGCAGTTCTAACTGAAAAGAAATAAATAGTACCAAAAATTCACCCACCTTTGGCACAATAAAGACACCACAATGGTATAAGAATGGTTCAGATAGTTGCTGAGAATCCAATAGTACAGCTTTGTAGTGAAAAAGTGAGCTTCCTTGTTCGCCGAGAATAGTCTGACACCTGCGTCCTGGGACAAGCTCATTTAAAGCACCTTTGGCACCTAGTTGTAGGTCTTTTAAGGAGTACACAATATCAGCACCGGCAGTATAGCCACTGCGAATTCTGTTCTCATTTTCAACTGCATTAAGCAAAGCATGCACCTGAAAAAAGAACTAAGAATTCAGTTGCTTTTTTTTTTAAACTTTCTAGTATATCTTAAGTCATATCATCTTAAGAAGAACAAAATATTTTCTTATACCTGCCCTCCTTTATGGTTTATGGAATGTTGGTCAAATAGTAACTTAATCAGGTTTGGTGCACCCAGCTTCTCCTTTACAGTAACTACCATGAAGGTTTGGAAGGTAGGTTTGCTACCAGGTTTTTGAGGGATGGCATGTATACTTGTCTCCCATCCGAATCGTAATTCAGTGAATAGCACATCTACAGAAGAACATAGAATTTTTTCAGGCTAGTTTATGAAACTATCACAAAAAGAGCAAAAATGAAAAAATGAAAAAATTCATGGATGAGAAGAAAACATATAAATGCATTATTTATCGGATGGCAACCATCACAAGTTAGCTACTATGTAATTAAACAATTAATGAAGTTCGAACAACACTTCAGTTAAGTTTGATTTAACTTACCCAAGACATGAGATTCTGCCAGAGTCAGACAGAGAAACTTTCCTCCTGATTTAAGCACTCTCTTCACCTAATGATCATGCAGCTCACGTTGTTAATAATGCTGTATGAAGATGTAGAGCGTAACTTAAAAGCATGTGACAGATGGTAGAACACATGTTAGCACATGTTACCTCCTTAAGATATTTAATTCCCAGCTTTGAACCATACTCGGGTTCCATTAGAGCATCTAATCCCCCTTTATCAAGAATGGCATCGAAGATGTCATCTGCAAACTGGTTGTTATCAGTGTTAGCCAATATAAAGTCTAAAAATGACAAATGATAGAGGAAACCTTAAGAATTTTAGTGCATATTAGTTCATTAAAGACAATAATGGTAGACAGTGAGAGTTCATAACAGAAAAATAACTGACAAAAGATGGAAAATAAGAAAAAACTATCTAAATACATAATTATCTTTCACATTAGAAATGAGAAACAAGTGAAACAAGAAATACTATTTGAAAGTGTGTAGTGAGACACACTACATAATTATCTTTCATATTAGAAATGAGAAACAACCCAAGAAACAGGAAATAATATTTGAAAGTGTGTACTGAGACACACTATCAACATCATATCAACTATATACATGGAGTCAGGCATCGATAATGTGGGTTACTAAGTGAAAGGGGGCATGTTAACTGTTAAATTTTTTATCAAGAATTAAAGCAAGGAATAGATAGACAAAGAGAGCACATACGGGATTCAGAGCAGATAGGTTACTACCTATGATGAAGAAAAGGAAAGAAAGAGAGGAGGGAGTAATGAGAAGAGGAAAAAGGGAAAGAAGAGAAATGGCAAGAGGAGGCATACCTACTTGACGAGAGACGAGGAGGCAGCCAGCAGTGGTGGAAGTGTTGAACAAAAGGGTTTAAGGTTATCTGTTAAGTTTCCAAGATTACAGTTTTCAAAATCAACGTATAAAACATCATAATGACTAGACTTGCATTTGAGATGGTAAATTAATAATCTGATAGTACAACATCATATAGTTTTCACAAATGACAATAGTAAGCAACTGGAATTGTGGTAGGGTGCAATCGTGCAATGTTAGCTAAAAAGCATGGTACATAACATGGCCAAGATTGTCCTGCAGAACCCTCATTTACCTGTAGTGATTGATTCAAGAGAAGATTAAATACAGACTATTCTCCAGTATAATTCATTGCAGAAATGGATAATGTATAACAATGTATCATGTTGCTTAACAGTAAATTGGATGGGGTTGAGGCAAACAACAAAGAAAAAATAGTGAATGGAACGACAGTTTAAATCTTGAGATTTGAAAAAGGGCAGGACACCTAATGCTCTAATAAAGGAATCAAACCTTAAATCCACGGTAAATAGACTACAGACCACAATCTATGGCACTCCCAGCAAAGAGCACAACTACCTGGAGGTCAGTCATGTCCATCACGCGCCACCGCATCTCAGGTTTGGACCGTACATAGCGGCGGAGCATGTCGGAGACAACGACCTTGGAGAAGTCAATGTTAGTTGTGCGCCGGAATCCGGCATCGTAGAGGTACTCCGACACACGGGAGCTCCCGCAACCCGGTACAAGAATCTGGAGGTCGACGGCGCCATCGGAGGCGGAAGAGGACTGGAGCTGGGAGATGAGGGGGTCTCGGAGCTCCGGCCACTCCGCGTACCACTCGAAGTTGTCACCGGTGCCCCTGAGGGTGAAGAACTTGTCCCAATTCTCCTTGCTCGTGAAGTCTCCTAGGGTTTCGAAGATCTCTGAGTTTGCTTTCCCTTTCTTCCCCTCCATCTCCCTCTCTCTCTCTCTCTCCCGATGATCGGTTAGTGAGACGGGGAGGGGTTTTGGGTTTCGATAGGTTTTGACGGGACCGCAAATGATGTGGGTGGGTTGAGGAAGGCATTTTATTGACTCACCTTGGAAGACAAAATTACAAAAAGGGCCCTCTAACATGAAACCCTCGACACGCCGTTGGTCGGAAATATATATACATCATCCGTCCTAACGATAAGCTAAATTTGCTCCGGGCAAATTATCATATTAACCCTTAGTCATACCTTCGCTTCAAAATTTTATATTTTTTTATAATTATAAAATAAAATATCTAAGTCTATTTATCTTAACATCAACAAATTTACCAACATAAATATAAAAATAATATATAAAAAATAATTTTAATATTTAAATTGATCATAACGGATGATACAGTGGTGGCAGACGACGATATCGACTAAGAGTCATAAATGATTATCATGAATAAGATTTTTTTATTGCTTTACATATGTGTTAATATTAATATAGTCGTTGAGTGATGAAAGAATTGCTCAGTATTTATATTGACGTCGGCATAAATGTAAAATAATATTGTTTGATAATTACATCGATGCCAATATAATTAATGAATATTTCTGATTCACAATAACCACTCGTGACACTTAATTATATCTTCATCTATATCACCAACATTATCTATCATCATAAAATTAAATATTAAATTTTTTTATATATTATTTTTTTTTATTCGATAAAAATATTTTTTATATGTTAGGATAAATATATTTATATTTATCACTTTTATAACTATAGATATTTTAATAATAAATTTTAAAATCTAAACTGAAATAATAAGGAAATGGTAATGTGTAATTAGTCCATTTGCTCCCAACGGGAATCCGGATCCATTATGGTATTATTACATATATGCCCCTACAAATCAACGGGAACATTTAGGATATCACTACTGCGTTATTTCACCCTTTCAATCCCTAGAAAATTTTATCGGTGGCGGGCTTGCCCTCTTGCCAACGTTTTACTCGTCGGACACCCCCACACGCCTTTTTACTTCGCCGCAAACAGTAGTTCTCCTCTGGTTCCACGCCTGCCTTCATCCCTCGGGGGTTTCTTTTGGCCCCTCGCATCTCTGCACGAGAAGTGCGATGTACGCGGATCAGATAGCGTCGGGACGTAAACGGTCCATCAAAGAGCGCCTGCACGGCGATCTCGGCGGAGACGTCGGCCGCTCTGGTGTGGTTGCGGCGAAAAGGTGCGTTCGTAACTTCTTAATTGCTCATCTGAGCTGCCACCGGCGTTCCTTTTTTCTGTTTGATATGCTGTTCGTCGATTGACGCTTTGGTTTTGCGGTAAGTTGGAAGCTTTTATGCTTAGGTTCGATTTCTTGCGTGGTAAAATGGTTGACTGGCTCGGCTCTAAGAGAAGTAGATTTTTTTATTTATCGTGGTTCTCTGCAAGGGCAAAAAGTTGTGGTCTTGATCGGATCGGAGTATTTTATAGGTTATAGACAGTGGAAAAGAGAATTTAATGTGACGAGCCTTCCATGAGATTTTGTTGTCACCTTACTGTTTTCTGCAGCATGAATAATATCCATCTTTGAGATCTTCTTTAGTAGGTGATCAGTTAGGAAGGTATTCTTGTGCGCGTGGTGTTCTTGTAATCAAACAGTTTATAGATACTTCAATTTTTTTCTGAAATATTGTAGTTTTATGGGCGCAAGTTCGGTGCAGTGATTGTTTGACTGGAGATGATGCACCACATGAAGGCGAGTTGGAAGGGTAGGACTCAACTGAGTCCTTCCTTTTGATAGTCTTATTTCGTTGAGCTTTTTCGATAGTCTACTGCTTTGTAACCAAAGAGTTCACTGATATGTTGGAACTATTATTATAAGTTACCTTTTTTCTTCTTTAAATTGTGTTAATAAGCAAGTGGGAGAAGGGTTAAGGAGAGTCTTGCAGTTATTTTGAGGGAGGTAATTGGCCAGTGATAAAGTTCAGTTGGCAAAATGAAGATTGAATAGATCCGCATCTGAGATTTCATGCTGGCTTTAGATGGTGATTCATGGGGACAAGACGTATAATATGTAAAACGAAAAAAATATTATAAGAAAAGTAAAAGATGAGGAAAGGAGAAGATCACAATAAGCGTGATGAAAGTTAGAAGTAGGATGAATTTCATAAATAGGGAATAAAAGGGAGCAAAGGATCATGGAGGTAGAAGATTTTGGTAGGAAAGACCGGGTTAGATGTAGGATGAAACTCTCAAGATATACAAGAGGGGGATACGGCAATACTTATTTTGCTTTCAAAGGGGCTTAAAGCTCTACTTCCCCCCCCCCCCTCCGTATGGTTGGTTGCTACTCCCTTTATAGAGGTTGTTTATGGAATCAAATCCAATCAGTTATAAAGCAAATATCCAACTTTGTTATAGAGGTCATACAGGGAACAGATAGTTACCTGATGATTTGAATTTGACTGGTCAAGATTCAAATCCAATGGGTTAGGAAATAATTCTAGTAAAGTTACAATTGGACCCTGATAGCCTTGACTCAAGAACATAAATATAACCAAAAACAAGCTAAACTATTTCTAAGCATACTATACTTGATATTAGGACCATGGTTGTGTCAACAAGTTGATACTTGTCATCCTTCTTGCATCTCTCTATGCCTGTGATGATCCTGCAATTTTTTCTTTCCTTTGGTGTAGCCCCTTGATCTTCTGGATTTTAAAGGGAGATTTTGGATTGCTGTAGGGCACACAATATATTTTATTGCACTGTCAAAGCTGCACTTGCAAGGTAAGAGTTGCAGTCTTAGTGAACTATAATAAGGCAATGGTTTGATGAGTTATCAAATGC
This sequence comes from Musa balbisiana, assembly GCA_004837865.1. NCBI lineage: Eukaryota > Viridiplantae > Streptophyta > Magnoliopsida > Zingiberales > Musaceae > Musa > Musa balbisiana. Next base: position 28,663,593 of record CM017190.1, on the reverse strand, counting down.
ATTGAATGAATAGGAGACTTAGGGTTAACGCGGTGGTTTGTGGGTATGAGGAGTATAAACTTCTATTCTTATACTATTATCAAAGAAAAAAATGAAACAGTATCTCCAAGTTGGGTCTTAACTCAGCTCCTTGCATGGTATAACAGGTAGATTTGCTTGAATGTGAATGGATTTTCTCTGTCGACCATCTTATTTCAATTCATATATTCCATGTCAGCTTACATGATGTTTGGCTTATTGTATCGTAGTATTAATTTCTTTAAGTTGTTTAAACAATTAGATAAATTAACTAGCCTAGCTAGGTTTATGATTGCTGGGTATACGTGGACTGGTAAAGATTTTCCTTTTTTTTAATTTGTAATCATGCCTTATGGTATCTATTGGAGTGCAATATCAAGACTGCTCCTCTGTTTTTTTTTTTAATTAAGGTTAATATCACAAACCCTTGTAACACATTTCCACTTGTGTGTTATTGACCTAAAGTGAACTAGTTTAGCATTAAATTAAAAGTTGTTTTCAATGAAACAAAAGTGACTATTTTACAATAGTGTGGATAGTGCATTTTAACATGCAAATTTTAAATTTTGTACCTAATTTTAGTTATCAGTCCAATGCTGATTTTGGTAACCTGATGGTCCAGTTTGGTATTTATATACTAGGCAATATACTGACCTGTGCCACTTGATATGGTTGTTAAATATTAAAAAAATTAAATGAATGGTATCTTATTGTTATTGAGCTATATCTTTTGATACCCTTGGTCAAATCGATAGATACTGGTCAGCGTGTAATTTGACTTGGTTGCTAGACAAATTGAGCATTTAGGCTATTCTTGATGGCACAGTAGTCACATGATGGGTTAAATAACAACCCCAGCATGATTTTATAGTCGCCATGTATATGTAAATGGTGAACTACAACAAAATATAACTGATAAGTATGATGAAGATAATAGACAATAGGAAGGAAGTGATATGCGTGGCTAGAGTTTTCCCACCACTAGACCTGCATTTAGTGAAAAGGTTTCTCACTTCCTCTCCTTAGTCAAATATAGACAGCAACTATTGTAGTGATCTGTTTTCTTTAGTATTGGTTTTGATTCCAACCAGCCAGATTTTCAAATCCAAATGCATTGAAACATTGTGAAAAGTTAAATGAAAACTGTAAATTGTGGATGTAAATAGTGCTAAAGTTGATCCACGTTCTATATACCTTATTCACATACTGGATGAATGAAACAGGACTTATATTTACACTATTTGCATTGAAACATTTTGATATATTTGTTTACATATGATTGACGTTATGTGAGTTGGATGATTATCAGATTACTTTTATGATATACAATCCAAATTTATGTGCATTATGCTGGTACACTGTCAAACAGGATCAGGTTGAAGGTTAAACCTAAAACCCAACACAAATTTTCTAACCATATACTAATTTAGTGTTGCCGTAGGGTAGGATTTTCCAATCTTAACTGAACCCAAGTCAGGTTTACGAGTCATGTCCAGTTGGGTTAGGTCGGATATCAGTAGTCAAGCTACTTATACTACAATTAGTCTAGTCAATAGCTTTTGTAAAAGGATACTAGTAGTACTTGTGATAACATTTAGCATATGTTTCATGTACCCAACTTGGGCCAGGCTCAGAATTTTTACTCTTCAATTTGGATTCTGGTTGGTTTGGTTCAAATGTTCAATACAGATTCTTATTGGTGTCGGGTTAAGATATCTAAACTCATTCAGCCCAAGTTGGGCAGGTTCGGCTCAACCAGCCCAAGTCATAGCCCTACTGATAATTTTATTTTATTTTTTGAATAAGAAAACACGTCCTTTTTATTCATGTGTAACGGACCTGGAATTCAGATTGTGTTGATGCGGTTCAAGCCTTTATATATAACATGATCCTATTCTATTTGGCATAGTACTTCAAAATAATAAGTAAAGTGGTTTGGTGTTTCATGGTGGTGGTGATTAGATACAGTCAACTACTTGAATTCTATTTGGCATACTATTGAGCAACATGGTCGAATTTTGTGGATATGGTGATTAGATAAATTGGACTAATTTATTGTTGTTCTCCAGGGCATATAATAAAAAAGCTTAATGACAATCAGTAGGTCGATCCTACTTTTATGCTAAAACAGAGTGCATTGAAGGTGTCACTAAAATCTTACACTCTCTTCAATCCTATAGATTTCACATTTTTTACTTATTTTTTGTTTTGTTTTAATTTTTCTGTCATGCTCTTTTTTCGTGATTATGGTTTCTTCTTCTTATAGGTTGATGTAGTTTCTATTTTGATGTTATGAGCATAGCTCTATTTTTTATAAGATTGCTTTGGACTTCCCACTTAACTAGTTGTTATTGCTCTTTTACAGACAACGGCAAAGTGATGACAAATGGAAGCATGATCTTTATGAGGACAACATGGAACCTGAAAGTTTGAGTACAAAGATCTATGTCCTACTAGTATTTGCGATCAGTAGTTCCTTGTTTCACTGTATAGTGACTTTTTAATGATAGCTGCTGTCCGTGCTTTGTATTTTTAGAATCTGTTGATCCCAATGATCTTAGATGGAAGCTTCAGAAGAAAAGTTCTCAACAAGCTTACCGAAGTGGGAAGGTGTCTGTAGTTCGAGATCTTCGTGACAAGCTATCTGGGACGATGCACTCACAGCCACCAAATACTGATCCTTCAAAGGCTAGACGAGTGTCAGAAATTTCTGAAACTATCAAGAAAAATCTCCGGCGTGATCCACCTGCATTAGAAGCAAAGAAACCAACCAAATCAGCTTCCACAAAGCCATCACAGCACAAGGTATACATCTCTACCTCTGCTATAATCACTCATTGGTCATGGCGCATGAGCTAGTGTTTTATCATTGGTAATACTTTCTCCTGGACAATATGTTTATTTAGTATGCTTTCTCCTGCATAATATACCACAGAATTAGCAAGTCATTTAATATGAAATTATCGATAACAAGTTGCATATTATCTGTACACTCAGATGCTTAAGTTGTGGCGCTATATATAGTTATTTTTGCAGAGTTCATCGTAGCCAAGTTCAATAACTTCTGCTAGTTCTCTGATACTATGACTTCACACCTCTGATAACTCTTCCCTCTTTTTATCTCTAATGATTGCTAGATTTTGGGCTTCATTACATGCTACTATTACATGATATTTCTATTACTGTTGTTAAGTTATTGATTTTCTATACTGCCATCACTCTGGATTTCTTTTTTGTAACACTTTTATGTAATTTTGCAGTCTGAGTTGTCAGTGGATGGCTTCTTGCACTCTTTGGGTCTAGAAAAATATTTAATCACATTCCAAGCAGAGGAGGTATGAGGTTTGGGTACTCTTTTTTCATCATATTATATATTTATTTTGATTTCTCCCGAATATACATTGTTAAAAAGTAATGTTTACTTCAATAACTGTAGATTGACATGGCTGCTCTCAAGCATATGAATGACGAGGATCTCAGGGCTCTAGGAATTCCAATGGTATTTCCCAGTTTCTTTCGTCATTGCTTGTTGTTTATATCATTTTTTGTCAAAGAAATAAAATAGCATAGTAGGACCTTATATGATATTAAGTGCGCTGGCTAATATTCTATATGTTTCTGTCTAAAATTAATGCTATGCATCAATTTCAAGGTTATTTGAGAATAAAAGATTGGATGAGATGAAAAATTCCTTCTCTCCATTTTGCTCTGTTATTGATACAGCAAGAAGCTTGTTACTTCTGTAATGTCTCTAGATTATTTCAAAATGCCTGTATTGTTCTTGACCACTCAATATTGTTAGCAGTGAGTCAATTTCTGGCTGCTCATCTTTTTATCTCTTCTTAATTTGATTTGTTTTTTGGTGGTTCCCAGGGTCCAAGAAAGAGAAACTGTTGGCCTTGGAGTCGAAAGCTTAGAATGGTGGGCATCTCATAAACTACTGCCACTAGTAATTTGTGCTATTCTTGTTGGCTACACATTTCTGTGTGGGATGTGTTTCATTCCTTGTATCTAACAATCTTTATCTGTGCTTTCCCTAGCAACAGGCCTGTTCTGTGTAACCTACATGGCTTGAGATTTATTATAGGTAATTCCAATCCTTTTAGAATTATCCATAGTTCCACTAGTAAATAATATCAAGATGCTGCATGAAAATTTTATGATGTTTTTACATTTGTCTTTTGGGCCACAAATTCAATAAATGAGTTTGCATTAATTATTCATTGCCATATAGATATCCTTACAGTATACTGCACAACATATAAAAGCCACCTTGTATGATCACAGTCCTCTATAGGCATATATGACAAATGCTTTTCAAATACAAAAAAATTGATGTTATTGCTTAATTTTGATTCACATGCATGCATTCTCGTAGGTGGAGAGGTTTGAGTTCATACCAAAACATCATATTTTTGTCATATAATGGATTTTTTTTATTTTTTATTTTGTCATAATATCAAACTTTCCAAGGGGAAAGCATTATTAAGATATATATTTTTTCATATTGCATATTATATCTAGAGTAAAGGGGAATCAGTTTAGTTGCATCCCACAAGAACATGATTAATAAAAGCAAATAAAAATATAGACAACTATTCTCAAAGCTTAATTTCTTCTTTTATCATGATCTAAGAAACCTCTCTCTCACTATCTTGATTAGATGAGTCATTTCTTCTTTTTTCTTATTAAACAAAAGACTCTTAGGTGGATTAAAAAAAATTGGACAATTTTTCTTAAAAAGCTCCCTTTGTTCCCCTAATGGTGTCAATATTTTCATATAGTATCTTTTTATTTTTTTATAATTTTATAAAATATATATTTTTTTCCTTCCTCAATCAATAAGTTCATTGCGTTTGAACTCTTTCATCTCTGTCTTATTGCTTTCATTATAAAGTTTCATCACTTTTATATCCTTTTTCACTTGTTATATCCATTGTATTTGTCCCTTCTTCACTTATCGTGCTTATTACTCTTATCCTTTTCTTATCTCATAGAGCAAAGGAAGGACAAAGGTATCTTTTTTACTTGTTATGCTCATTATATTTTCTTCATTTGTCGTGTCTATTGTTCTTATCCTTTTCTTGTCTCGTAGAGCAAAGGTGAGAGGGTGTGACGAGTAAAAAAGGATGCATAAATAAAATTCGTGAAAATATGCAGCAATTGCAACTAAGAAAAATCCAAAAGTTTGTGAACAATGCATGGTAAAATTCGTTGATTATCGGATTCATTTTCCATCCGAAACGAAAAGCAATTATCGAAATCACATTGTAGACCCAAAATAGACTTTAGAAGACATGATATACTTGACATCTTCTCCCTCATCCAAACGAGAATTAGGAACAAAAAGAATACTGAAAACCCTTCCAGTAGTGTCAGCAGAGTCAGGTGAACAGTAAGCGCATCGACACGATGGCGTCCACCCCATTGACGGGTACTAACAATGTTGACCGGATCTCGTGATACCGGATCCGTAGACAGCTTTGGAGCTGCCACAGACGGGTACAACTTTTGACCGGATCGGGTCATACCAGATCCGTAGACAGTCTCGGAGCCTTCAACTCGACCACGCCCCCCGCGTCGACCCACTCCGGATACCAAGGAAGGGAATTAAAAGAGCTTGTACATCTCGACGAGCTTTCCGTGATCAAAACAGCACAAAGCGTGTCCTGATGTGACCCGAGAGGACCACGTCAAGTCCACCACCATGGCCCCACCCCGTGGCTTTCCCGTAGTTATCGCCAATTTCTAGGTCAATCCCCACCCCCGTCGCCCACCTTTCGCAAGGCGAGTTGGGACACGTTTCGACCGCTCATTTGATCGGACGCGGTGCCGTCCTGCCTTCGCGGGACACCGCATCGCTACCTCAGACCCAAGGACCTCAATCGAACGCACTCACTTTCGTACCTCTCGAGATCGTGGGGCCCACGGCGGGCCATATGGGCACGTGGCGGACGCGCGTACTGTTCTGTCCTCTGGTTTTATGGCCTTTTTCCTCGCTCTTTATTCGTCGCGATCGGTAATGTGGAATTAGTTGTTCTCGCATTTACTTTTACCGTCTCCGTAACGCCGGCCCCCGTTGAAAGGACGACAAGTGCGTTAGCGGAGCCTCTCCGTTTCGTCTCCATCTCATCATCGTCGTCGTCGTCGTCGTCTTCTTCTTCCTCGGAATCTTGATTCGAATTCGATCTGCGATTCTTCTTCGGTTCCAACTGAGAATTTCGAGGGTTTCGATCGGCTTCCGGTGGTTTCGCGGCCCAAGGGTTCCAGATTTTGAGCGGTCTCCCTTAGCTGGCTTCTGATTCTCACCCAAGAGGATCATGCTGTCGTTTGCTCGTTCCTGCTGTTGGGAGATGTTGCGCGCATGGTTGGCTGACGACGAGAGAGAGCACGCCGGTCCGCAATCATGCGGGCGGCCATGGCTGTGTGTACCAGCGTGCTCTTTCTCGTTGTCACCCCGCTGGCTTGCCCTCGCCATTAGACCTCTTCTGCTCCAGGTTTTTCTTCTTTATCTATTTGATGATGCTTCGTGATTCACCTTTCTGCAGCTATCTATCTCCCGCTGTCGGTCTGTATGTGTTGTTATTAAATTGGACTTATTAGGTTTCTGTGACTTGAGCGGTAGGATGTTTGGTTAGTGGCAGTTGAGACCTTAGGGTTGCATTCTATACGTCCGTCTATGTGATGTTTGCTTCTCATGAATTCTTTCAGGCCTTCTTTCTAACATCCAAGATTTGGACTTCGGGATCATTGCTCTAATAGAGATCCACATGGGTTTTTTTGAAGCTAGCACTTAGCTTGCCAAATTGTTTGGAGCTTCATTCTCTCTATAGAGTAGATGCCAATTTATTTTTATTAGGTTTGTGGAATTCCATGGTTTCATAGATATTTAGATGGATGAAAGCGTAATTGATGTATATTGAATCAGTGCTTGGGTATGAGCCAAGGATCCATCTACTGTTTTCAGATCGAAGCTAAGTCATGTAATGAAATGGATACTGGATAATGGTGAAAGAAGCTTGGGAAATATCCGATGCATGCGAACTTAATAAGAAACCGTGTCTACTTTTTAGGTAATTAAACATCAAAGATAATCTACATCTGATCCAAACTTCTTATTTGGATCCTCACTTCATAGCATGTGTACTAGTCCTCTATTAGTGCCATTAGGTAACTGAATTTGTCTTCTCTAATCCGTGGTGTTGTGTATATGACTTTCTGCTGTTGCACTACTTTGGCTTTAGCTATCTAGTACTTTTTGCTCCGATTAAATGGTCAAAATGTTTCTTCATGTTAATTATTGCTTCTTTAGCATCCTCATTTGAGGCATACTTTTTTTTCCAAGTTTTTCCTATAATTCTATACATTTTCTTTCTGATGGATGGAGGTGTGTACACATGTCATATGTCAAACATGTTTTGGATGAACTTTGTGATCTATACCTTAGTTTTGCTTTCCTATGTTTGTATGTTGGAGTAGTAACTTCAAGATGAAAACTGCAAGAAATGTATATTCATAAAAATGTTTTGATCATGAGAATAGAAGTATTACCTTATGCACAATTTCTTAAGTATTATGATATAGTGGCTAATGAATACATCTGATGTCTCTGAAGGATACTGTACGAATTGATAATTTCACATCTAGTTACACGCTAGTCAATGTTCTCCACATGTTTAATATTTGCTACTGAAGTCGCCAAGCATGTTCCCTGTTGTTAATATGTAAATTCTCTTCATAACACTGATTTGAACATGACATGAACACACATTGATGCAGCACTAAATAACAGAACATATTTCATTAATAAAATATATAACTGATTTTTAAGAGGTTCTGTAAAGCTAAATAGAGAGTTCTGGAGGAATCAATTAGCACTTCTAGACAAATGGATTACCTGTGAGACAATTTATTGATGATAATGACACAATGCAAACAACTTGGACTTGTGTATGCATAAAAACTTTGAGATCAGTGTTACAAGAATTGGAGTGACGAGCCTTTAGTTCATAAAATGTGCATTATCTTTTAGAAAGAGTAACATGCTGAAAGCACCAAATAATGATTAGGGAATTGCACAGTTTTTGTTTTAGAGTATATTTGACTGCACAACATGGCTGGTATTAAAATATTCACATAATAAATGATGGAGAATCAAGTAAATGTCCAGTTTCTTAGTATAATTTTATATTAGCAAACTCAAACTTTAGATAGTCAATTATGGTTAATTACATTTGTATATACTGGCACTTAACACTAATCCAAGAACTTTTGAAGGCATAATTTTTTAATTGGGTTTTGATTTTTCCTGAATTCCATGTCCTTTTCAGGAGAGAAGGATTGTGGATGCATTCCTTCTCCTACAACAATTGGTAGCTCTGGTTTCAAGCTTCTCTTTATCATGTTGTCTCATTACCATCATTAGTTCGTAATCTAGATGTGCCTAGAGATGAGAATGCTATAAGTAATCCATCAGAAAGTACTACTGGTACTGTTGTGCTTGCATCTAAAGTGTGGAAATTCCTATCATTTTCCAGTCTTCCAGAAGAAGATTGGTGATGATGATGCTGTATGTATCTTAGCATAATGCTGAGTTGCCAGATTTAGGTTATGAATTCCTCTGAACAACCTAATATTTATTTGCCAGATTTAGTTAGGTTGCACAATCCTCTATCAGGGAGTATAATTCTCTTACTTTGTAGATATTTACTCTTAGGAAGATTACATGAACAAAGCATCATGTTTCTTTATATAACTGTTATGCTTATATATTTTCCACTTCTTTTTTATGGTCTATCTTGTTTTCTTTCTGTTCATCAAGACCTGGGACTCGATAGATCTATACCATGATTTTTCTTTCTGAGGTATAAAGCCAGCTTGGATTATGATTGATCTACTATGGAATATAAGGAAACCATTGTTCTTATTGTCAAAATAAACTAAAAGAGTTATCTTACTGTTAGCAGTTTATTTTTCCTGGTAGTAATACCATTTGATGTTCAAAATGCTTTTTGCAATGGTGATCCCAAGGGAAAGTCTTCTAAATCAGTCTTCTTGGATTTGAAGCTACTGGGAGAGTTCACAATTGGAGGAATGTTCTATTTGGTCTATCCATATACTTGGTGTGACAGCCTAAGAAAAGCTGACTAAATTGGGTCACATCAAGTAGAATGTTTGGTCTATCCATATACTTGGTTTGACAGCCTAAGAAAAGCTGACTAAATTGGGTCACATCGAGTAGAATGTTGATCACTTTGGGAAAAGAAAGCACTATGCATCATTAAACTTGTGTGTGTGTGCGCGCGCATATATATGACACGGTAATAATATGAAGCAATTCATATGAGATAAATAAGTTGAAGTTATATTTCAAAGATATTTAAGTTCAAGGTACTGGAAATCTTCTGCAGGTACATTGTCATGAGGCTATTAGTGCACAACAATCATAGATATTTAAGTTCAAGGTACTGGAAATCTTCTGCAGGTACTTTGTCATGAGGCTAGTAGTGCACAACAATCATAGGTGAGGGTATCATTCTGTAAATAATCACTTACATTTGTTTCAGTGGATGAAAAAGTTGGTTTATTCTTTTAATTCAGAAATCATGCCCAGTAAAAACCCTGAATTCTAAAATTTTAGAACTTTTATCTGATTTGTGCCTATACTGCAGATACACATCAATTCAAAAAATGTTATATTACACGTGGATATGCACACATTTATATACTGAAATTATCTAGTTCACTGGCTTGATTTAAATGAAATTACAAGTAAATATGAAATCTAACAGAAAGACTTATATGTTATAATTTGCTTAGCTAAAGACATTATCTCAACCCTAAACATCATGTAGTGAAAAACGAATCCCAATGCTATGCAGAATCAGATGCATCCAACTTAAAAAAGGATGATAGTTGAACTTATGGAGCAATTTTGGTCCATAAAATCTGTAGATGCTGATCATATCCTTTTATTTAGTTGATGAAAGAATGAACAAGTCCATCAAACCTTGATTCTATGAGGAATGAAATGTTACATGCAGCCTTTGAAATGAGGAAGGTTGCGAGACAATGAAACAGGGTATTCCTTATTATTCTCAATAAGTTTCACCTTCCCAATACATTATGTCACTCATTTAGATTGGAGAGAATCAGACATTGTATGTGGTCTTTGTCAATTGTTAGACCATGAAGTTGGATTATTTATTCCAGGGAATGGTTTAGGTTTGTGCAACCAACATGAAAAATTAAGAAATCAAACTGAACTGGAGAGTTCAGTTTAGTTCAATTTGTTTTCTTTAAACATTGGGTGCTTAGTTTTGATTTCAGGTATAAGTAAATATACATATTTTGCTCCACTTTCAATTTTTATGAGAAAAAGGATAATCTTCCACAAGAAAGTCTGCTTATAAACTGATAGCTCAGAAAGGATAATTGCAGAAATAGGAAAAAAAAGATCTAAGATGGTAATAGATGGTTTTGCATTTGTTTTGTTTGTACTCCATTTGTTTTATTTGATAAAAGATGTTGAATGAAATTACCCATATTGTGTAAATGATACTTGTTTATATTTTCATTCTTTTGAAGTGTTGGTATATTCAGAAAGGAATCTTATGGCTCTTGAATGCTTAAATATGATCCAGTATAAAAACTAGGTCATTGTGGGATAATAGAACGTCTTTAGTTCATTTTCTTCGACAAAATTTTGGCTCCAATGTGATCCCACCCTTGGTTAAAAGCCAATTCTGATATACATTAGTGACCATTTTGAGCTTATCTTTAGTAATAGTTTCAGTATATTTAATCCTTCATATGCATAAATAGTAGAACACCGGCTATAACATTATACATTCATATTCTGAGTGCATTTAGTAGACCAAGAATATACCTTAAGATTCTTAATTATGTTGGAACTCCATTTGTTTTATTTGATTAAAGATGTTGAATGAAATTACCCATATTATGTAAATTATACTTGTTTATATTTTCAATCTTCCGAAGTGTTGGTATATGCAGAAAGGAGTCTAATGGCTCTTGAATGTTCAAATATGATCCAGTATAAAAACTAGGATATTGTGGGATAATAGAATTTCTTTGGTTCACTTTCTTCAACAAAATATTGGATCCAATGTGACCCCACCCTTGGTTAAAAACCAATTCTGATATACATTAGTGACCATTTTGAGCTCAACTTTAATAATGGTTTCAGTATATTTAATCCTTCATGTGCATAAATAGCAAAACACTAGCTATAACATTATACATTCATATTCTGAGTGCATTTAGTAGACCAAAAATATACCTAAAGATTCTTAATTATGTTATGACTTGAATTTTAAGACATGAATCTTACAGAATTTGTTCATACCCAGAAGTGATTTGTTCATTTAATTTGAGAGACCACAGATGTAAATCTTTTTTGTTTGGTGTATTTATCCTTTGTTGTGTAAAGACCCCTTCTCGTGTCTAGCTTAATTGTCATACGACACTTATCTGTGTTGATCCTAGCTATCGCAAGTTTTTGTGGCAAATTCTCCTTTTTATAGATTGTCATGAGATTATCCAAACCTTTTGATTAGCTTTGTTACAATTTGCAAGTATAGTGAAGTGTTGCTGGCCTGATACAGTTAATCACTTTTTGGCTGAGATTACCAGATGTTATTGTCATATTGTTTTTGAACTCGTCTTTCTTTGATAAGAAAATAAATTGATTTTCTTATATTTTGTGAGTGTGACACTTACCGTCAAGTTTTATTATCTTACATTTTCCTTTTACCTAAAAGAAAAAAGATGTGTAGATGATGCTTTAACTTTCTCCTGTGTTCATGTTTGTCGATACTGCTGAAAAGAATAAAGCAATTGAATTGTCATTTGAAGGACTTCACAAGAAGGGATGGAATATTACTTGATTTCTTTGCTTTTAGGGTTGTAAATGCTTGGATTTAGTCATCTTGCTTATCAAGAGACTACTACTCTCTGCATATTTTGATGTCTTGTCTCAAGCAAGATGAAAGCTATCCTCCCTCAGTTTCTCATGTTTTCTGGAGTAAATTGGATAACCGACAACTAATTAACACACTCTTCTAACTTTCTTAATGAACTAATTTGTGCTATTAACAACGCTATTAAAGCAGCTTAATTCCCTTGTTCTCCAGATAAGGTAACATCCTTTATTGACTGCACCCTAATTACACCACATACAAATGTTTGCATGAGTTTTAATCTCATTGTCCGTCCTTTGGATACATGCCTTCCATGTCCTAGAAGACGATCTCTCTCTCTCTCTCTCTCTCTCTCGCTCTCGCTCTCTTTCTCTCTTTCCAATGGATTTTGGGAGCTTCAAATTCAACATGAGCAACGGACTCTTGCCAGAAGCTTGTGCTGATCCATTTGACAAAGTAGCTAATGGCTTCCCTTGTGGTTTTGATGGCTACTTCCCCAACAACTTGTCTCCACCATTTGACAGCATAGAGTACAGGGTCCCAACTGAAGACATCCAGGATGCGGTGTTGCCATTCTCTGTCACACAGCCTAATCTTAGCATAGCTTCCATGGCTCACACCTTTGAGCCTCCCATTGCTTGCAGATGCCCCAGCGAGCTCAGTGTCATCAACCATCATCCTCAGATGGAAGTCGAGATGAATAGGAAATCTATGTCCGCAAGAAGAAATGGTGGTAAAGCACAGAAGAAAACCAACGTGGTTAAAGGCCAATGGACCCTTGAAGAAGACAGGCAGGCATTCTTTCTTCCTTTTTTACTCCTTTCTCTTTCTCAAAAGAGTATGTCTCGTTGTTTTTGTAGATTACAATATGGATATTTCTTGCAGGTTGTTGATAAGACTAGTGGAACAGTATGGACTGAAAAAGTGGTCTCACATTGCTCACATGTTACATGGAAGAATAGGAAAGCAGTGCAGAGAGAGATGGCACAACCATCTGAGGCCTAACATCAAGGTTTTTACTACCCATCTGCATTTTTTTTTTTTTTGTCCCAGTTGTTCTACTATGCATCATTAGAAACTTGTGGTGTTATGGATCTTTCTTGTTTTCCCTTTTTGTATATATATGATCTATATATAAATTACTTAATTCATAAATCAAAATTGTTACTTAAATTCTTCTGGTGGAATAGTAATTTGAAAATATTTTTTATAAACATTAAATTAAGTAGAGGATGGGTTTGGTGCTGTACTAATATTACTCTTTTTATAGTCTAGTCATGAAAACAACACATCTCATCACCTTCACTCTTTTCATCATAGAGGTCTAGGTTAAGATGATGTTTCCTATTTTCAAGAAAAAAAAGAGAGATGATATTCCATGTTCATATATATTAAATATATTAAAATAAGTTTGCTTTAGTACATAGGAACAGTATTAGGATTCTACTGAATTTATAATGAGTGTAAATTAAGGATGCTTTACCAACCAGGGAGAGTACAAGGATTTTTCTCACGTTGGAGTGAGTTAATGTGTTGATGAATGACATCAATTTTTGGGTCAAACAAGCATAAATTGCTATTGTAACCCCTCCCATCTTTATGGTTGACTTCATTAAAATGGTATAGTATTTAGTACTCAACTTTAATTACATTTGTGAGCTCTCTCCTCTCTCTCTCATATTCCACCAGAACCACTACACACACTCTAATTAAGAGGTTTAGTTTAATATAATGTCTAAACTCTTTTTATTTGTCAACAGAAAAAAAAAGCCATAATTTGCTTATCTATTTGTGATGATATTTTTAAATAGCTTTTAACTATGAAAGAGATCAACCTGAAAAAAATCAAGAAAATATATTTTATATCTAAGTTAAATGAGGATTAATTATGATCTGTATCAGTGCCTAAAAATGCACTATTTCTTCGTTGATGCAGAAGGATACTTGGTGCGAGGAGGAGGACAAGATACTGATCCAAGCTCACTCCGAAATCGGCAACAAGTGGGCTGAGATCGCCAAGAGGCTCCCGGGCAGGACTGAGAACTCCATCAAGAACCACTGGAATGCAACCAAGCGAAGGCAGTTCGCCAGACGGCGGTGCCGCAACACCAGGAACCCCAAGTCCGGCATGCTCCTGCAGAACTACATCAAAAGCCTGGCCCTCGGCGCCGCACCATCGACGAGAAAGCGCAAGCCCGGCAACAGCTCCAAATCCACCGTGAGCGCCATGCCCATGCCCGCCGAGGAGCCCAGCACGGCCGCAGATGCCTACCGAGACGGCGACGACCACTTAGTACCTGCCTGCGACTTCAGCGACGTCATGGTCAGCCTGCTGTTTGAGGACGAGGAGAAGGTCCCGGCTGAGGGGTACGATGTCGGCCACCTGTTCGACCAGCTCGGCTGTGGTCTAGGCGTTGACAAGAGCTTGGAGATGGAGATGGATTACTGGGATGACATCGTCGCCACACCGCAGTCGTACGAGGACGTGAAGCCAGAGATGGACTTGGTGGAGATGATATCTCAGAACAGCACCACTAGCAATAACATGTCATGAGATGATCTGCTTACGTCAAAACCTATAACAACACCTATGTGATAGAAAATATATATAGAGGGGATATCGGTACCATTCAAGTCATTATTGGAACTTTAAAATAATAATAATAATAAGCCTATAGTTATTTTAAACTTTTTGCAATATATTATTTCACGCTAAAACTTATTTTCTACGCTCCCTCTCGATATTATCTAAAAAAAAAATGTTATTCATTTGCAAATAATGGTATATTATTTCTAATAAAACACATTATTTATATGTACTTTGCCTTATTTAAAATGGCATAGATAGTTTTATCTCCTTTTCAAGGAAATATAGAAAAGCATGAACTTTTGAATAAGTTTGATTACTTATTGGATCATTAGAACTTGCTTTTCAAAGATCTCTTCTCTTTGAGATCCGACATCAATTGAAGTAATTCAATTCCATAGAAGGTTTTTCCCCATATACACTGAACTCAAATAATAATAATAATAATAATAATTTTGGTATATATATATATATATATTTATTTACTATCAAATAATGAACACATAATAGTGTCTGATATTTCATTGCTTCTTTATATTAATTAATATTTTAAATCTCCACTAGCAGCTAATAGGTTACTACTGCATCTTTATATTCTAATTCAAAATATCTTTAAATACTTAACATGGTAAGATTAGTCAATTCTTATGCTAATTAAGTTTTAAGTCTGCTATATATGTGTGCTCATCAGATTAAAGCTTTACGTGAAATGTGGTTGTAACATGCATGGCATCTCCGAGGATTCACCGGGCACAAATCCATTGTGAGAGCCGGCGACGTGCACGTACGAATCTCTCAGGCTGACATTAGCCCATGTCAGTTCTGTGCTTGACGAAATGTCTGCTGGAGGAGGAACGATCCACTCCGAACTGCCAGTGGGAGAGGCGAGGAACGTTGGACTCAACTACTGCAGCACTGGAGCTCAGAACCATATATTGGATTGAAGAGGGTGATGATGAGAAGTTTCAGAAGGTGTAGGGTGAAGAACATAGTTCAAGTGACAGCACTATCAATGGAGTGGGTCATAGTAAGGAGTTTGCAGTCTAATGGTGCTTAGTGTGAGGGTTGGTATCGGTATCGTCATTTCGATCGAAAGGGGGTGTTCATAGTGATGATGATGATGTTGGTCAGATAAGAAATGAAATGGATTGAGCGATTGATGGATGCTTTGGAAGAATTCTTGCAATTCCCTGAACCTTTCTTTCTCTCCTCCAATCTCGCCACCGTCTCTTCCGCGTCATATTATCACGTTCCCACCACGCGTGTCCTCCCCTTTCCTCGCATGCATGGATTGCTTGCTTCCTTTGCCATCATGGCGGCTATGCCCACCACCTCTCTCCGCTCCCTCACCTGAACCCTTGCTCCTCAAGGAAAGCAAGCCAAAAGCAAGAAAGAAATGCATCCCACTCTTCTCCTGCTTCTTATATCCCGCTCATCTCACTCGTACGTCCATGCCTGTCGAGAGTCGACTGCCGACTTGCTCAAGGTGGTGAGCGATGACAGTGACTCGCTGTTCCCCTTCACTTGCTTTGCTCCTCGTCCATGGCCTCTCTGTCTCTGTCTTGTTGGCCTCTGCTGATCCCCCCGGTGAGCTCCAACTCCATCTCTTACTGTGCCTTCTTGGCTGATGCTGACAAGTTCATACCTTGCCTGTACGAGACCAGGTTTCTTGAGCCTTTCTTGCGGAGGATCGACGAGCTTCGTCGACTCCGGCAACAACATCTCATGGGTTCCCGACGGCCCCTACGTGACTGCCGGCAACGCCACCGCGGCCAACTTTGTGCAGGGTGGCTCCACGTCCCAGCTGCCGTTGCGTTTCTTCGCCGACTCCGGTCCGGGAAGCCGCGCCTGCTTCAGGCTGCCGGTCGGCAACCTGTCCCTCGTTCTGGTCAGGCCTCGGTTCGTTTACGGGAACTACGACGGGATGCGTCGGCCTCCGGTGTTCGCCGTGTCGCTCGGCAGGGCCATCGCCGGAATTGTGAATCTGAGCCAAGTCGATCCGTGGGTGGAGGAGTTCGTGTGGAGGAGGGAGAAGGGTGCAGCCCTGCCGTTCTGTTTGCACTCGTTTGCTGGCGGCGGCTCCCCTGTTATCTCTTCTCTGGAAGTCCGCCCGCTTCCTGAGGGTGCTTATGGAACTCGATTGCAAGAATTTGGGGATAATCTATTGAGGAAGCGATTCAGGGTAAATTGTGGCTACGTCGACGATGAACCATTGAGGTAATTTATGTGATCCCTGTTGCTTACCTACGATTAGGCCTCCTGTGCTCTTCAGGTCGATTTCTGCTGTTTCATGGACAAACAGGTATCCACTCGATTACCATGACCGGCTGTGGGATGCTGATGAGGGCTTCTCGCCATCCCATTTGGCGGCAGCCTTCCACATTCCGGTTTCCTTCAATCTCACAGGCATTAAGGAGAACCCCCCTGCTTATGTTCTCCAGACCGCAAGGGTTTTGGCAAGAAAGACTGCTTTGACTTACAATTTCCCACTTGACAAGCTCGGTGACTACTATGTCGCCCTATACTTCGCCGGAATCATGCCTGTTTCGTCCTCGTTTGATGTTTTGATCAATGGAGACGTGATCCACTCGGATTATACAGTCGAACATGGGGAAGTTGGTTCCATCTTCTTCATGGGGAAGAAGATTGAAAGCTTGAACATCACATTTCGGAACAACAGCTTCTACCCTCAAGTGAATGGAATTGAAATATATGAAGTTTTGGAGGTGCCGGTGGAATGCTCCACAACCACAGGTGGTTTCAAAAGCGCCTGATTGTTATGTTTATATCACGAATGTGTAATGGAGGATGTAATTCCAGCTTCTGCAGCGCAGTTTCTGCGCTTCAGGTAATTAGGCAATCGACTGGTTTCGACTTTGGTTGGGAAGATGATCCGTGCTCTCCGAAACCATGGATGCATGTGGGCTGCGACGGAAACCTGGTCACTTCATTGTGAGTTATCTATATATTCAGCTTATGAAATTTCTCGAGTTTCCTGTTCATCTGTAATCTTGTTGCTGATGAGTTCAGGAAGCTTTCTGATATGGACTTGGGAGCAATCACACCAACATTTGGGGATCTCCTTGACCTTAAAATATTGTAACATACTGATCAACCTGTTATTTTCAGTCCTTTTTCTTTTCTTTTTTATTATCTAATTGGTCATAAATTATTCTAGAGATCTACATAACACATCCATCGCTGGAGAAATTACAAATTTGGGAACCCTGCAGAAGCTGGAAATCTTGTAATTTCTTTGTTCTTCCAGATTGAGCTACACATTTTTGTTTGTTCTATTTCCTGCTTTTTAATCTTTATATTATATAAAATATGATATAGGAAACATGTTTGCAGGAACCTTAGCTTCAACAAACTAACTTCATTTGGCTCTGACTTCAACACCATGGTCAGCCTTCAGATACTGTAAGTTTTTTGTACCATATGTGATTGGAGAAGGTAACTTTATGGACATTGTTAGTTTGGTAATCTTTTCATCTAGAAGACATCATAGATCACGCAAGCAAGCGATCATTTCGAGTAGAATACGCCACCACCTGAATTATGTCTTGAGCTTAACTAGTATTCCTATGGCATAGATTGCATGCTATTCAAATACCATTTTAAGCTAAAATAATATTTTCCAGCTGTTGATCTTCAAATACCTCTGTATGATCTTTAAGCAACTTAAACCTATGTGGCTGGAATGTTGATTGATTCATGATTGTTTCAGAAATGTCAAAGTGGCTTGAATATTGCACTGCTTTGGTTGTACATCAGTTAAAAGGAGTTTATGTCTTGGCTCACAAGTCTTGTATCAAATATTAGACTAGGAATAAGATCAGATCTGTCAATATGTGGCAGTAGATGTCTCCAGAAATTGATCTGAAATTTGTAGGGAGAAACAATTGCTTGAAAACATACTTTTAGTCCTTTTTGTGTTTTTTGAAGTACTGGCATCTGCTTTGAGCCATGAAACAAATGCGATTGAAGCATGGCTCAAAAAAGGTTTGTACTTTAGTTGAACCTTCTGCTTGGAAACTCAACTAAACCTTTTCAAGCCATTTCAACTTGTATCAGTTTGATACTTCATGAATTTGTAGCCGATGGTGCATCTTTCTCTTGTTGGTTATGGGTATGCTTTTCGTCTCGGTTAAGAATCTTGGATTGTTTCATACCCTACTGTGCTGGAAAGTATGGAAAACTAAGAATCAAGAGCTCTTTAATGAAGTTTCTTCTAATGCTGAGGATTTAGTCACATAACCACCTGATGGCGTTCCGCTCATGCAGGATCAGCAGTCCTAGAAAGGGACTCAAGATTTCCAAAGCTTTTGGTTCAAGAGGAACTCATTTTCTCTGCTATTGCCATATGTTATAAGGATTGGCTGTCATTTCCATCTAGCTGTCTATGGAGTAACGATTATTCCATTTGTGTGAAATGAATTTCAACATTTCTGGTTTTTGGACAATACAATATATTATAATATATGTTTCTATTACTCTTTCTTCATTTAGTTTATTTATTCTACCAAATACTTACTTCAGAGATGTACAGGAGTTCTTCCTAAAAGCTGACTTGCTGGACCATTTTAGGCCATTTTTACACAAAGGGCTTCTTAATGATAGTTCCCATACTTGTAAACTTCTACTTAATTGTTAAATGTTTTTGTATTTTGTACATGCAAAAGTGCAAATGGGAATTTTTCTTCCTTGTAGTCTGTACTCAACATGCATAAGTTTTACCTATTTTTTGTTTTAATCAAAAGGGTAATGTAACCTTGGTTGTTCTCCTTCTTCGTCTTTCTCTGAAGGGATTTGCACAACAATAGTTTAGAGGGAGCAGTACCAGATGGTTTAGGAAGTTTAAACAACCTTCACTTATTGTAAGTAAACTCATTTTTCCCCTTGTTATTGTTGTTGAATCAATATGTCTCAAGTTCAATTTATGCAGGAACTTGGAAAACAACAAGCTTCATGGTGTCCTACCTCAGTCTTTGAAAAAGGAAAGATTAGAAGTTAGGTATGAGTTATGACAGTTCATACTGTTATTTGAAGAATTAAAATGAATTTTTTTAAAGTTCTTTCTCTCTTTCAGAACATCAGGGAATTTGTGCCTTTCCTTCTCTTCAATGTGCAATAACTTTTCGGACCACCCCTCCATTCCAACTCCACAAGTGACAGTCTTTGACATGGAGCGGCCTTTGCATTCCAACCGCAAAACAGTAATAATTGCCATTGCCACCATTGGAAGTGTATGCTTTGCAATATTGCTTATTTTACTTGCTATGATTGTGCAAAGGAGACGGAGAAAAGAAGACGATGTGATATCTAGAACATGTATGCATGTTATATTCAATTTGTTGTCTTCATACATGATTAAGATATTTAGTTTGCCCAATCTTAATTGAGATACAGCAAGAGAGATGCAACGATGGAGTGCAGCAAGGATATTCTCATATAAAGAGATCAAGGCTGCAACAAACAACTTCAGGGATGTGATAGGCAATGGGGGATTTGGATCTGTATACCTTGGAAAGCTATCAGATGGAAAACTAGTAGCTGTGAAAGTACGCCTTGACAAAACACAGCTCGGTGCTGATTCATTCTTCAATGAGGTCAATATTCATAAAATCTTGAGCATAATCACTTTACAATCTCCTATTGCTATCAATTATGAGTCTTGTTCTTTTTTGTTCGTGTTATTTTTTTTCTCTTTTTAATCGAGTATCACATGATGTTTTAAATCCATGTTTGAGTGAACACTGTTTAGATGCTTACATGGTCATTCCAATGAATTACCAATCACATTTAGAATTCATTAGGCCTTTTTAAGTCAGAGGATGGATCTTGGTACATCAATAAGGTTGCTTCTTTACGATATAAGTGATTAGGGTTTGAGTCATGGAAATATCTCTACTTGTCGGAGCAAGATTGTGTATATTGATACTCCCCAAATTCCATATTGGCGGGAGTCTCGGGTTCAAGTGCACTGGTGGTCTATCAGAATATTTAATTACACCTATTGGTGGTAAACTACTGTTGTTTTCCTATCGAACATTCTAAGTAGAATATGCCATTATGCCTATCAAAGGCAGACTATGTTGGTCTGTTGCCATGTAGAACGTTTTAATTTCAAACAGCCTAATGTAGACCAGCCTAACAATGTCCAAGTAAAGTCTTCTTGATATTTTCCTATTATTCAAATAGAGATCTCTATATACTGTTAAATTGAGATCAAAGTCATCAAACTACTGGTGTTATTTTATTCGAAGTTCACATTTCATTTCTTAGTAATTCACAACAGTAAACCACCATCTGTTTAGTTTTATTTTCTGTATCTAAATGATTTCTTGGACTTCAATTTTCATGCTTAATCAAGAAATTTTATTCACTGGATCTACAGGTGCGTCTTTTATCTCAAGTTCGGCATCAAAACCTTGTCTCATTAGAAGGATTTTGTCATGAGTCGAAGCAGCAAATCCTAGTTTATGAGTACTTACCTGGTGGATCATTGGCTGATAATTTATATGGTATAATGTGATGTTAGTTGGTCAAAAACCTACAAAATCTTATTCTGTAGATTTTTTTTCAGTTATAACTTTATTCAATTTATCTCATCATGTTTCAGGTTCAAACAGTAAAAGGGCAACCTTAAATTGGGCCCGCAGGTTGAAGATTGCTGTGGATGCTGCAAAAGGTAGTGAATCTCTTACTCCAAGTGTTGTTGAATTATATATCCTTAAGGGAACTATTTTGCTTGTTTGTTTGACATAATTTTACATACATTTTCTCCTCCATTTTTTTTGCATAAGTGGCACATTTGGAATATTCATGAAGGGACATTAGTGCACAACCAAACTTTTGCTCCAGTGGAAAAAAGGTCCAACAGTAGGTTAGTGTGTCACACATCTAGCAAGATGGACTCTATGTACATGAGATAGTATGATTGTGTGATAATATGATTCTATATGTACATGAGAGGTTTTTAAATAAAGATTTCATACCAGTTTCAATAATCAAGTTGGACTCTTAGGGTACCACGACACCGAGCAAGATACTGGCTTATAATTCCTCATATCATGGGAAAAAGTAATCAAAGAAATTAAAATGAACTATTACCAAGCAGTGCTGACTTGCATAATTGACAACTAGTGTTTGGTCGGACCAGTAAGTATCGGTGGATACATACTAGTCTGACCAGTATTTTAAGTCATGTCTACAATTAATACAAGAAGGTAAAGCAGGAATATTTTGTGAGGAATTAGAAAATTAAAGTGGCATATGAGCAAGTATAAGGGTGCCATATAACAAGCCTGTTGACTCATTTGTGGTTGATGCTTACTGACTCTTGGCATGCAACGACCTTCTGATGAGTAGACCTGGTTTTGGCTTTTGTAATAATTTTTGCAGCAAAAAAATTTGTGCATTAGATCAATTTTTTCAGGAAAAAACTGCAAAAAATACTTACTCCTCCAAGGTCCATATTAGTGTGTGCCTGACTAGTTTGAAGTTTGGACCCTCATGGATCAATATGGACCTGTTTGGTATAACTTTGTTTTGAAGAACTTGAGGAACCAAGGATTTAATATATTTTTTCACTTGTGGAACATTTTCTGTATACATGATGTTGGGTTATTTATTTAAGTACATTTTCTGGTTATAAAAACTTAAGCTTGTTTTGGATATACGTAAGGGAACTTTGCAGTCCTAGTTTCTTGTAGAAGATTTTTCTCATCAAGCACACAGTATCTTTGCAACTTTGGTAGGAGCTGTTCCTTTGTTGAATTATGTGCTCTATACAAGATTTTGGTTGGCAGCATAACTCATGTAATATACTGCATGTACTCTTGGTAGGTCTACTTTTCTTAATCAACTTTATTTCTGTATGTTTATTTTGAAAATGAAGATTATCCTATTAAACTATGCATATCCAGTTCTGTAGTTAATTCAAAAGTAAAATGATTAACATTTTGCATTCCTGTAGCCCACCCTTCAGATTGTTTCATTATGTCCGAAACAGTATAACTCATGTAATATACTGCATGTACTCTTGGAAGGTCTTCTTTTCTTAATCAACTTTATTTCTGGTAATTTATTTTGAAAATGTAGATTTTCCTATTAAACTATGCGTATTAAGTTCTGTATTTAATTCAAAAGTAAAGTGATTAACATATTGCGTTCGTGTAGCCCACCCTTCAAATTGTTTCATATTAAACAGAATTAGTATGAACCGATATTTAGAACTGTACATTAGTGAAATTTGAGTAATGACATGTTTTCTTTGTTCTCAAGCATATATGCACAGAGTGCTTGAACATGATATTCCGAGATTAATTTTCTTATCAAAATTAATACTAGTTATAGTCATTCTTACTATTTTTGTTTAAACTTTGGTGTATTAGTTGAACAATGTTGATTAGCTCAGCAAATATTACATCTTGTATCAGTAGAGTTATAAGTTATGACAATGCAGAGCACAAAAGACATTAACAAAGAATAGCTGAATTATAACCAGTTATTTCAATGCTAGATATTAGCTGCAAAACCTTGTCTCTTTAAATTATAGCATGTGCATGCCTGCACATGTTTATGCATCATAGGATTTACAATTTGATAGCATAATTTAATATTGGAAGAAAAATATCTGATAAATCCATGCTACTATTGCAAAATATTCTTCTCTTTTAGATATCATTGTGCTGTTTCCATGGTATAGTGTTGTTCCTATAAACTGTAACCAATGAGTATGACATAAAAATTTATATAAACCTCATCTTCACATCATTCTTTTGACCAAGGATTGGATTATTTGCACAATGGGAGCAATCCACGAATAATTCATCGTGATGTAAAGTGCAGCAACATCCTTCTAGATGCGGAAATTAATGCGAAGGTCAGTGACTTTGGGCTATCAAAGCAGGTGCTTCAAGTAGATGCCACTCATGTTACTACTGCTGTCAAAGGCACAGCTGGTTACCTAGATCCTGAGTAAGTCTCCGACTTGGCACTTCATTTTCTCTCCTATTGAAATCCTTACAATTGGTTTATTGCACAGATACTATGCCACCCAGCAATTAACTGAGAAAAGTGACATCTATAGCTTTGGTGTCGTGTTGCTGGAAATGATTTGTGGACGTGAACCTTTAAGTCATGTTGGACCTCCAGATACTTACAATTTGGTGTTATGGGTACTCTATCTTCACTCCTATCAATTTAATTAAGCTTAGATAGATAAATTTGCTTAAGTTTGCAGTGATAATTGACTATATTACTTTTGGATGTGTTGGATATAATTTTATATAAAAAGTTATGCGTTATCATCTTGAACTTTTTTTATTATTGTTATACTAGTGGGAAGTTGCATTTGTTTTACATGACGTTGTTATTAGAAAAAATTAATTATTGTATAAATATATTTATAAAGGATTTTTTCTTGATAGAATCTGAGTGTTGGACAATTAAGAAACAATATGTATAAAAAATTTGTATCGTTAAGATGAGAATGTTGAGATAAATGTGTGAGTTACTAGGAAAAATAGAAAAAGAAATACATATATTCATGAACAATTGGGTATCGCTTCGATAAAGGATAAGATGAAAGAAAAATTATTTAAAATGGTATGGGCATATGCTAAGGAGACCTCCTGATGCGACAGTTAGAAGAGATGAAATAATTAATATTAATGATACAAGAAGAGATAGAGGAAGGCTTAAAAAGACTTTGATAGAATTTAAATACTCTAAACTTAATTAAACATATGACTTTTTACTGATCTCAAAGGTGGCAAGAGATACATGTAGCTGACTCCATATGATTGGGACTTACGACTTTGTTGTTATTGTAAATTTTTTATTTTAATGATAATACTCGAGCATCTTGGATGGCCTATGCGTTACATCAAATAACTAGTAGATGGGAATTTGATAACTAGTGGTAGTCTGCCAGGCTAGAAATGATTTCTGATTAAAAAGGACACATCTATTGCTTGAGACTTCCACTAATGCGAGATCTCGTGATGGCCAATGGATGCAGATTCTACCTCCATTTATTAATGAGAACGTAATAAAGTTGGGTTATAGCTGAACTGGATTTTTAGAAGGAACCATTTGAGTAACAGATGCTGACACAGTACTAAAACAAGGTTGAATGTGTAGCAAATTCTCTGTAGAGAAGACGTGAAAATGCTGTTCTTGAGTGAATTATGTCCAAAAAACAGTCTACTAAGACCTTCCACTAGTTCTGGCTTTTAAAAAATGAGCATGAAGAAATATATGATACTACAGATGGGATGAGTGTAACGCAAATGCAAATACAAATTTTAGGTGGTTCATTCCATGAACTCGTAAAGTTTGATGAGCTATAAATATAATTATCAATTTCTACAAATATTGCAGGTTCATGAAGTTCATATGTCGATTGCAGAGGTAGAATGTGGAAGTAGTGCATCGGTTCTAAGAAAACAAAAATGAATAGAGGCATGCACAAATTTTGCACCGGTCAAAGCTAATCACAACATATGTTCTGCCTCAAATATAAAAAATAAAAACAATCAAGAAAAGCTACTGAACACATCTAATCAAACAACAATGGAGTAACCGGTGCTATTTTTTTCTTCATCTAAATTTTACTAGAGCTGCAAATCTGTGATTCTGATTTTTTTTTTCACTTTCATATTTTGAAATGGAAAAGCAACAGGAAATTTTTAGATTTTGTAGTTTATAACTTTATATTGACTCTTATGATATCCTCTTCTTTTTTTTTTTCTTCCCTTTTTCCGTTGGCGACTTTCAGGCAAAGCCTTATTTGCAAGCTGATTCATTTGAGATTGTGGATGAAAACATAAAGGGAGCCTTCAATCCAGAAAGCATGAAAAAGGCTGCTTCTGTTGCTATAAGATGTGTGGAGAGGGATGCATCACATAGACCAACGATAGCCGAAGTGCTGGCTGAGCTCAAGGAGGCTTACAGCATTCAACTCACTTCCATGTCATCTGAGGGCACCTAGTTTGAGAGTGCCTTGTGAGATTTTTCTTAGTGTGATCATGAGTGTTTGCCTAGTATTTTCTCATCACTGGTGAAGATGATTTGCTTGATATTGTGGATCTAAAGAAACTTCCAGTAGGGGAAAAGCTTGATGGAGTGAGAAAATTCATTGCAGTATGAAGAATTCAACTCCTATCTCATATTAAATCTGGGATGGTGGATGTGTAGTTTGAACTCTCATCTGTTTTAAGGGCTTTATTCTCTTTTTGAGCAATAGATTTGCTTGGTGTAGTAGTTAGTTGATCCCAAGAACTCAGATAACTCTATTCTGTTGGGTTAGAGTGCATAGGTATCTGATGACTTTGTCTCAATTGGCAGTTTGATTCATATTCATATTTTCCTGTGTCCATTGACTATCCTTTGCTTGCAACTAAGGATTTGAAGTCTCTTTCTGATGCATTACTGGTAGAGTACAATAGAATTAATAAAAGAAAACTTGGTACCATCTAATCGAACAATAAAGATTTAAGTACCTTTATGTTTTGATATCGATATTCTGTTGGACCAACGAATACACGACACCGTATGCCGAGATCTTAGTTGACATTTTATTTTTATTTTTATTTCTTTAAACAAAGGATGAATGAAGACAAGTTTTTGTCCTAAGATATTGTCATAATCTAACAAAGTTCACCTCAACTTTAGATTAGTGAAATTTTAAACAAAGGATGAATGAAGACAAGTAAAATTTTGTCCTAAGATATTGTCATAATCTAACAAAGCTCACCTCAACTTTAGATTAGTGAAATTGGTAAATAGATAAAACACTACATTTAATTGACTTCTTATCAACAACTAGCTTAGTTAGTTGATAAAAATCTTGAACTCGAATCTCGTCTTCACCACTTATCATTTATAAAATAAAAAATTTTAAAAATTATATTTAATTTTTAGGTACATGAGAAGGTCACATAAATATTATTGACTTTTTTTTGGGGTTCAATTATTCATTTTATTCCTACCCATATCTCAATTAAATTCTTAATACATGTGAAGATCATCGATAGTACTGTAAAAATCTCTTAAGAACCTTTCTGGGAATGCCACTAATTCTCACAGGAAAGTAAAGCTTATCAGCTGGGATATTATCTTGTTCTTGGCTTCCACTAGTTCTTAGAGGAAAGCAACTACTGCATGACACAACAATAAAATGGTGCATACTTGCGGTACATTCGGATGTTGTGAATATACAACAATCAATTCAATGGATATTCATACAACACTACAGTCAGTACATGCAAAAATGAATCAACTCAATAAATATCTTCTTTTTTCGAACAACATCAATCCCTGGATCATTATTGCTTGCTTCTCCAAAAACATGTTACACACATGAATATACAACACTACAATACATGCAAAAATGAATCGATACAATGAATATCTTCTTTTTTCGAACAACATCAATCCCTGTATCATCATTGCTTGCTTCTCCAAAAACATGTTACACGCATGAATACACACCGATGGCAACTTCCGGAGTGATAGCTTACCTCGGTTTCGTTCTGGTCAAGAGATCTCTTGTGCACATAAAACAGAATAAGTTGATGGAGAATACTGAGCACCCACAAGCCCGTGTTGCCATCTCCCTCGGACATATATGCTTCACATACCAAATAGGGACTTCACAGTGGTCATCCTTAACACTGGCTTAACTGCACCTGGTTCACATCATCTCACATATTAGCTTGCATCTTTTTCCAATGGTTGTCATGGAGCGCTAGAATGACTGAAGCAGCAGTTAAAAGTATCCTTAATATTTGAGTTTTGACTAAAGCAGGAATACTAAGAATAGATAACAGGTTGGGAGAATAACGCAGGCATGAGGAGGCAGTAAACAGTTACGCAGTTTGCTTCCTTCTAAATAGCTTAAAACAAAACAAATAGAAATGATATGGACTCTATAGATCATTCTTCATTCTGATCCAAGACTAAACCAAACAGGAATGACGAAACTTGTACTGTTGAATGACACGGGAAAGGAATGATCATAAGTCAGCATAAGGCTCCAGGCAATTCGAGATCTGGATATAGCCAACATACATTTTCCTCGATTAGTATACAAGTTGTTTCCATGACTCAAAACTCTTGCCGACCAAGTGGCAAGGCATAATCACAAATTCACAACAATGCTAAACTTCACCAATTCACATTCGAGTCCAAACAACATTTTTTTTTAGTTCTTGCTACTTTCTGGTCTTTTCATAATTTTTAAGGGAGGAATGGTGAGGATTATGCAATCATTAGTAGGCTACTAGTGATGAAAATGTTGAAGTACTTGGAAGTGTGAATATGAAGAGTTAAATCTCTATAGGTTTAATAGACTACAGCTCATCATTATTGTTATCCAAGTGTTTCCTTAATTATAAGTGATTAGCCATAAGGTAAACCTCTAAATTAAAATAGTCAATTGTAGACTTTAGAAAAAACTTATGGCTGGAAATTAAGATCCAATCTAGGTCCTGACAGATGCAGCCTATTTAATGATATTTAGCTAGTTGCTTACCATGGTCAGGTCAAAGCAATCTGTCGTCACTGTGAAATTTCCGATATATTGTGTTGTCGAGTTTCCTCTTCCTCAATGTCATGCTTCTCCTATTCAAAGACCATCAGAAGTTAAGAAGAATGATAATAAAAAAAATTACTAAATTACAAACAAGCAAAGTAGAGACAGTTAAATTCCAACATGTTACATAGTCATATATGTTTCACGTTCAGATGATGTTTTACTTCAGTATCAGATTTAAAACTGAAATTTATTGGATTCAGAATCATGGCGAAATTGCTGAAATTTGCTTCATGGACTCCAGAATTGGAATCAAACTTCTAATAGAGGTACTGGTGATCATAATTACCATAATCATAATATAGAAATATTTCAACATAACATATTGATACAATAATGTCTATCATCTCAGACATTATTAGATACAAAGGTTTGTGTAATAAAACATAACCTATAACATATATAACGTTGTAATATCATAACTAATTATAAATAATCATACTATAACATATTAATGCATTAATTATCTAATATAGAGTATTCAATATACAGCAACAAATGAACAATATACTAATTGTAAAGTAATAATATTGGTTATAAATAACTAATTACAAAGATATATACTAAGATAAACAAGTACATAGTCGAGTTAGTATGATAAATAAATAAAGTTGAGATCTTTAACTATACTATCAAGTATTTGAGTGGAAATTACAATGAACACCATTTCAACAGCAGGATTTCGAACAAAAGATCCCTTACCTGTCTACTCTTTGAATGTGGAGAATTTCCTTTTGCAGTGTCAAGGTGTGTGGCATTATGCCTACTTGGCTGCTTTTTACTTTGGAATGCTTGAATTCCATGGATAGATTCAATCATCAAGGTGCCATGACTTCTAGATTTATTGTTACCCTCAACCAAGTTGCTTGGACCCCATGTGTACATAACAAATTTCCTCAGCTGGTTAAGTATAAAACAAATGTTAGGTATACCGCAAGATCTATATCTGCAACTTTAATCTGCTGATATACCTTATCCCAATTCTTTTGTGCACGTCTTTGTCTAAGGATATTTCTCATTGCAGTATCCTCGTAGCGAAGTTTCTTGATTCTAGCCTCACACTGTGACATAGAATGAAGTGCAAGATGTTGGCAGTTACACAATTTAGTAATCAATATATATAGCTAAATTGACCAGAAACTATCATATAAGAGTAGTTCAAAGGATAAGCTGTCACAAAAAACTGATA
Organism: Musa balbisiana; assembly: GCA_004837865.1. NCBI lineage: Eukaryota > Viridiplantae > Streptophyta > Magnoliopsida > Zingiberales > Musaceae > Musa > Musa balbisiana. Next base: position 28,634,251 of record CM017190.1, on the reverse strand, counting down.
CATGCAACAGTGGATGAAAAGTTCCAATGGTCTAGAGTGAAGGATTGCGCAATATAACTAATAATGACTACAAATAGCATTACCTCCATAACAAGCTCAATAAAGCCCCTGAATAAATATCAAAAGCAACGTCCACATAGATGCTGTTATTTAACCAGCAATAGCAATTGTAACATCATGGGAAAGTATTGACACATGCGCTCAGTGTTCTTACTGTCTTATCAGTGTGCAACAACAGTGATTTATGATGACACATCTCACCATAGTTTGAAACTTTGAAACAGGGAAAAAGGTGTGATCCACACATTATGATATACTGCAAAACACATAATTGATGCACATTGCACACATCTAGTAGGTAAAATTGGAAATGTATTCAATCAAATAATTCTAAGAGCGAAAACTGAGTTACACTCAATGCGGAAAAAAGTCACATGATCTCATACACAGAAACGAGATTTAAGAACCTATTATACACGAGGTTAGACTTCGAACCTATTAAACTCCAGACCAAGGATTGATATTCAAAATGTACCAGGCATATCACCTAGGGCCAAGTACGAACCATTTCATGACCAAAATAGTTGCAGAACAGGAGGTACCAATGCTATTTGCTACGTATACCAGATAGCTTCTTATTCACTCAAGCACGCATAAGAATTAAGATGCAAGAAATCTCAATTTGAGGACCAAGGGACATGTTTGTTCGTTTAGTTCACCAACTTGGTCATTGTCATCACTTGTCAGTATTAGAAAAGAATCATAAATAATAGATGCTCAGAGCCTCAGACCGACCAAATGGTAACGTACTTTAGGTGAAAATTTATAAACAGAAATATGTCTCATATGATTTAAGTGAACAAAACAGTAAGGGAATATGTACATGTAACACATCATTTCTAGAAACTTGTACACATACTATTATTAGTTCGCATGTAGAATCCACGAAGCAAAATTATTCAATATATCTAGATACCATAACGAGCATCAAGCCAATGACATACTACCCAAAAATGTACTTGGACGGAGTGGTCCAAACTCCAAAGAGTTCACCAAGAAAAATGGCGGTTGTATCTGTATCACAAATATTATATTGTACAGGCACCTAATCTCTTTGGCTTAACTAAAGAATTTTTTTTTCCAACATATCACATTTACAGAATCGAGTATGGTACATCCAATGAACTAGCATTTATGCCACTAGGGCTTATGCCCAAGACAAGATTCACAACTCCAGTTAGACTTAAAATGTGGATTACTTTGACATCTTCAAGGTTTACTTGCATGGCTTATTTACACAAGACCCCAATAAAATCATTCAAGGAGCTTAAGAATATAAGCTAAAATTTACATGATGGACAGTAGATGATGTAAATGTCTGCTGTTATAACAAAAGAATGTGAATCATAAATGAAATTACCTGCATCAAGAACCAAAGGAAAATTGCAATGCTAAAAGCGAAAAGACCTCCAACATCCGCAAGGAACCCCACTGCAAATAATGAACAAACAGAACTCATAACTATGCAGAACATATAATTTTGATCAAAAGATTGAACATAAAAGCACAAAAATTAAGAAAGAAATCCATGGGCCATGTAAAAAAGAATAAAGGATCTGTTCTTCCATCAAATGAACCAAGTAAATTAATATTTACGAAAAGTTAACAACAGAAGATCGCTTCTTGTTACAAATTTATGCTAATTTCCTGCATTCAGCAATTCAAGAACCATTACCCTGAAATTGTTGCATTGTTCCTGTGGAAAATTACAGTACGAGTTCTTTCAATCAAGAACCTACATAAACTCCGTCCGACACTGATTTTGGCAATCGGTCAAACTAACAATATCAATATACCCAACCTTGGAAAAAAAAATTTTGTGATATCAGGTACTGGTATACCAACTCTCGGCCTCCTCCCCTCTTCCTCGTCCTCCTTTACCTCCACCTCCTCCTCTTACTTTCCTTTTCCTCTTATTTTCCTCCTCTCTCCTTCTAGCATTGTGGTATATACCGGCATACGTATGCTAGCTAGTACTGGACCCATACCAGTTCGGTTGGCAATCAGCATGGGTTTGGTTCCCAAAATTGCAATCCTTGTAAAAAATTTTACTATCTATCAACACAATGTGCATAGAACAGTCAAAGTAGCTAGCATGGTGTATGTCAAACACAAACATTTAATACATATAACTTCAAGGATCACTGAGTTACCATGCAAGTCGCCAGGAGACCAGTTTGCAAGTTCTTCTATTCACAAAGTGCATAATATAAAAAAGGTGTACCAGGTGCATGAGGCTCCCCCCAATGTGGGGGTTGGGAACAAAGTGCATAGTTTATGTTGAATAATTTCACCTAGTGTTTTCAAAAGGCGCTTGAGTGAGGCGCAAGCACCTCACAAAATATCAAGGCAAGGCGTTTCAATGAAGCGCCACTCGGGCACTCACCTGAGCTCAAGCACAGGGCACCTTAAGCGAGTGCCCAAGCCAAGTTCGGTAGGCTTCAAGCATCGTTCAATTGAACGAGCAACATGGTTCAATTAAACCAACTAACATACCCCATGACAACCCCCCAACGCCCCCTCTCCTATCTCGTGCCCAACCCAATGAGACAAATTTGAAAGCAAATGCCTACGTCTATTGCCACTACCTTCGTCCATCACTATAGCTCTGGCCACCATCACCACCTTCGTCCATAGCTTCATTCGTCACAGTTGCGTTCGTCCGCAACTCCATCCGCCACCTCCGTCGCCTTCCGCAGCTTCGTCTGCTGCCCTCTCCTTCCCCCACCTTCCTCCACAACCGTCGGTTGCTTCTCTTCTCAGTTCGTTCTTTCTCATTTTGATTAATTTGCTGCACCATATCGAGGTGGTGCACTAGTACTCTGGTAGGAGTTAGAACTGTTTAGCACCATATTGAAAACACTATTTAGCATAGTCTCCATCAACAAAATCCTATTTAGCATATTTCATAGAATTTGGTGTTAAACTTCATTGTTTTAAAATTTTTTGTTATTAGAAGATAAACAATGCAATTTGGTATTTTAAATGATTTCAAATTGATGTATCATTTTTATTTTTATGATCTTATTTATCAATTGTATAATATTTTTTTTAATATTTTAATATTCTCGAGCGCTTAGTGCCTCAAGTGTTTTGGGGCCTTAACGCCTAGCATTTTTAAAAACATTGATTCCACCATAATAAAGGACAATATAAAACCTCAGACTCTACCATAGTGATGACCTATATCAATCTACATAACCAATAGAATGATTTACTTTATATTTGGAACTGGTCAGTTTTCAATAGGATTGAACAACATAGGGGTGTTCAGAAATATGCATGGATAATTTAATCAGAAGAACAGTTAAAACTATACACAAAAAATAATTATCTTACCAATTCCAATCATGTTTTCCTTGTTGATCTCCACAATGTAATCAGAAAGATAACTTATGTACAGCGTGGTGTTGACTAAACCGTCCTTGGAAACTTGAAGGGAGGCTTGTAGGTCACTAGGCTTAGAAAAAAATGTTCCAGGGATAAAGTCATGAAATAGAGGTTGTATGAGCTTTAAGTTGTTCAAATTGTTATATGCTTGGGGAAACAAATGGATTTTCAATACGTTGACATCTGACCCTCTGAAGGTTTTGGGCTTATCATCTGTATAGGTATTTGATTTCACTGTACCGCTAACAAAGCTAACATGCCTATTATTAGCATGGTCCTTTGCTGAAAGGTTGAACTGGAAGCCAACAGCAGCAGCAGGATCATTTCGGAGGTCAACAAACTGCCATGAAATATAATGATTTCTTCGAGGAATCTGACAGCTGTTGCACCTAAGAGATATGGTAGGACCACTGCTAGTGTTTTGGCAATTATATTCAACATAAGTTGACAAAGGAAAAACTCTATAGTCAATAGAGCCCGGAGTTCCAATCACCACCGAATCAGGGCCACGTAAATGAGAACAGCTCATGCTAGAAATAGTGGTTATACTAAATTCCAAGTCATTGACAAATGAAAGTAAATCTGGAGCATTTGCAGGTCGGACTCTATGCACTTCAATGCTCCTCTTTGTAATAATCTGATACAGCAACCTGTCACAAGAGAGTTTTTTTCACCTTACAATGTTGCTAACAAGGATAAAATTTTGGATGAATAAATTAAACATGATTGACCAAATTATCAAATCCTTTAATGAACTCGACATTTTCAAGTAGAGAAAGGCATCCACACTTACGCTGACAATAGACCAATAAAAAGTATTGAGCTTGCTACAGAAAATGTTCCACCCAGCTCTGTTTTCCTCTTTATCACTGCCTTGTTGTCATCCTGTATCAGAAAGTAACAAACAAAAGCCACATTAGATAAACCATCTTCCTAAGTGCATGTTATGTCACTTTGTTGTGTATTAAATTGCAATTAGAAGTGCACAAGTTGTCAAGTTCAGCTATCGGCAAGCAGAATTTAAGAATTCCAGGCAATCAGCAGCAATACTACAATGTGAGGAAAATAATGAAGATAACTTATATCTCTATTTGTATAAATAATATGCCAAGATGTAAAAGTTTACACACTAATGCCTTTACATTTCCTGAAAAAATCACTACAAACTTAACATGTAGGGAATGCAGGCAGTGAACCAAGCTTTGGTTCTTAGCTCAAGGAATACTAATACAAGAGTCCAATATAGATCTTCCATTCAAAGGCAATTTAGCTTTCGAGATAAAACATAAAGGACAACATCAAAGTATCAGAAAGGACTTTCACAAAAATTCTATGAAGAAAGGAATCAACTACCAATTGGTACTATACCACAAATCCATCAAGCTAGTACGTATCATGTGGTACGATACATCTTGGCACACTAGTGAAAGCAAGGTTCGCCGTATCGTACTATACCGGCGTTTCGACCCGGGCTCGGTACGGTACCGGTGTACCGAGCGGTACATTAGGGCATACCGAGCGGTACACCCTAGTGTACCGAACAATTTTATATTTTTTTCATACTGTAGCAGTGCTACAGTATACTGCTGTAGCACTGTAGCAGTACTGGGCCGTTCGTGTACCGGTAACCTGTTGAACCAGTACATACCGCTCATACTGGACGGTACGCTTCGGTATGACAGACCTTGAGTGAAAGAATATCTAAAAATGCTGTTTAAATCCAAGATTTTAATTTTCAAACTGATACTGATTATGGCAATCAGTCGAACAGGTACAATAACATTGTACCGAGCCAACCTATATGATCCATACCAGTACTTGGTCAAACCAGAAAACCAATTGATACATCCTGGTCAAACCAGTATTTGAAACCTTGGTTTAAAGTTTAAACATTAGTGTTTGTTGACATGGTATATAGTTTGTTTGCTAGTGTGCTGAGAAATTGTCAAACTCTATGGACACAGTATTTAGTACATAAAGATATGTTAAGTGCAAATTGGACAATGTACAATTATTATATCTGAAACTTAATGAAACATAACAATCAATCATATAATTCAAATAAATATAGAAAATATTAAACAACAAGTTTTGATGCAAAGATAAAGTGGTGGCTACCAGCATACTTTGTTAAAACAATGAAATAAGAAATAGGGGGACAGTAGCAACAGGAAGTTGGAAAGGAAAATTACACTTGACATACACTTCTTATGAGCAGTATAGTACATTATAAAAGGTTCTGAATTGCTTAAGCTTAAGCTTATTCTTTGAAATATTATTTTTTCTAAAAAATAATAATAAAAAAAATTTCTCATTCCACTGCTAATACTCCAGAAGATCCTGGTGTTTCTAGTCTAGTAGATCTCCCTCCGCATGCAAAGTGAAAAGGAAATTCCATGCAAATCTATAGTTAGTTGTGATAGCTATTTTAAGTAAAAATTATACTCTATATTTTAATGCCATAATTGAGGTTTCCTGTCTAAAGTGGCATGAATGGGTTTCATCTTGCTTAGTTGTACCAAGAAATTTCCTAGTTAAATGTTAACTCAGTACCAGATTGTTCCATGAGATCTCTTGCCCATGAGTTCCCACCATCATTTTTCTAACAAAGCCATATTGTGAACTGTCGACCCCCGATTCTAGGTAAGTGCCCTTGGACCCCCCCAATCCTTAATATTGTGAACTGTCGACCAAGAATTCAACACCAGCCTTCTATTACATATTCCCACCTTCCATAGAAAATTGTAACATTATAATGTATATTGCCTTATTCACCCACTCTGAAAGTTTGAAGTGTATCAATAGGCTAGAGAGGAAAAGATTTCACAATGAAAAGACAAGGTGCTCTTTCAGCATCAAGTTTGGTTCAGTCACCACTTGGTCATATTGTCAAACCAGCAAACTCATACCTTAACTACAAACCAGATTCTCAGACATCATAGCTATTAAAATAATAACCCACAATTCCCAAGACAGCCCACATTGGATTTTCCGTAACATAATAATAATATGTACTCAATTTGCCATTTCTTTTAATCAACTTATATCCAACCTATTATGACTCCTGTTTTTTGTGAAGCATATAGAGCATACTAAAATATACTACATTTTCATAAATATATAATATATAAGATGGTACCAGAACCCAGTCTAGTTTGACCAATCTAATGTTAACCAAGTAATTCATACTTAGTATTTTTGTGTGCCCGAACCCACATAATACAAATAGTTTTAAATGTCTAGTAAATTCTGTTGAACCAGGTTCCTAGAAGAAGGGACCTTGAAAATGGCCTTTTTCAGAAGTTAAACTGGATTTATCAGACCTGTCAGAAAATCATGGGGATGGCCAATGATGATAATTAGGACCACTTAAGCTATTCAAAGGATAGAAACATACTGCAATGCAACAATGGAAACAACAAGCCTCTTAATCCCAACTATTTGTGTCAGGTCACAACGCACCTTTTCAATGATTCCACATTGCTAGGCTATACCCTGTGATAACCCTAAGATCACACTACTCTTTTTCAGTTTTCTTTTTCTTTTTCCATCAAGATCTATTGGATCTGTCCTCCCCACTGCAATTTAGCTCACTTTTTAGTGCCATTGCACCTCAACCTCAAAAAGGTTCCACAACGGGCAACCATGGACTGGAGTTACCATGCGACTTCATATACAGTTGCCCCTGTACACATGGAGTTAACCAAGTTACCAAACACTGTCATGGGAAAAGCAAATTATACGCACCAAGACTGTGATGGTAATTTACTTGCAGCTCATGAGCTGAACTAATTTATTTTCATTTGCAATCACCTTGCACTTTTGGTCAACCTTTATCTTCTCACCTTCCACTGAGAAGGAGACAGGCCATTTCTATCGTATGACCGGCATCAATGATGTCGAGGCAAGCAAGGAACCAAATACGTAGGTGTCAATCAAACAAAGCCAAACAATCTTACTCCAGAACAAGTCTAACCTCATCATATTACCAGACACGAAATCATTATATTCAAAAGGTAGGTAATAAATACGAATCCGACATTGCCGACCTAAAATTGAAAGGAGGGGGGAAAATACTGACCAACCAATGATTGGTGTCGTAGAACATGTCGGAGCGGCTGATCCACCAGCGGAGGCGGAACCAGAGGCAGCGGCCGCCGTCCACCCGGGTGAAGCGCAGCGCGAGGCAGAAGGCGAGCCAGACGAGTAGCGCGCCGAGGGTGGCCTCGAGCAGCACGGCCTGCGACTGCGTGAAGCGCTTGATGGAGTCGACTGGTAGCACGGTGGTGAGGAAGGTGGGTGGCACGGACGACACCCCGGAGCTCACCACCCACCCGCCGCCCGTCTCGAACAGCGCGCAGCTCCCGTTCACCAGGTACCGCCCCGGCTCGCACGCGCATAGCGTCCCGTTGTACCGGAACGCCATCGCCGGGCACCCACCGCTCCCGTCCTTCTCCATCGATCTCCTCCACTTCAATCGAGGCGTCAGGAAGAGGGGCGCGCTCCGATTCTACTCTAATGCGGTCCGAGGGATGACTCGCAAACGAAGAAGGGAGAAGGGGGGCAGCTTGAACTCATTCAACAGCGATGATGATGATGATGATAATAATAATAAGATGGGGTTTGCGTGGATGGAATTGGGAGACAGGCACAGATGGCTGCTGGTTTGTCTGTTTCCTCGCTGGAAAGCATGTGAAGGAGCAGCGAAAAGTATTTTCTGGTGGCTTCTTCGGTGCTTGCTGGCATTCGTGGTAAATAAATACGAATATTTTATGTAGATAATTTATGTGTAGTATACATATTGCTGAAATATTCATTAGAGACATTACTTATAAGAAATTATCAAGACGGTACCATGTAATCATCGATGGGTTTTGTTTTCCCTTAATATAATTAAATTATCATAAATAATGTGTTACTTTATTTAAATTATTAACTTTCTTATTTGTGTAATATGATTAAAGAAACAATTAAAATTATTTTTCTTAATTACATGAATAAGTTAAGAATTTTATCGATCAATTAATAATTTATTTATTTCTTGATAAATGATGTGATTTTTATCAAGTAAATTGTTTAAATTATATTTTTATGTGTTAATCATAAAAAATAAATATTATAATTTTATCTTTATATGTGTGAAGTAAAATAAAAATAAAAATTAAATTATTACTTACCTATTCGGAAAGCTCATCTAAGGCTCTCCCTCCCTCATTTTTAATCGAGGAGAATATTTCCTAACGAGAGGATCTTAAGGAGAGATAGGATTTTTCTTTTTTTTTATCCTTTTTATTTATATTTTAAAATATTTAATATTAGATTTATTATAATTTATATGATATCTAATAATATTTTAATTTTTAAAATTTTATAATTAATAAATAAATTATCATTGAATTATGATTTAGAATGATTAGTTAATATAATAATAGTTTTGATTTATTTAATTAGATATATTTATATTTCGAGAAATTATGTGTGAATTTTTATGATTTAATTAGTTTAAATTTGGAATCATGAAGTTAAATTAGTTAATTCATGAAAAAGAATAAATTTGAGGTTAATTATTAATTTATAATTTTTTTTAAAAAAATATTATTAAAAATATAATTTAATAAGAGGAGTCAAATTGAGATTTGACCTTAGTTAAGTTGAATGGTCAGAGTAACCTATGTGGTCAAATATGACATAACACATGATCAAGCATAACTCAACTCATGTAATTAGGTATAGTCCTGATTAGGCATGATTCATCTTATATGGTTATGTATGGTTTAGTCTATATAGCCAAACATGACTCAACCCATATAGTTAGGTATAGTCTAACCCATGTGGTTAAATATGATCAGGTACAACCCAACCCATATGATTAAGTATAATTTAAGTCAAGTGATTAAGCATGACATAACCCATGGCTAAGGCTCAGCCAAAGCTAAGTTTGTCTAACTATGTGATTGACGTTAGATACATCGTTATCTCTCTACCTAGCCCATTGTATCTCAACCAAACCTATTACATAGGACAGACATATGTAACACACATAACCTATCCAAGGCTCAAATGGGTCAATTTGATCTAGGCTAGTAGTATATGACATAGCTCAATTTCTTCTTCCTTTATTGATTTGAGTTTGTTAGTTGATTGAATCAAACAAGTTTAATCGATTCAAGTCAATTTAGGATGATTCCAAACTAACTTGATTAGTTCAAACTTATTTGACCTAATTGAGATAAATCAAATCTAAATTAGATTAATTTATGATGATTCTAAAACGATTATATGGAAATTTGATGTTGGTTCCGTTAAGTTCTAATTGAATTAAGTTTAGTTTAAATCAATTAAGTTATTCCAATTAGGATTCTGATTGATTAAGAACTATTAAGATATTGATATCTCATAATTTGATGAACTTAAAAGTTTTATTTGAAGGGATCATTTAGAAATAATTATTAGTTTTCTCTTTTTTTAAGATTAAATTGATGATATTAATAATATTATTAATATATAGTTTATATGATTATACTAAGGGATCCATATTAAAAATACGAAAGGAGGTACAAATTTGTCATAATGTGAAGTCACCAATGAACATAGTGTAATAAGTAATACATAATCTCTCACAATATTTTCTCATAAATACATATACGAATGAATTGATGAACAAAAATAAATTACTATAGTTATTTTATTTTCAAAGATTAATAAGTCGTTAGACATGATGACTAAAAGATTCTTTAGAAATCTATATATCATTGTTATTGTGTATGTTATCGAGATGTATTATACATGATTAAAGAGCTTCTTAATTATTTTATATTAAAATATTGATATTTGTATATGATTTACGAATTAAATTATTTTTCTTTCACCGAAATCCAAAACATTTAAAGATGTCAATTACTGGTTAAAACAATCTTGGGACCGAATTCCATCTTTAACACTTATCATTGCAAAGAAAACAAAATACAATGACACGTTAATCCACAGCTGCACGGAGACGAGATGTTATAGACCATTACTGGATAGCTTGAGCACATCCAAGAAACAGTGTGAAACACTATCTCTTCAGTTAAAGAATCATCTTCTTGGCACCTTAACCTTCACTTATACAAAACAAAGAAGTGAATCATGCGAACTGTGTCAGAATCTTGATCATTGCGCTATATTACATTAACACCAAATCGGTAACAGAATGTTACATCTCAAATTCTATAAGCATGTACTTCTAACCCGATTTAAGCAAGGCTTTGGTTATATATATATATATGCCATGAGATAATTACAATGGAAGATTGTGGTGCCAATACTGAGCCCCTCATGGCCTTTTCCCCAGAAGCTTCTCAATCACATGCAGTATTCACCTTTACTATCACAATGCCAGACAGCTTCCACCATATGTTTGCAACCAGATATTGGAACGTTGAGATCTTTCTGATACCATCAACATATTGTAGTCATGTTCACATGTTTTCCAGTTTTGCTTCCAGATCAATATGGAGAGCTTAAGAGTGCCACTTTCTGAATGGGTCAAGATCGCACTCTATGGAAACTCAAGGGTTGATATCTGAACATGTTTGGGGTCAAATCAGCAAAGCGATGTCTCTAATCCGTGATCCGTTTCCCCAAAATGATGCAAGACATAAACCCATTATGGCCATCAGAACGACTGAGCATGCAGCAGGAACTGCATGAGTGCTTCCCAAAAACTGTGTAGCAAGAAGCCCAGCAAGGGTGGAGCTCTGCATCCCCGTGCACAGTGAAATCGTTCTGCAAACTGACTCTTCTTGCCTGCAAAGAACAACAAATAAGGATGAAGGTTAATGCAAAAAAACTCGGTTGAAAGTTTAGTGCATCTATGACACCAAAAGGAGCTGCTAGAGTAGACCACAACTTACGGGCATGTATCAGTTGCATACATGCCAGCAGTTGCTTTTGCTTACAGAAGGAACTAAAAGTGTTGAGCATTACACCACAGTATATCTAAATTGCAAGTCTGAGCTAATGGCAAATTTTAGTATAATAAAAGAGAGAACAAGTGATCATCAAGTAAATGGTGAATGTGTGGGAAGTCTATAATCACACAAAAGGATCGTTATTGGGAGGGGGAGCTTGCTCCGAAGCATGTTAGAAGCTGTGATTTGCTGCCCAGATTTAAGATCTTCTCAGATTCAAACTTCTTATATTTCCAAATTATAATCCTTCTAGTTTACATAGTACAAAAGCCATAATCTTTTAACTGTTACATTCATCAAGATGTGAAGTATAGCAGCTATTCCCATACATGAATAGTGGAGCGAACATGCTTGATGTAACATCTTTAGCTTAGCTTAAAAAATTTCGAGCCATGATTTATGGAGAAAGGATCAGTTTTAACTAGAGTTGCATAAAAAAGGAAACACAATGTGAAATTAATTAAGAATTAATGACTCAATAATTAGACACATAAAAACCTTAAAAAAAAAAGACAACTTCTGGCCATGAATATAAAAGTGTTGTACAAGAAGTTATCTTATTATGTCCATATTAAGAACAATGACTCCATTATATTGTAAGATGTAGTTGTGTAGATTTTGAGATGGAAAACTATGATGCATAAGGCAATATAAAAATTCCAATAGCAACTAAAGAGCAAATACCATTAATTCAATATTTCCAAATTAAAGCCAGTCAAAAAGACCAAATATGCATCAATAGAGTAAAAAAGAAACAAACAAAAGTAGAACAAAATCGATCACTATCAAAGAAAAAAAATTTACCTCAAAAATGGAAATTTGGCAAACCAGTAACCCAACACAAAGGCAACAAGATGAAATGTCAATATTGGAAAAAGCAACATGAGACCATGTGAAGACAAGATCTGGTTCCGATTAATAGCAAGGGGGCTTCCGATGCATAGTGAGGTGCAAACCATCGCAAAAAAGGGCATTATAGGTTGGATAAAGTTCACAACAGCCTTTGCGTAAGTGTTGAGAACAAGGCCCAAAGCAACAGGAACAAGCACAACCTGTAAAAGCAACATAAGCTGTAAGTGACATATAAGCAATAAAGTCACATGTCATCAAACATTCACATTGCTCCTCAATGAGATTCCAAAAAGGTAGCTCATGGAACATTAGACCTTTACATGATCATACAGTTTAAAATAGTAAAACATGAATGCCAATCATTTTGTATGTTAATATTTACTATGTAATAGCTGGTAAAAACTAGATAGATGAAAACCATTAGGCTTATTGTAGAAATGTATGAAGAAGACTTGATCAATATATATATTTAACATATCCACAGAACAAATTTTGCTAAAGATGATTCAAATTACAGAAGATTCTATGTAAGTTTTCACACATGTGACCATTATTATGCCAAGGAAAGAGAATGAACTGGATAATTCTTCAAAGATAGAAGAAGATCTAAATAAGCCATCAAAAGAAAAAATACACAAGATTAATTGCAGAAGTTTAATAAGAAAACCTAGGGTCTCAAAAACCCAACCTTGTCTCAGACATCTAGCGATGTATCATCTCATATCCCTTGGATATTGCACAGACTTTATATTCTTTCAATAAATTTGAACATCTAATTTTGGCCTTTATCACATGATAAAGAATCAATAAAAGAACTCAATAAAATCAAACAACAAACCATGTTTATGATATCTTTGCTAATACTGCAACCTCCTTTGGTTCCTATACCACAAACATTATTGCATATACTACTTAACACATTAATACTAAAGAGACATGCTGATTTTTAACTGACCAAGTGTAAGTACCAGAAGTGGCTTTTGCATAACAAAAGCTGGTTGTTTTTCTTTTTTTCACTTTCTTATACCAGTGAATTTGCACGAAACATTTCAACATCAATAGTGCTCTTATCTCAATAGTGCTCTTATATACAAAATAGTTGATCCAAGCCTTTTTCTAGATCATTCTACTATATACTATGATTTGCAAATATGTTGTCTTTACCTGCAAAATGGACTTGGACATAGCAACTCCATCTACTGGGACCACAGAGCCAATCAGAAGGCCAGTAAGAAGTGGTGTCATAAGTACAGAAGAGATAGTTGTTGAGCTGGTTAGTAGAATGCTTAAGGCCACGTCACCCTTGCTCAGGAAACTAGCATAACTTGAGAGTTGTGCACCCGCAACACAGCAAGTAAGGATAAAGCCAGCATAGAACATAGAAGGTGCTCTGAATATCTTCGCAATCAACAGGCCTAATACTGGCTTCAGCACATATTGTGCAATATATCCAACAGATAAAGGTAAAGGTCTGCAGCAGATAATCATAATGAAAATACTAATTTAAGTAACTCATTGAATAGAACAACTGGAAGAGATAGAAAAAAGAACCTCTTGAAGGCAAGTGCAAAATCATCAATAGATAGCCTGATACCAATGGATAGCATAATACCTCCCAGAGCAGGGGCATAATATTCTTTCGAAACCCTAGCAAAGATCAAGAAGAAATCAGCTTCTCCAGGTTCAAAATAGATAAATAAATGTGACTCGGACATGTCTTTTTTTCCATAATCCAATATCCAGGAACCACAATTCTTCTAACCAGTTATAGTGAAAGAAAAGCAACAAATTATACAGAGTTTGAAGTAGAATGTCAAGTAAATTCTCAAGTTGTCAGAAAAATTATTCATGTATAAAAGAAGTTCTCAGTCAAAATTATGCCAAGTCAAGTGGGAATAAAAAGACGAGGTGCTACCAGTAATCAAACATGATATTTATTGTTCCATTATCACTGCACCCATACAAAATCTCTCTACATCATTCAGACTACGAGATCAATTTGAACCTTGCAATCCTAGTTTTTCTAAATCTCATGAACAGAAAAGAGTAAATCCTTGCGAACCTATACCATCAACCTCTCCTAGTTCCTATTTAAATTATTGTTTATGAACATGAAAACCAACTACATCTATTTCATTAATTCATAAACAAATAAATAAAGCCTCATTTTACTGACACTAACCACTCATTGTGTCTCAAGCATGAAACTTTGTTTATTCAATTCACTGTACATAATTCTTTTATTCATAATGACAAAAATCTATGAAAACTTCACATAGGGACAACTCTTTAGACTACATTAAAGAAGCACAAAGGTAGCATATGAAGTTTATTAAGATTCTTCACCATTAACTTGACATGATTAATACAAGCTATACTGAAACCTCATCAGCCTTTTATATGATCAACAATTTCCTAAATCCAGAATTGTTTTCTGTGTGAAAGGAGCAGCACTAGAATATCATGAATGTGTCATTAAAAAAAAAAGGAGAATCAATGCAACTCAGCACTTACTTTCCAAAAGCCAAATTCAGCACATTTCTGCAATCAGAACAATACCAGATTGAGAATAGAAATCCTTCCATGATAATTTCGAAAATGACAACTCAAGATAGCTTCAATATTAGGAAGATAAATAAGTTGATCTTACAACTTAATGATGCATGTGTCCATTCTTCAGGCATTAATTTACAGCCCTTTACTCTGACATCCAAGAAGTGCATGCAAATCAACAGCTTGGCATCAATCCTTACTTCATGATCATAATTGTGCAATCACATAAATCCCACCGCAAACACATTCAGTACACATTCAGTACCAGAGAAAGAACTAAAACCCTAATCACACTTCGACACACAACCCCCCCAAAACAAACATCTTATATCTAAAACCGAAAGAAAGGAGATAAGAAGGGTTAACCAGCTCACCAGGAGAACGTGGCGGGATTGGCGAGGGCGGCGACTGCAGTGGCGGCGACGACGAAGGGGAGCAGCAACGACAGGCTCTGGGATGGGTCGCCGGCGGCCTGGTCGGCGCCTCCTCCGCTGCCAACGAGGAGCTCCCCGGGGCCCGCCCCGAACGAGAGGAGAGAGGCGCTGCCCTCCCTCCGTTGCCACCCATCCCTCCCCAGCCTCGGGAACGACGTCGAACACGCCGATGCCCAGCCCCATCTCCAGCGCCCGCGGACGGCCTTCAGTGTCGGGAAGCTGGACGGAGGCGGCGCCCTCACCGCCAACGAAGGTGACGGAGGGGCCAGACCCGCGGGAGTCCGCCGGAGAGAGGGACCGGCGGCGAGGCAGCCGCAGGCGAAGGTTGGGAGCGCGGCCATGCCGAGGAATCGGTGGGCTGATCGGCCAACGGAATCAAAAAACGAAGTAACGGTGGGGTTTTAGTCTACTTCGATAGGCATACGTGAGGTCCATAAAGGAAGTGGAGGATTGAGAGAGGAGGCTCGAACGACAGTTACATTCGGTGGTACGACACCCTCCTCGTCTACCCGTGTGGTAAATGGCTGAGATGCTGGGACCCAAAAAGGCCCCGCCCCCTAGGGGAGTGCGACGTGTACCCAGCGTCGAAAGGAGCGTGCGGGATTCGAAGATTGGCCTTGATATTTGCACGGGCGGTTTAGAGTTATGGGGTTTTTGTTTTTTCCCATTTAATTTCGATTTCTTTTACGACTTAATGTTTCTTAATATAATTTTTTAACGACTTAATATTTGTCAGCATCAAATTTCATCAATCTTATTGCATTTGGAGTTGCGATAGATATGAAGGCTAAATTAACAATCATTTCAAATGATTGGATTTTGTCAGTTAGTCTCGATTGATAATTAATTACTTATCCCTTAAAATCGGATTAATATGGATCAAAAGACAGCTTTTTTTATCTTTAATGTCATATCTCTAACAACCTTTTGAAGGTGAACTGACAACGGGAACAAAGGAAGTGGAATGGATTAAAGATAAATAAAGTCATCGACCAAAGATATATATAATTAAAGATCATCGAGGAGCTCCATGTATGATTTGTTTCTTCATAATCGGATAGAACAATCACTTAATACTTCCTCTAAAGACTTTAAATTGAACTAAAAAAGTATCTCAGCATTAATCTCAAAATTAATATGAAGAGTTCTAAAATTTTGGTTCATCGGAAACCTAAGAGATTCAAGACTTGGGAAAACGAGTTCTAAAATTAATAGAGACACCTGTATGATGAACACATCAGAACCACTATAAACGTGGAAAAAAATCAATTTACGTCTACAAATGACAACACAATCATAGCGGGTATATATGAAACATAAAATATATTGACAATTTGCAGTAAGCACAATTGTGGGACGACAAAAAATAATGGATTTGCATTGAGTTATTGCATTTGCTAAGAACATAATATCTCAGTTGTATAACCATGAGACATTCAAAATAAATCTTTCTTACCAAGAACAATAAATCTAGTTCACCAAATATGAAGACCATGTAAAGAATGCTAGTTTACATATAACTGTCCCTTTTGGGGGGGACGATGTCCAAATCAATAAATATTCTGACTCCACAAAACTATATAACACAGTCATCGTACGAGTCACTCATAAGACACCAGCATTTCCTGGAATAATATTTATACACTGTACACTCTATACTGGCAACCCGACCTCAAACAATAGCCTCAAATAGATAGACCAATGAATCATTCCCATACAGCTAATGCTTAAGAATGGAAAAAAGAGGACATGATTAGGTGACAGCATCCATTCACCATGGAGTTGTCACTGCCAACCATTAAAAGCTTCGACAAAACTTACAAAGATAACAGAATTTCTCACCATGTGTCTGTTACCTTGTTCTCTCCTACCCCAGGAGAAGCAAAAAATTCTAGGAGTCTGTAATAGCTATGGCGATCATCCCTCGGATAGTCGAAGGCTGTATGAACTCAAGCAAGATGAGCTAGGACACCCTGACCAAACTCAGGGTTTTCCCCAGTGAAGATACGGTCAACAATATGATTTATGGGGAGAGTTCCAATATGTAGTAAGACAACTAACATCACTTGGTTACTGTCTGTTCCAGCTTCTCTTTCTCAATCTCTGCTCTTCTCTGTTCAGCATGATGAGCAATGCCACTTGCCATTGCCTGATAGCGGAAGTCCAAGGTCTGTGTTAGGTTCTGAAATCTAATGGGATTGGATGCTTGCACCGCTGTTAACATCATTAATGTTAGATGTTACTGGTAAATTTTGCATGAAGAGAAAATAATTGATTGGAAGCATGCACAGAAAAGGGATGACTTTTTACCTTGGACAGTATCAATAAAGAAAATAAAGGGGTCCACCTCATCGATTGGTGATTGCAACACTTCGTCATCACTGTAATCATCATCTGAGTCATCATCCTCATAGTTTGACTGAAAAGCCCTCGCCTGATTTCATCATAATAAACTCGTTAGTAAAAAATAGAGTGTCCGCAAATGGATATGAGCCAAAACAGATAAATAAATTATCATTGCTAAGAAATATGGTTTAAAAAAAAGGGGCCAAATGGAGGAGAAAGAAATATCTAGTACAATACTTTCACTTAAAATATGAAAATTTAAAAAAAAAGTGCATGTAGAGATAGGCAAAAACAATTCTAACAAACAGAAGTCCTTATACAAAACTTGCTATATTTAAGAAGTCCCTGATTGCATGGAAGATTATGGTATCAGTACTGTCAAAAACTTACGTGCGGGACTAGCAATCTGATCATAATATTAATAAGGTTCCATCAAAATCTCCTTTTTAGCTTACAAGTTACAACCGCTGAATCCCTTTGTACAGTCCTCACCAAGACTCTATACCTAAGATATTGAATATGCAAAACCTTTTCCAAAAATCCTGCCTAAAAATTAATTGAACTTCCACTCCCAATGCTTTAATGCCTTAATGCCTCTCAAAAGTACCTTCTTAAAACCCATAAAAAATGAATTTATAAATCAATGGCAAAAATTAACCACAAATCCAAACTATTCATTAGGATCATCTTGGAACACCATAATCCTAAAGGCATATCAAAATTAACAAAAGAGGACAAGAATTTTGTCACATCTTTAATAGACAACCCATCAATCTGAAGAATGAGGCTACACTACAGGTCAAGAATTTTACAGAAAAAATACATGATTAAAACCACTCTAAAATAAAATTTGAGACAATATTCAAATAACTATATATTCTCAAGGAAAAACTATAGTTATTTGGGAGAAAACAAAACAGAGTGGAACCGAGATTTTTTGTATCAATTACCTCTGCTGCTAATTTTTGGAGCTTTAGACTGTCAGCTTCATCCCCATCCACAGAATCATCTCCCATTTCTTTGTCAGACTCGTCTTCCTCATCTTCATCATCATCATCATCATCATCTTCAAAGCCATCTATATCATCAACAGCATCAGCCTGCTTCTTAGTTTCTGCCCATACACAAAAAGGAAGGGTTAACTATATAAAAGCACTAGAAATAACACTGACCAGTAGCCTTTCTGCATCTCTGTTATCTTGTGGAAGGGATAAAATATGATGAAAAGCATAAACAAATGAAAAGGAAACCAAAAACAAGAATGTAGAACTTCAAATATCGTATGGAAGCAAAAGTAAGATGAATACAATTCTTACAAGTTACTTAGACAGAACAGATAATGAAAACTGGAGTTAATTTTCAAAGAAAACTGAGGCCAAAAAAGACATGAAAATGAGAAAACATAGCATTTCAATGGATTTTCTAGTAGTGAGAAACCCATCAAATAAAATAAAAAAGGTGACTAGAAGAAGAAATCTACTCAAAAAAGGGACTTGTAGAACAATCCAACTAGATATGAGCAAACAAATAGCTTTAAATGAGGATAAAAGGTTTGTCCTTGCAGTCTATGCAATAAGATGTTGTACCAGCTACTTGATCTTTATAAGAGACCAGCAGCTCAAGTGTAGCTTTAAAGACACGTTCAAATGCTTCTCCTGGCAACTGATCAGCGGGGAGGCCAAGAAGTGATATTAATCCTAAACAGCAAACCTTTTTATCATGTTCCCTGCAATTATAAACAACTATTCTGTTATAGTTCCATATAAAAGTAACCTGAATAGAAAAAGAATCTAACCTTTTAAAATTTGCACGCATCAACTATTCCATTATAGTTCCATAGAAAAGTAACCTGAATAGAAAAAGAATCTAACCTTTTAAAATTTGCACGTGTCCCACTCCTTTTCACTTCTTGTAGCATCTGGAACCATAGATTGAAAAAATGTGCAGCGACCCCAAGCTTATGTAGTATATTTAGTGTCAATGAAGGATTGTAATAGAGAGCATCTGCGATCTGCAAGAGCAACAAATTTTTACGATGGAATACAGATCAAAAACTGGATTTGTAAAAAGTGATGAACACAAAAAAAAAATCCCAGTCAAATGGCTACAAAATTAGTTATTGTATTGTGAATGAAACATAAAAATAATGAAATTCAAGTATAGAACACGAATTTTGCAGAAACTCAGGCTTGTTGCTACAGAATTAAAGAGAACATGTACAAAAGCGACAACACAATTGTGAATATTGAATAGACAGAATCAGCAGTTGCGAATATTGAATAGGCATATCCATAAATATTTGACTAGTAAGAACATATCACAAGGAGATATTTGGAAAGCAATACCAGAAGACAAAACCCCTTAAAAATAATGATTTTTAAGATAATAAAATGATTTTTAAAAAAAGAATGTAGGTATTAGAAGATTGAAAGCTCCCACTACTCCCAACTGTACAGAGGTATGTGGATTTAATCTTAACCTAGCTCCAGAAATAGAAGTACTTATTGATAATATTTTAATTTTCACTATGGATTTCTACAAGATGGGGCACTGGAAGCATAATTGTAGAACAGGAAACTATTGATATTACGATATTAATTAGACAGAATTTTACTGTTACTAAAACGGGAAGCAGCATCCGAATTCCACTAGATTGGCAAGACCTGTTTTGGAAAAATAACCGGGTTTTATTGTCCTATACTAAGCAGGCTAAGCAATTTAGTGTTTAATATCTGCAACAGAAACTAAATTTCAGTAGATATTACTCCTAACCTAGACGTAGTATCGACCTTAAAACCCCTTGGAATTGGATTCCATCCATGCACTTGCACTTCACTATGAAAAATAATTAATCTAACATGGAACAGCTCACTTTGCCATCACATATACCAGAATAGAAAAATATAACCGGCTATTCATGGATTTGCGGATATCATTAGTCATAATCATGATCATTGTAACTGTCTGAATCATCCTACATGTCAAACTATTTGAGATTTTGAAACCAATAATTTTATCAGAAAGAAATTGAAAATAAATGACAAAAGTTTTACATTCTTTTTGGTACAACCAACTACTTAAATATTGACAAGACTTCATCAAAACAAACTAATTAGGCACGACAGCTTGCATTCAAGATATCTATACATTTTGATTTTAGCCTAACTTAGCTGTTCTGATGGCATGAAGAGACTGATTTATTTCTCATGGTCATAAAAATTATCTTTCATATTACAATTGCCTAGCCAATTTCATTACAATAAATCCAAACAAGAATCCTTTACAATTGGAAAGGAATTGTTAATTAGAATTACATTCACAAAATACAAGCACATAGATGTCTAAGTGCACCTCATATTTCCGAGAGTATTATATTGTAAAGATCGGTATAAAGGAAACATTAAATAAGAAACTAACTTGGAGTACTGGTATGTCATACTAGGTTTCTTACCACTAGCATCAAGAGGCACTTTAAGTATGGCCTCTCTGCTCGCTGCAATCTTTCAATTGTGATTCTGAGATAAGGCTCAACCCAATGATCCACTTGACCTTTACAGTTTTGAAATACTACTTCAATAAGCTTAGGAGCAGGCTCAATATCAGCATCATCAATATTTTTGTCTGACAACATCTGCATCAAATCAACAAATATTTTCTCATTAACATGCATTTTCAATCTTCATTTCACACATAATTCATTAGTTATGTCAAAGTTCAGGGATTCAGGTTAATATTCACACACTATTATTGATAAAACAGACTTGTTCTTTGTAGATTCTATAGCTTACAGATGAGAGTGCATTCCATAAACTTTGCTGGTAGTCAGGGTCTTTGCAGGTAAGAAAATGTGATGTACTCCTGGATATATAGTTGTCCAATGGACCAAGTATATCTACAAGAGAAAACAGATATACCAAATTTCAATGTGCACTTGCCGAAGCAAAGATATGCAAGAAGATCATCACAATGAAATATATGCAATCACACAACATTCAGAATATAACAAAAAAACTCAAATATCTACTGCAGGTTAGAGAACAATCATGCAGTCCACTACATTAATATACATTGGTGAATGAAATATGTATTAAATGAAGGACGTAGTGATTAAAAGTATAGATATCTAAGTCTTCTTACTGATTTATCATTTTCGAAAGTATCCAGCATGAGCAGTTATGAAACTTCAAAAAGAATTAATGTTAGCAGAACATAAGTTGCAGCAATGGTGTCAAAGAGAGAAGTCCTGGAATCCATATCTTCTTCCCAAACACTATATTATTTCTTCTCATATATATAATGATGATATACCTAAAACCGACAGCCAATTGGAACTTGACATATGGCATCCAATCAACGCTCAAAACGTGTTGCCCAATTGACCATGATGGCCAGATAGCATGGTGATGATTGGGAACCATCTAAACCTACCCAGTCAAAATAACAATGACATGATGCCACCTAAGTGTGCCTAGTCAACATGACATCTAAAAAGAATATTTTCTTCTAATATTTTAGCTTGGATGATGTAAAAGGAGGGTCTCTCCAAATACGCACTCACCTCTAAACTCTCCGAATTGAACTCATTCTTTGAACTCTTTGTTCACTTGAGCATCAAAGATATGCCTCAGACATCCTTCAGCTTGGAAGAAGTCTTCTGTCAAGAGCATGAAATGCAAAGGGACACCAACTCGGTCATCCCGAAGGGGCATCTAGTTTTCAGATCGGGAACATTCGCGAAATGGGCATCTAGTTTTCATGTGGGGTTGATGATCATTTCTAACACTAAGACAATGCTTTCCAACATAAAATCTCCAACAAACCACAAGAAATGAATTTATAAATTGTCCATCTGCATTATAGAATATTGATCTATTTATGTAATAGGAACACTAAAGGATGAGCCTTGGCACCATGATACTTTCAAATCGAGCAACTGAAGTTCAAATCATGAAAAGTCTCTTTGCTTGCAGGGTAACCGTATGGATTAACTGTCCAAGACATGCAGTAGACCATCCTCTTTCTAGAGAAAGACTGCATCCTTCCTTTTGGGTAAAATTTATTAATTAAGAAAAAAATATGATTAAGGTCATTTGAATACTTAAAGTTTGACAGAGACAAGCCTAGCCTAATTGTACTAAATCAGTTGCTACATGTAGTTCAAGTGGTAAACATTTTTTTTTAATAAATGTGCACCTTTAACTGAAAAACTAGTAGAAATCATAACTTATAGTTGCCAACCTATGATGACCTAAAACTTAATCACTATAAGCAAACCTTGATATATTCCACTGATTAATAAGGAACACATGTGGATCTCACCATCCTAAAGCATTTCAAGGAGTACAAAAACAATTGGCAAGATTGGTCCCACTGAAAAACAAGTGTCTATACTGTTATGCATTCAACATATTGAGGTTAATGATGATAACCAAACTTAAATCTGCAGTCAGAATTACACAGGGGAAGCAGATAACATATCAGGCCAACATGCTAAGGACAAAATAACATCTAAAACATGATATCCTGAATTAGCTTTTGTTTATTCAGAAAGAAACTTTTCGAATAACAGTGTGCAGGAAACAAGGCTTCAAAATATCATAGTAATTGATATACAAGAAATCATTAACTTACTATCGAAGAAATCAATAGCCCAATCTCCAAGTGCATCCATAATTAAAGGCCAAAGAGTCCACATCTCCAATGAGATCGTTGGGGAGTAAAATGTCATGTAGGAGACTATTTCTAGAACTTCTTCAAAAACATCTGCAAATCAAAAGAATTTATTATGAATTTTCAAAAAAATATTTCAATGCACTAACCTTGTAGCTTGAAGTAACTGAATTAGGCAACATACTTACAATGACCTCTTCATAATCAGCATATAAGAGCCAAATAGATCTAATGAATTATGCTACTTGTGATTATTTAAAAGAAACACAATGATGTATTAATACCAGTTCAACATTGTAAGTCGATGCAACATAGATAAACTTAGGTCTTTGAATTAGTTTAGATTTACATTTTAGCCAACTCATCATTATTATCTGAAAAGTATGGCGACAAATAAACTTATAAAAGAATGTAAAACTGGTGACAATCAACGGAACTTATAAAAGAAATGAAAAACTTATTCAATATCGTATATCTCTTCAATCTAATGACTAAAAGGGTGGCTAAGTTCATGAGGCTCCTGATATATGAAAAGTTTATGAGGAAGCTTTGTACACAAGGTCTACCATTTTAGTCATCCAATTGAGTTAATTCACATTTGATATTGAACAAGTTTTCCATTACTTTTATAAGTTTAAGTCGAATGTCACCATTTTTTTCAGTTTCTTATCATGCTTTTCTATTGAAGATAGTCATGATAGCTTTAAGACGACATGGTTTAGTAAAGTTGAAATTTCTGAATTTTTTGGAACTTTTAGTTTGTCACAAGTGCCGTCATGAGTCAAACAATGTCCACTACAATCTACAATTAACATTGGCTAGTTAGGAGGCATATTACAGCCAAAGTGCAATATTCTACAATTTAAAAGCTGATAAGTAAATAAGGACATTTTAGGAGTGAAATATTTATGATGGCCATATTTGTACATCAATTCCCCCTTCCAAAACCAAGAAAAGAAAAAAAAGATAGACTTCTACATATAAGCTTGTGTAAACCTACTACCATTTATGTAGGCTTAGGTACTTAAAATTATGATGATAGACCTCAGAACATTTTGGCTATTGGCTAATAGGTAGCTCGAGTGACAGATGATGTAATAGACTCAAGTGAAATTTGAGTGACACAAAAAACCTATTATGCAACTTGACGTGAAACCAGCAGGAAGAACAAAGCATCAAAGCATTTTAGTGCAACATGCTAAGCATTATACAACAACAACAACAACAATAAAGCCATAAGTCCTAATTATTTGGGGTTGGCTACATAGATCTTTTGCTGCTAACATGGTAAGCAGTATAATGCCCTTCAATTCTCATATACAAGAACCTTCAAGGATAATGGGCACCAAGAAGAACATTAGAAATTTTCCCTTCTTGTTGAAGGAAAAGAATAAGAATGCAACTTTATGATGAAAAAGGTAAGGATTTATCTACATAAATTTGATACCCTTGCTACTCAGTACTCACTAGAGCAAAAGAATTTTGGGTCATTTGTCAAGTTCTCTCGATATAAATGATTAACCTAGGAGATTGCTTGGATTGTAACAATGAATATCAAACATATGTTGGAATTTAGATGGGAAGAATAATAAGAACTACATGGTAGTGTGACTTGTGTCTAGTGTTAGATGGATTCTTGGTTGCGTGCAAAGACTAGATATGGTGACTTATTAGAATATTCCCTGCATAGTGCTCCAGTTCAAGAAAGAGAAGATCCTCCAATTAAGAATTAGGAGATAACACAACTTGTGCACCATGCATAACACTCATATATGGGAATTGTAAGAGAAAGGTTTCTAAAGAAATTTTGCCAACTCCTAATAGTTAACTCTCCTTCTCTTCCTCATGTCTCTCTCATCTCCTCCTCCTTTACTCTGTCCCTTTCTCTCCTTGCTCTATGCTGATTGGTACACCAACATACCGTATGTCAATATGACAGTAAATACAGGACTGGCCAAGGATCCTTACGAGTCTTGAACTGAAACCTGAAACTTTGCTACTTAGCGAGTACAGAGTACAGAGTCTACAGACAACATTAGTTGTGTTTTTAATATGATAAGTTGTCCATTAATTGAAGCATGCTTCATTGGACTAAACAAAGTCTCCTTTTCTATTCTCTTTCATGTTTGACTTCAAATCAACACCTTTTTTTAACAATACCAAACTAGACATAGCAACCCTTCTGGTTCTCTTGCATTACTTCCTCACAAAAACAAGTAGAATGCTCGTATTTTCTGTAGAAGTAGCCTTTGAAATATTGTTCAAACACTTAGGCAGCCCCATTTTGCTAGCCTCATTCCCTGCTTTGTCAGATTCATTTTAGATCCATAATAGCCACTAAGTATGTCTTAACAGAAAGCAATTCTAAGACAAATGAGTCCACTGCATGATCTAAAACTAAAAAGATAGATTTTATGAATGTCATTAGCTTTCATCATACTTTATTAAATGGGTAGCAATTCTTGATGTCCAACTTGGTCCAGGATTTCTCTTAAACATGAGTCATTACTACATGTAGGCATAGATGAATACAGCTCAACCAAGATAAATTCTAAACTCAAGTGACATTGATCTATTAAACTTATTATGTTCCTTTTCCCAGTAGGAATGTCGGGTTTCATAGGATGCTTTATGAACTTCAAGCTTCTACCCATTAACTTCAATTTAATATTATATAATCTTCCTGCTCTTTGTAAGGATCAAATTTGGGGGGAAAAGGAATGACTATTTGATCCATTTTAAATGCAAATAAAGCTTGGCCATTAAAAATGCTACAATAAAATGTGACAAACGTAATACTGCCAGGCATCGTAATTTAATAAGCAAACTTTGAAAAAAAACCAATCCATGTAGATGTTAATGTGAATAGAAAAGTGTCTTCAGTTTGCGGTCCATGTCAATATAAGTATGAGGTGTTTAAATGCCATAACACCAGGATGAACCTATCACCTTTACATGCTGGAGTTTATACATATCACACAGAAACCTTTACTAAGAGATATGCTACTTTTCTACAATGACATAGATATAGTCCAGTGATAACATTCATTAATTAAAAAACACAAGTATATGTATGATAAAGCAAAATAGCTACCTTGGCCATCTGTAGAGAGCATTTTCCGCATAATAGGTAATAAAGTTGGCTCAATTTGGACAAAAAGATGGGGAAGCCTGTTCACAGATTCAAGAATTGTACTTATAGCACGTAAACATCCAACAGCCGCTAGAGCACCAGAATCATCAGCCTCATCATCTGATTCAGATGCACCCAAGCACCTCCAAAATGCAGCAGCCTACACAAGGTTTTTCAGATCATATCTTAGAAAGGATCTCAAAAGAGAACCTGTACAAGGAAACTACCATCAGTATTCTATTGCATTACCAGATTCTGGCACAATCCAATAGCATATGGTGCCATCTCTTCACCAAATTTGTCCACTATAGTCTCAAGAGTAAAAACAAGGTCTTCATTCTCCACTTCATTCATAAGTTTAAAGAACTCTGCAGAGAGAAAAAGACAATGAGAATCTTCTTTCAATAATAATGTGCAATCCAATGATACTTGGAATATAGTGGAAAGTGGAAACATACCATCAAGTAATTGAGGAAGAATTGGACGTATCTCATTCAGATCTGTATGAGAAATAGAACACTCAGATACTTTGTTTTGTTAAAGAAAGGGAGCATGAATAATAAAATAAAAGGTCATGCTTATAGAAAACTTACCTTTGCATGCTTCGACAAAAGAGCGTAAAGCAAAGACTGAATCAACACGAACAGGAAGCTCTGGATCTTGCAAACCAGAAACAACATAGTGAAACACTCTACGAAAATTGTTCTGGTCTGAAAAGTTGATGTGGGCATATTGCCCTGCAACCCATGCCGCCTAATAAACCATTGAAAAGAAACAATTTACAGAATTAGGAATCTGTCAACACATAATTTCATAAAGCAAAAAGGCTAATGTGCTTTCGGAAAACAATTTACAGAATTAAGAAACAGTTAACTTTTAAGTTTTTTTTATTTTTTAATGGATCGGACTGGATTGCTCGAAACAGGGGCCATCTACATACGGATTCACTTATACCGATATGTACCCGCTCAGTTCACACAGACATAAGTGAAACATCATTCTGTGGTATGGAAAACCTGCAATTAGCTAGGATTGTGAAAAGGCATGTCGATAATAAAATGCGAGCCTTAAATTATGAAAAAATTAAATTTATAAACTATTGGAGATCAAACTTCGTCTGCTCTTTGGCGCCTTTTTGAGATATGTATCACTATCCATGGCAAGGTTTATCATTTGATTCATTTCCTCTTCATCTGTACACTTTCTGTGTTTAGAATAACTCCAATGGTTGCATTTATCAAGTAATCTTTGGTGTTTAGAATAACTCCAATGGGTCCAACCCTACAATTCACAAGTTCATAGAGAAAAGGGATCAAGCATCTACATACTATTTTTGCCTAACCATCCATTTTGAGTTGCTGCTCAATTGCTTACAATAGTAATAAAAAGGGCTTGCAAAATGATGAGGATGAACATTGCAGTTGTAGAAGCTTGATAACAAAGATGCTCAGACTATAAGCCAGATTATAACCAATGATTCACAAGAGATCAAAATCATAGTAATCTTTGGTGTTTTTAATTGGATTTTAAATGACCCAAGTTAACAGCACATCCAGAAAATCAGAACTAACACATTAGATGAAAAATAGGAGCAGAATAAAGATTATACTGAACTACCAATCAAGTGTACAATGTTCATACATCAGCAGCTGTTACATCATAAAAAATTAGGACTGTTACATCACAAAGTTATTAGAAAGAGACCTTTGCTCGAAGGTGGCCAATAGGACTAGTGAATTCAGGGAGAACATGTTGCACCAACATGCGCTCTAACTCTGACTTATAAGGCTCAGTTTGCTTAAGCTTATCGCATAATGCTCCAATAGCCAGAAGTGCACCATCTTTCTGACGATATGGCTTAAATTCAACAGATGCCCCATCATATCTGGTTGCATTTATCAAGTATAAACTAAATATGTTCATTATTACAATGTTCAAGTAATGTCAAGGGTCTAGGAGTAGATATACCTCGTAAAAATATCCACAATGAAATGAATGAACTTCTGGAGATTTTCCTTCCCATGCTTTCTCACTAGTTCACTCACAAAGTCCATGGCTGCTGTTCGAGGACTGTACAAATCCTCTATAATATCTGTTCAATAGAAACAAAATTATTTACCTAATAGTCATCTTCCAAAAAAGGAAAAAGTTTTAGAATATCATAGTTTTTAAATCGTCATTTCATTGTAGAATGAAGAGACTAACAACTCACCATAGCCTTTCCTGACATACTCATGTGGATCTTCGCTCCATAAATTTTGATCATTGTCATTGAAACACATAAGTGGAAAGACTATCTCAAAGAGGATGATGTCAAGCTGAGGCTGGAGCAACTGGTACATACTATTTTTTGAAATACTGCATAAAAGGTTTTTTTTTTTAAAAAAAAGCAAACTGAGGCTAAAGCATAAGGATTGCTAAGCTCTTAACAGATTAGAACTACTAAGATGCTACAGCATAAGCAGCACAAATGCAATATATGCTCGCAAACAAAATAAATGGCATATAAGCCATGATCCTAACCGAATTGTTGAGAGAAAAAGTAATATTCAAGAAAAAGTGTATGGAGTGGCTGACATACACACCACAAAGCTTATAAGGAGAAGGTACTATCACACCACATGGGACATAAAGAAAAAAAAATCTTATCATCAGCCATCTGATTCTGAGCACACTACATGTCTACACCATAACATAATCAATTAATATTAAACAGAACTTTTCAGCATTTAGATTTAAGAATCTTCATTTGTCATTGAATTGTTATTATCTTTAGATTTATATAACTACCTTGTTATCTTGTCTTCAGTTAATTTTATTATTTTCACATATTTTATTGTGATTATCGATTTATATTTACTATGTTATTTAAATTATGTACTGATTTAGTTCTATTAGTTATTAGGTTTACCTTGCCATGACAGGGGTGTTGTGTAGAGGACTATTTTTTTATATAATAGGTAAGCAACCAAGCAATTACTAGTATCTGAGAACATTGTTTTTTTTTTAAAAATTAACATTAGCAACTGGATGATGGTAGCGGACCCTATATAATTATACTACAAGCTTGTTCTATTCCTGTAGAAACATAAAAAGGGATAAGGATAAATTCCCCTAAAGCTTAAAACAATCTAACTAACAAGACCTAAAAACAAGACAAAGACTAATATGTTATATTTCCTAGTTAAGAAAAACCGGCACGAAACAAGAACCTGACAACAACCTCAAAATTTACTAGAATATTCTTGATGATTCATCTTGATTACCTTTATGTATTTTGCAATTCTCACAATTGAATGAACACAATGACTTTTGAATATGTCGAGAAGTCATTCAAATCAGCCAAATTCTCCTCAACCTTCTATTGCAGGTTGAACATTTAATCTTTTCAATATAATTTCTTAATCCTAACAGGAGCTTGAAGGGTTCTTCCTTTTCTCCACTCAGCTCTTAAAGAACTTCAACAGAGAACTCATTCATAACTAACAATATGAACAAAAAGGAAAGAACGGAAAAGAAAAGGCAAGTAAATGGAAAATCATAGAAGCTCAAACATGAACAGAAGAAGAATCTTAAAAATTTAGGACAACAGCTGCTATGTCTGCAGAAGAGAAATAATGGTGAAAAACAACTACAATTTAGACAAGTAACTCAAAAGGTTATTGTTACCTGAGAAATGGGATTAACCATAGAGGCAGCTACACAAGCAAGACTAACCTGTTCCCAAGATACTGAAGTATCAGGTTGGTAACCCGATCAGGTAAATATCCACCTATACGAATCTCATTAAGCAACTGGAGATAGCACCCCAAAATTCTTCCAGCATAGTTCTTCTGAAACATTTGAGCAAATGCTTTGCTTTCTGGTTTCTGAAGCTTCAGATCCCCAAACCTGCAAGCCTTAACTTCAAGTTAATTTGAGTACAAAATACAACACTAAAGAACACATTTGCTTTCTTTGCCAACTAACTAACCGAGTATATAGACGATTTAAGATGTGGATTGTCCACTTCTTGACTTTCCACCATCCCCAAGATTTCCGTGCTTCAGGATCAGAAGGTTGGCCTTCCAAAGGAACAGGCCTTTCCAGTATATTCAAGAACAGAACCATCCATGAACCGAACACATTGGGGTCAAACAGTTGCCGGGGGATCTCTAACTGAAAAACATTTCATGTCAATAAAAAACATGAAATCTAAGTATTTTTATAAACTCTTGTAAGAAATAAATTAGCCATATTTGAACTTACATATATGGATGACCAGAATATTTTGCATATCAGCTTGATCAAATCAGCTACCTCAATTGGTGGGTTAACAATGTGAACAAGTTTGTTAAATACATCTAGTAAAAGAGGAAATGTCTCTTCAACAA
Source organism: Musa balbisiana (assembly GCA_004837865.1). NCBI lineage: Eukaryota > Viridiplantae > Streptophyta > Magnoliopsida > Zingiberales > Musaceae > Musa > Musa balbisiana. Next base: position 28,603,488 of record CM017190.1, on the reverse strand, counting down.
TAAGATAAAGTGGGGTTCGTTCTTCATCTGACTTGAACCTAAAAGGAAGCAGAATCATTAAGATAATAAACAAAAAACAAGAAAGTTAATCAGCAGATGTATAAGTAACATTTCCGATAATAAATTACATAAATGATGCAAAAGTGAATTCTATCCGCAATTAATCACTGATAAGCTTCAAACATCTCACGCATACAACTGCATCAATGCCAACTCATATCCATGCAGTCACATAAGAAGTAAATGTTTTCTATAGCAGAAAGAAATTTTTTTTTAATCACAATGAACTAATAAAGGTAGGAAGATATAGCCATGTAGCATGCTTACTCGTATTTCCTTGCCAGAACTCGTAAAACAAATAAAGCTCCTAGTACTTGATCTTGCATCAGCAAATTGCACTTTATCCAGTGAAGAAGACTTGGCCACTTTTCTGGATAATCAACATGAATAATTGTTTTAATGCATTCTCCAAGTTGAGCTCTGTTTCAAGTAGATAAAATGTCAGAATAGCCAACAACAATACCAGACGTTATAATTGAGCAGTCAAAGAATAAAGACAAATAAATCACAGTAATTGCTTTCCTGCAATGCAAGTTATATATCATGGATTCATGATGTTATAATTATTAAAAACTTCAATTTTAATGTCACAAAGCTTCATTGAAGAACTACATTTATGACAACCAGTTGATCAAGTTTAATCTGCACCACCTGTATCTCATATGTACATTTTAACAAAGGAAAATTATCCACATTTTAGCAGTAAATGTAACCCCTTTTCTTAAAAATAGAAGAAAGAGAAAAGGCAGAAATATGTAAACAGTGATTCAGAGGATTAGATAGGAGAGATTAACAAACCAGGCTATTAACTCAGCAAATCAAGTTTGGAAACAAAGAAGTTTAACCCAATTAATTTATTGACTAACTAGACAATTTCTAGATACATTAGAACACAGACGGCAACCAAATGAGCTAACTTATGAATCGAAATACCATCTTAACAATTCTGATTATCTAAAACTACATAATTTCACTCTGATACTAATTCTTATCAACTTCAATCTGATTTCCATGGATGAATACGAATCTAACTACATCAAACTCTACGATATTATATAAAAATAAGTATGAAAATTACAAATTAAAGAAAAGACATTAACTAATCCATCTCAGCTTGACCTAACCTAGACCAAAGCAACATATGTCTTACCAAGGATCATTGTTTCGGATACCGGACCCATTTTGGTGATCTGTACAGACTGGTACATTCCGATCCAATATCAGTATACCATTTGTCAGTACACTGGTGTGTACCGGTGTTTCGAAGAGGAAGAAAAAGGAGAAGAGGGAGGGCGAGTGGAGGAAGAGGAGGAAAGAAAAAGAAGGAAGAAGAGGAGATAGTGAAGGAAGAGAATGAAGTACAAGAGGAAGAGGAAGAGGTGTACCCGCAAAGCCATGAGGGCAAAGGTCATGCATGGTGGTGGTGTGCAGTGAGGTTGTGACAAGCGGAGGTTGGTCGTGGTGAGAGGTCACGAGTGCGTGAGAAGCGGTTGTGTCAGTCACAGTGAGAAGTGTGGATCACAACTGCATGTGAGGCAGAGGTTGCGTACTTGAGAAGCGGTAGTGATTAGGGTTAGAAGTTTCCCTTTTATATGGTGGACCGGATCAGGGGCAATCAACATACCGGTTGATGCTCGGACTGGCACATACCGCTTGTTTCTTACTGATCTAGGCAAAACGTCATTCCTTGTATCTTACATCAGCATAATTGGATATCCATAGCAAAATAATAATAATAGTAGTAACAATAATAATAATGTGATGCCTATTGGTGAAAGATACGTCTGACAATATCAATCCATTAGAAGGAAAAAAGAAAATATAGATCAATTATCTAATTTTCACCTATGTATCCAGCACCATAATGAGCGAACAAAGGTAGCTGAAACAAGCCAAAAATATGTAAAATACATATTGGGCAATAAGCATATAATGACAAGAATGCTCTGAAACTCCAGGGATGAAATTCATGAATTACATTATAAAACCTATAAACTAGGTCAACAACATCCAATTATAAAATCTGTAAGCTAGGTCGATGACTCCTCAAAAAACACAACCAAATGTATGAGATACATACAGGAGTTGCCTCTGCACTTGGGACAGAGAAGTTGAAGAATTTCCAGTAGCAAGGTATCAATGTTAACTATACCAAAGGAAATATGGTATTATCCAAACAGCCTCGGGTTTTCACCTAAAGGAAAATTCAAGGTGCATATCTAGAACATTAAATTAATAGAAATAACAAGAGGATATACCAATAGAAGCAAAGGTAATATTCATCATGGACAAGAAGTAATAGCACTGGCTACCAGCTCGTGTCAAAGATCAGATAATCAATTGATGTACCTCAGCAGTGGTGGAACTTGCACAATAAATCCAAGAATGTTCTCACGAACCATGCTCTTGTCAATTTCAGATACTTTCTGAGGCTCCCCTAAAACAAACAAACACCAGTTATTTTGTAGCCAACTAGATAAATCAAGTGATAAAATAAACTGGTACACCACTCCTACCAGGATCATGCGGTGACCAGTGTTTTGCCACAAAGTTTTTGAAATGAATACTGGCAACTTGTCGCACACCCATATCATAAGTGCCATCTACTATAATCTGCAACAACCTCACCAAATGCTTTGGTGTGTACTGGAACTTCATAAGACAAGAATTCATATTTAAAAGCCAAAAGAGATGCATGATCAAAGAGCAAGTATGCCTCCTCATGAACTTTCTGTTGTACATTTTTTTCACATACACAAACAAATTAATACAAGAACAAAAAATTGGAATAATTTAATCAGCATATATGTCCATATGTGCTCACATTAGCTACGGCTAGAACAATACTTGACAAGTAATAAATGACCTGCAGTCATCATAAATTTCGATCACTAATTTAAACTTTGCCTGCCATCAACCAACATGACTCAAAATCACAAAACCAGATATGAATAAATGTTTACTAAATTGGAACAACTGAAATGCTCTGTATCTTTTTAACTTCGTTTTGAGTATCAAACATAATTAACAACTGAAATAGAAAATGTATCATCAGCAAAAAGCATATACTGATACAGGGATTAAAAAAAACAAGAGATTATATCCTAGCACATCAGCAAAAAAGCATATACCAATACAGGGATCAAAGAACATGAGATTACATCCTAGCAAGACTTTAAGTGTTGATAAAAGCAGGAAGCAGATAGCTTAGTTTGTCACAGCTTAGTTACTATGTTTCTTTGAATAGGTCCATATGGGAATTCTGTGTCCCTTATAATTAGCACATGTGCACATAAAAAAGAACAATTTCTTTGTCAGATATGGTGATTGCATTAGATGGATGAAAATAACAAGAAAACAACACTGTTTGAAACTAAATTACACCAGATCTTCTGTGACCAAATAACAAACTCAGAGGCCAATAGTGTCAAGATCATGATTTATATCCAAAACAACCTAGACGCAGAGCATTCTTGACCAAATACAATATTCTGATGAAACTTGTACCGACACATTAATTATAGCATAATGCAATGCCAAAATCAGAATCAGATATTCATAGAAACTTGAACCACCAAAAACAGTGAAACCTAAACAATTCAAGATATAGAAAAAAACATTGCAACATCTAACAATTTTGACAAATAAAAACAGTTATATTCACACAAACTTGAACCATTGCGACCAGTGAAACTTATACAATTCAAGATATAAAAGCACTGCAATATCTAACAATTTTAACACGTAACAGAGTAAAGCTTAGACATACTTCGATAGGATAATACAAGTAGAAAGAACCATATCACAAAATTGTACTATGAGGAGGCAGTCGTAACATAACGAGTTGTTTGTCCGTTTTACCTGTTTGATTTATAGTACAGCAACGCTATTACACAGACAAAATACCTAATACATGTCTGATTATTTTAACAAAAACAATCTTGGAAAAAAAGACAAAATAGAAAATGATGCGTCTGAGTTTGAATTAATCTATCCTTGATGCCACGTCCTACATATGCTGACATCAGCCCATCCAGGTTCACACACAGACTAATGATTTTGGAAAGAATAACGTGCGAACTTTCACCACTTGACCATACGCTATTATAGATGACGCTATTTGAAAACAGATTTTTTTTTTTATTACTATGGTCTCACTGTAGCACTAATGTAAATAATCACACATTTAGTACAACAAGCAGAGAAAGTACCAAATCCAAAAAACAATGGCAGCAACTGAAACCATAATTTACAACCATCCTTGAGATCTACCACTTCAAAAATCAAGGACAACAGGTTCACGTTTTCCATTGGTAACAAACTGAACTGAGATGAGAGTAGATATCGCTACGGTGAAATCAAACTAAACAGCAGCAGCATAACCCTAAAGCACTACCCGATCAAAATTCAAAATCAATCGAAATAAATCCAAGAGATCACAATCCACACGATACTAGAAAATCATCGACAGCAGCAGAGATCAATCAAGAACCCATAACCAAAAGAAACCGATCGATCAAGCGAAGCAGGAGGGAACGAAATTCACCTGATTGAGGCTCTCCTCGGCGGCCTTCCTCTCCTCCGGGATAGGGCTGAGCGCGGCGCGGAGGACAACGGTAAGGGAGGCGAGATCCATCGCGGCCGCGCGTATCAAGAGGACCACCGATTACCAGGAGACGAAAAGAACGGAAGCGAATTGCAGGGGCCGCGCGAGGGTTTCGAATTCGCTCGTTAGGGTTCCAAGTAACCGAGGTGGTGAGACTTGCGAGCGAGAGAGGTAGGGAAGTTGCCCAGAAGAGCAGGCTCCGCGCTTTGGGCGAGAGACCGCGAGCGAGAGACGGGACGGGTATTTAACCTTAGGGTTAGGCCGAGGGTAAGGGTTCAATCTCGTCGTTGTCCGAACCGGCCCGAACCGGGCTCACGCCGGATCCCCCTCACTCGCCATTGCAATCTCACCTCACGAATCACCGCCTCGTCTCGGTGGGGCCCGCCCCACACGGATCACGTGAGCCACTGACTCAGAAAAGCTTACTATGACCGCCTGCAGCGGATCCCAACCCCCCCCACCCGCACGCTCGCGATTGGGCCAGAAAGCGGAGCCGTCGCTCCCGCACACGCCAGCGCCCAGCGTCACCTCTCCTTACCCGAATCTACCCGGTGGGCCCCGCAGCGAGACCGGCGTCTGCCTCGGGGGTAAACCCGGTGGCGTCCGTCGCCACGCTCACCCGCGCCCGTGTGTGAGCATGCCTTTGACTCGCGGTCAACCGGCAACTGTGAGCGCAGTGAAAGAAACAGCGAAGACGAGCGAGAGAGAGAGAGAGGAGGAGGTGACAGCTGGAGCCGAGGCTTTCATGCGCAGGGTCCTGGGATTCTATCGGACAGCTTCATGATTGTCCACCGGAGGATTTGCACCAGTTACGTCCATCACTCCCACTGCTACTGACCATAAAAGCTCATTCATTGCCGAGATCTTCCCGAGGAGCGTTCATGGCCAGTACTCTGAACCTTCAATGTATTTTCAGAGTAAGAAAGGTTGATTAGTCGAAACAGAGAGAGAAAGAGGTGCGCGGTCGCTAAGCAGCCTGCGACGATGATTTCGGAGGAGGTGGGGGGGGGGGGTGGGAAAATAACAAGGGGAAAGCGGGGAGGAGATGACAGTCGAGCGGCAGTAGCTGCAGCTCACTTGCTTCTTTCAGAAAAGGGGTGGCGGTATGCGAAGGAGGAGGTACGACGTCAATCACAGGTGGGGAGGTGGGAGGACCAAAGCAAAGGCGAGTGCGACAAGTATATGGTTCAAGCAAGTGCCTGTTTGGTGCTGCTGCGTTCGCCTTTTTCTCTCTTTCCTCTTATGTCGCAGTAGTAATGTTGGAGGAGAGAATTTGAATATTCTCTTTTACTTTTTCTTCTTCTTTTTTTATTTCCACCTTTTCATGTGTGCAGCCTTTTTCTTTTTCTCAGAGCATTTATTGTCATTTTTGGAATGACATTTTTTTTTATTTTGTTGGAAGATTATTTGATCCTTTATATTATTTCGAATATATTTGTATGTATATGAACCATAAGTCCCGTATGATTAAAACCTATGAGATTCCTTTTTGTTATTATGGATATGTTGCAGGTACATAATCGACACATCACGTAGGATGTACTAATAAGGAAATTAAATCAATCCTCTATAGTCGACTATGTGGCATAAACGAAAAATTGAGTTGTATAGTCGATTCGTCGATATCCTTGGTTCGGATGAACCTATTTATGGTTAGATGATACGTACAATCATTTTTGATATAAATCATTATCTCAACCGAATAATCATATTTCAATATCTTATGTATATTATCGATGTAACTCTCTTTTTAGTATAAAGTATATATGAGAGATTTGATACTTAATTAAAATTTTTAAACTTAAATTGGCTTAAGAAAAGAAGGGGTCATACATATCAAGCATAAGCATGTCTCCAACATAGTTTTTATAGGACCTTTAACTCGAACATCACATCCTTGAAAATAGATTTTGATTATAAAATATATATATAATAAGAGGGATGTTATCTAAAATAATAATTATATAAAGATAATTAATAATAATACAATCATATATGTATATAATATAAAGATAATTATAAACAAGAGTTCTTTAGACTGCAAAAATGAGACAAAACATATCATTTTCAGCTTTTTTTCCCCACATTATCTCCATTTTCAAAATTTTTCACATGTCTTATTAACTTTTTTGATAGTATCAAAATATCATTCGAATTATAAACATGATTTCTTTATACTGAAAAAAATGATATTACAATAGAGGGTTTTTCTTTGTAAAGAAAAAAAGATGAACTCTTCTTAGGATATTAGAAAAAGAAAATGGTGCACAGAAAAAAAAAAGGAGAAAAGAGCATAAATGATTTGCAAAAAATAATTATCTATGTAACTTTCATGTCAAAATTCCTTTGCAATCAAAGTTTTTTTTTTTTGAATAAAGTGCATCTCATTTTAATATTAAAATATTAATATGTTTGATAATTTAAGATTTGATCATCATTAGTGTGATCTCATAGGCTCACAAGAATCATTAGCTTTGGGTGTGTCCAAATGAATTTACTCTTTTAGGGGCTCGTAAATTTAAAAGAAACACTTTTAAGAGAAAAAAATAATATGATAGAATTTATAAATCATTGGTTTCTCTAATCCTTCAATCAATATGGGACTAAATATATCTCGACTCCAATTTATTTTCATCTTTGTGATTTTTTTTGTAATATCATCAAAATTTACAACATATTCATTACCTCTCGACTCAAAATTAACTCAAAATTAATAAAAAAACGAAAAGCTTGTCCTCCATTTTAGAAAATTATCATTGTTAAAAGAAAAACACAATTTTAAGAAAAAAAAATTAAATTTTCTTACAGATTTGTTTTGTCTTAGAAAGAAAAAAATCATCTAAAAAGGAAAAACAAAGAAAAAAAATTGTGTCCCTCGTGAAAACCAAAATAATAATAATAATAATAATAATAATAATAATAATAATAATAATATATCTCGACTCCGATTTATTTTCGTCTTTGTGATTTTTTTGTAATAGCATCAAAATTTAGTACATATTCATTACGTCTCGACTCAAAATTAATAACAAAACGAAAGGCTTGTCCTCCATTTTAGAAAATTATCATTGTTAAAAGAAAACCACAATTTTAAGAAGAAAAAAAATTGAATTTTCTTATAGATTTGTTTTGTCTTAGAAAGAAAAAATCATCTAAAAAGGAAAAACAAAGAAAAAAAGAAAGAAAAAATCGTGTCCCTCGTGAAAACCAAAATAATAATAATAATAATAATAATAATAATAATAATAATAATAATAATAATAATAATAATAATAAATCTCGACTCCAATTTATTTCGTCTTTGTGATTTTTTTGTAATAGCATCAAAATTTAGTACATATTCATTACCACTCGACTCAAACTTAATAAAAAAATGAAATGCTTGTCCTCCATTTTAAAATATTATCATTGTTAAAAGAAAAACACAATTTTAAGAAGAAAAAAATTGAATTTTCTTACATATTTGTTTTGTCTAAGAAAAAAAAATCATCTAAAAAGGAAAAAGAAAGAAAAAAAATCGTGTCTCTCGTGAAAACCAAAATAATAATAATAATAATAATAATAATTATTATTATTATTATTATAATATATCTCGACTCCAATTTATTTTTGTCTTTGTGATTTTTTTATGATAGCATCAAAATTTAGTACATATTCATTACCACTCGACTCAAAATTAATAAAAAAATGAAAGGCTTGTCCTCCATTTTAGAAAATTATCATTGTTAAAAGAAAACCACAATTTTAAGAAGAAAGAAATTTGAATTTTCTTACATATTTGTTTTGTCTTAGAAAGAAAAAATCATCTAAAAAGGAAAAACAAAGAAAAAAAGAAAGAAAAAAATCGTCTCTCGTGAAAACCAAAATAATAATAATAATAATGATAATATATCTCTAACTCCAATTTATTTTCGTCTTTGTGATTTTTTTGTAATAGCATCAAAATTTAGTACATATTCATTATCACTCGACTCAAACTTAATAAAAAAAATGAAATGCTTGTCCTCCATTTTAGAATATTATCATTGTTAAAAGAAAAACACAATTTTAAGAAGAAAAAAATTGAATTTTCTTATAGATTTGTTTTGTCTTAGAAAGAAAAAATCATCTAAAAAGGAAAAAACAAAGAAAAAAATCGTGTCTCTCGTGAAAACCAAATAATAATAATAATAATAATAATAATTATTATTATTATTATTATAATATATCTCGACTCCAATTTATTTTTGTCTTTGTGATTTTTTTTATGATAGCATCAAAATTTAGTACATATTCATTACCACTCGACTCAAAATTAATAAAAAAATGAAAGGCTTGTCCTCCATTTTAGAAAATTATCATTGTTAAAAGAAAACCACAATTTTAAGAAGAAAGAAATTTGAATTTTCTTACATATTTGTTTTGTCTTAGAAAGAAAAAATCATCTAAAAAGGAAAAACAAAGAAAAAAAGAAAGAAAAAATCGTCTCTCGTGAAAACCAAAATAATAATAATAATAATGATAATATATCTCTAACTCCAATTTATTTTCGTCTTTGTGATTTTTTTTTGTAATAGCATCAAAATTTAGTACATATTCATTATCACTCGACTCAAACTTAATAAAAAAATGAAATGCTTGTCCTCCATTTTAGAATATTATCATTGTTAAAAGAAAAACACAATTTTAAGAAGAAAAAATTGAATTTTCTTATAGATTTGTTTTGTCTTAGAAAGAAAAAATCATCTAAAAAGGAAAAAACAAAGAAAAAAATCGTGTCTCTCGTGAAAACTAAAATAATAATAATAATAATAATAAGTGGTGGATTAACATAAATCTGTATGAAGAATATACTCATAATTGACACCACCACCACCACCATAGCATGGTTTTATATGCATAAATGAAAACCAATAATAATCAAGATTTCTTTAGTTTTGCTTCCCAAGAAATGCTTCTCTGAGTCATGCCATTAAATAAATGGATGAAATCATTGAATGAAAGCATTAAATTCCCCGTATATGTCACCATAAAATTCACTATTAATATGGCACTACACCCTCTCGGCACTGCAAGATGGTACTGTTACAGTCGACAGGAACAGTAATTTCTTTTGCTTGGATTCTCTGCCAGAAAAACATGTATTATTTAGTTCTTATTTTTTGAATTTTCTGCATGGTCTTTTAATTTCCTTTTATAACGTAAAAGAAACTTCTTTCGACTCGAAAAATGAATATTTCTGTGGAGAAAAAGAAAATCTTTACTGTAGCCATGTCGATGGCAATAGATTTGATAGTCGAATCCACCGAACCCATTTATGTTTAGATATTTTATTTATATTTAATATAAATAAATCATCAATATATTACTTTCATTCTCAAGTATATTATAATTTAGAACTTATTTGCGTGTAGTCTTTCATCATATATGAACGAATATATTCTGACTTGAATGAATACATATTTATTTGCGTGTAGGGAACTTTATACATGATATAAATATCCTTTGTTCTCGAACTAAAGTAAGATGAGGGATACAAGCTATGAACGAACGCATTCTATTTTCAAGAGGATTTCAGTTTCGAATACTCTTACGAACGTAACAAAACTCGGAAAACCGGCTAAGTTGGATCGATTTCGTAAAGATTTGATGATCAAACTTGATTAGGATTAATCCAAAAATTCACAATAAAGATATCAATTTGGTCTCCTCTACTTACTCTCGGACAACTGATCGAGTTCATCCATGATAATCTAATCCACTGAAACCATTTAGATGTTTTATTTATATTTAATATAAATAAATCATCAATATATTACTTTCATTCTCAAGTATATTATGATTTAGAACTTATTTGCGTGTAGGCTTTCATCGTGTATATGAACGAATATATTCTGACTTGAATGAATACATATTTATTTGCGTGTAGGGAACTTTATACATGATATAAATATCCTTTGTTCTTGAACTAAAGTAAGACAAGGGATACAAGCTATGAATGAACGCATTCTATTTTCAAGAGGATTTCAGTTCCGAATACTCTTACGAACGTAACAAAACTCGGAAAACCGGCTAAGTTGGATCGATTTCGTAAAGATTTGATGATCAAACTTGATTAGGATTAATCAAAAAATTCACAATAAAGATATCAGTTTGGTCTCCTCTACTTACTCTCGGACAACTGATCGAGTTCATCCATGATAGTCAAATCCACCGAACCCATTTATGTTTAGATGTTTTATTTATATTTAATATAAATAAATCATCAATATATTACTTTCATTCTCAAGTATATTATGATTTAGAACTTATTTACGTGTAGGCTTTCATCATATATGAACGAATATATTCTGACTTGAATGAATACATATAAATATCCTTTGTTTTCAAACTAAAGTAAGACGAGGGATACAAGCTATGAACGAACGCATTCTATTTTCAAGAGGATTTCAGTTCCGAAAACTCTTACGAACGTAACAAAACTCGGAAAACCGGCTAAGTTGGATCGATTTCGTAAAGATTTGATGATCAAACTTGATTAGGATTAATCCAAAAATTCACAATAAAGATATAAGTTTGGTCTCCTCTACTTACTCTCGGACAACTGATCGAGTTCATCCATGATAGTCGAATCCACCGAACCCATTTATGTTTAGATGTTTTATTTACATTTAATATAAATAAATCATCAATATATTACTTTCATTCTCAAGTATATTATGATTTAGAACTTATTTGCGTGTAGGCTTTCATCATATATGAACGAATATATTCTGACTTGAATGAATACATATTTATTTGCACGTAGGGAGCTTTATACATGATATAAATATCCTTTGTTCTCGAACTAAAGTAAGACGAGGGATACAAGCTATGAACGAACGCATTCTATTTTCAAGAGGATTTCAGTTCCGAATACTCTTACGAACGTAACAAAACTCGGAAAACCGCTAAGTTGGATCGATTTCGTAAAGATTTGATGATCAAACTTGATTAGGATTAATCCAAAAATTCACAATAAAGATATAAGTTTGGTCTCCTCTACTTACTCTCGGACAACTGATCGAGTTCATCCATGATAGTCGAATACACCGAACCCATTTATATTTAGATGTTTTATTATATTAATATAATATCAAGTATATTATATTTAGAACTTATTTGCGTGTAGGTTTTCATCATATATGAACGAATATATTCTGACTTGAATGAATACATATTTATTTGCGTGTAGGAACTTTATACATGATATACATATCCTTTGTTTCGAACTAAAGTAAAGATGAGGGATACAAGCTATGAACGAACGCATTCTATTTTCAAGAGGATTTCAGTTCCGAATACTCTTACGAACGTAACAAAACTCGGAAAACCGGCTAAGTTGGATCGATTTCGTAAAGATTTGATGATCAAACTTGATTAGGATTAATCCAAAAATTCACAATAAAGATATCAGTTTGGTCTCCTCTACTTACTCTCGGACAACTGATCGAGTTCATCATGATAATCTAATCCACCTGAACCCATTTATTTAGATGTTTTATTTATATTTAATATAAATAAATCATCAATATATTACTTTCATTCTCAAGTATATTATGATTTAGAACTTATTTGCGTGTAGGCTTTCATCGTATATGAACGAATATATTCTGACTTGAATGAATACATATTTATTTGCGTGTAGGGAACTTTATACATGATATAAATATCCTTTGTTCTTGAACTAAAGTAAGACAAGGGATACAAGCTATGAATGAACGCATTCTATTTTCAAGAGGATTTCAGTTCCGAATACTCTTACGAACGTAACAAAACTCGGAAAACCGGCTAAGTTGGATCGATTTCGTAAAGATTTGATGATCAAACTTGATTAGGATTAATCCAAAAATTCACAATAAGATATCAGTTTGGTCTCCTCTACTTACTCTCGGACAACTGATCGAGTTCATCCATGATAGTCAAATCCACCGAACCCATTTATGTTTAGATGTTTTATTTATATTTAATATAAATAAATCATCAATATATTACTTTCATTCTCAAGTATATTATGATTTAGAACTTATTTACGTGTAGGCTTTCATCATATATGAACGAATATATTCTGACTTGAATGAATACATATAAATATCCTTTGTTTTCAAACTAAAGTAAGACGAGGGATACAAGCTATGAACGAACGCATTCTATTTTCAAGAGGATTTCAGTTCCGAAAACTCTTACGAACGTAACAAAACTCGGAAAACGGCTAAGTGGATCGATTTCGTAAAGATTTGATGATCAAACTTGATTAGGATTATCCAAAAATTCACAATAAAGATATAAGTTTGGTCTCCTCTACTTACTCTCGGACAACTGATCGAGTTCATCCATGATAGTCGAATCCACCGAACCCATTTATGTTTAGATGTTTTATTTACATTTAATATAAATAAATCATCAATATATTACTTTCATTCTCAAGTATATTATGATTTAGAACTTATTTGCGTGTAGGCTTTCATCATATATGTAGGGAGCTTTATACATGATATAAATATCCTTTGTTCTCGAACTAAAGTAAGACGAGGGATACAAGCTATGAACGAACGCATTCTATTTTCAAGAGGATTTCAGTTCCGAATACTCTTACGAACGTAACAAAACTCGGAAAACCGCTAAGTTGGATCGATTTCGTAAAGATTTGATGATCAAACTTGATTAGGATTAATCCAAAAATTCACAATAAAGATATAAGTTTGGTCTCCTCTACTTACTCTCGGACAACTGATCGAGTTCATCCATGATAGTCGAATACACCGAACCCATTTATATTTAGATGTTTTATTTATATTTAATATAAATAAATCATCAATATATTACTTTCATTCTCAAGTATATTATGATTTAGAACTTATTTGCGTGTAGGTTTTCATCATATATGAACGAATATATTCTGACTTGAATGAATACATATTTATTTGCGTGTAGGGAACTTTATACATGATATACATATCCTTTGTTTTCGAACTAAAGTAAGATGAGGGATACAAGCTATGAACGAACGCATTCTATTTTCAAGAGGATTTTAGTTCCGAATACTCTTACGAACGTAACAAAACTCGGAAAACCGGCTAAGTTGGATCGATTTCGTAAAGATTTGATGATCAAACTTAATTAGGATTAATCCAAAAATTCACAATAAAGATATCAGTTTGGTCTCCTCTACTTACTCTCGGACAACTGATCGAGTTCATCGATAATAGTCGAATCCACCGAACCCATTTATGTTTAGATGTTTTATTTATATTTAATATAAATAAATCATCAATATATTACTTTCATTCTCAAGTATATTATGATTTAGAACTTATTTGCGTGTAGGCTTTCATCATATATGAACAAATATATTCTGACTTGAATGAATACATTATGTGGGAGCTTTATACATGATATAAATATCCTTTGTTCTTGAACTAAAGTAAGACGAAGGATACAAGCTATGAACGAACGCATTCTATTTTCAAGAGGATTTTCAGTTCCGAATACTCTTACGAACGTAACAAAACTCGGAAAACCGCTAAGTTGGATCGATTTCGTAAAGATTTGATGATCAAACTTGATTATAATAATCCAAAAATTCACAATAAAGATATCAGTTTGGTCTCCTCTACTTACTCTCGGACAACTGATCGAGTTCATCCATGATAGTCGAATACACCGAACCCATTTATGTTTAGATGTTTTATTTATATTTAATATAAATAAATCATCAATATATTACTTTCATTCTCAAGTATATTATGATTTAGAACTTATTTGCGTGTAGGCCTTCATCATATATGAACGAATATATTCTGACTTGAATGAATACATATTTATTTGGGAACTTTATACATGATATAAATATCCTTTGTTCTCGAACTAAAGTAAGACGAGAGATACAAGCTATGAACGAACGCATTCTATTTTCAAGAGGATTTCAGTTCGGAATACTCTTACGAAAGTAACAAAACTCGGAAAACCGGCTAAGTTGGATCGATTTCGTAAAGATTTGATGATCAAACTTGATTAGGATTAATCCAAAAATTCACAATAAATATATCAGTTTGGTCTCCTCTACTTACTCTCGGACAACTGATCGAGTTCATCCATGATAGTTGAATCCACCGAACCCATTTAGATGTTTTGTTTACATTTAATATAAATAAATCATCAATATATTACTTTCATTCTCAAGTATATTATGATTTAGAACTTATTTGCGTGTAGGCTTTCATCATATATGAACGAATATATTCTGACTTGAACGAATACATATTTATTTACGTGTAGGGAGCTTTATACATGATATAAATATCCTTTGTTCTTGAACTAAAGTAAGACGAGGGATACAAGCTATGAACGAACGCATTCTATTTCCAAGAAGATTTCAGTTCGGAATACTCTTACGAACGTAACAAAACTCAGAAAACCGACTAAGTTGGATCGATTTCGTAAAGATTTGATTATCAAACTTGATTAGGATTAATCAAAAAATTCACAATAAAGATATCAGTTTGGTCTCCTCTACTTACTCTCGTACAACTTCGCATTGATGCTCCATTTATATCCTCGAGGAAGTAACAACGAATGTAGCATCCAAAATATAAGAATCGAACTGCCAAACCTTAAGCGTAAATGCTTCCGTAAAAGAATAAATGGTCGCATCTGCATGAATTTAAGATGGCATCCACCGACAGCTGATCGAGTTCATCCATGGGGACATTCCATCCTCCGTTGGCAATCATCTTTGTTGTGTGTTTCTCTTCCTCTAATTCAACGATCTACGTATGAAAGAAACATCACTTGTGATGATTGGCTTCATTAAATGGCAAAGAGGCCGAAGTGAAAATTTGAGAGAACTTGAACAGAAAAATTGATTTCTAAGACTTATCAGCAAAGATAGTTGACATCTTCTAATTTTTTTTTAGATAAAAATTAAAGAAATAAATTATTATAATTTATAAAGTTCATCAAATGATTAGCTATGGTTAAGAATTCTCAATATCTAATAAAATAAACCTACAAGTAGTTAGAGGTTCGTCGTTTCGTCGATCATTTTAGGAAACATAGTCTTCTCGACTCGCTCAAATTAAAATTTGATGTTTCTTAAAAAAATTCGACTCGGATTCGAAAACAATACCTAAATATTTAGATTGTTATGTGTTAGAGAGATTGGATATAGTACAGACGCTTTGATTTATATATGAGATTTCGAAAGGAACTATTTTTGTGACTCGAATCCTACTCACTCGGATGTAAATAAGCAATCTTAACTGATCGTCGTGCTAAATTTTATATTTTCAAGCTCTAATAGGATATGTACATAGAAACCAAAATATGTGAAGGATTAAGTTTTCATTCTTATTCAATCAAAAGGATTGGAGAAAAAGGACATTGAGGAAAATGGAAAGCAACATCACAAGTCTTGTATTTACCTGAAAAGAAGATTCTGCAAAGAAATAAATGTGGGAAAGAATCTGCCTGATGACATTCAAGTTGTGGATCCACTGAGAGGAACATGTCATCAATGGAATGGTTCATCATAAATGTTCTGATTGCAAGATTGTTGGACATCCTGTTGGAAGAGATAGCAACAAAGAAGAAGAATGAAAGAAGCATGCAATGGAAGATCAGAAGAAACAGCTAGCTGTTGAATGCAAGACAAATTTAAATAAGAGATATTTTATGGCACGCCGTCAATGCCGGTCTCAATCTCGAATGAAAAAGATGAGAGTTACGTTACGCTATTGACGACTAGCATAGAACTATGTCAAATCTTATGAACGGACGACCTTAGATAGTCGTAAGTACTGTCGCTTCTATCGAAGAGCATGCCATGTTATTGGTGTGGTTGATCTTGAGGTGACTACTGGTGAAATTTAAAGAGCACAGAAGGCTCGTAATATCTGCAGGAAACCATTGATGAGGAAAGAAAACAACAAGTAATTTGGGAGTTGAGATAGGGTTTTGGTTGTGAACTAATAAGTCACTTTAATCTACCATTGGAGATGGGCCAAACCAATAAATGAAGAGGAGGACATCAGTCATGAATGTGAAAGATGTTGGGTAGTGGGTTGCATCACAGGAGCCCTTTAGATTGACAAGCTATTGTTCATGGCAACAATGCCATCAGTTGATTGATGGTTAAATGAGTGAGAGAGCATTAAGTTATTGTTTTCTTGATCCAAATTTAATACCAGAGAATCAATAAAACAAATAATACAAATATGATGAATATTATTGGTCAATCAAGATTCGACATGGGAGCATAGTTAGCTAGAAAACGATAAGAAATCGAAAAAAAATCATAACTAAAATTATGCGCTAAGTCAATCTTTAAATTAAAAAAAATATTTTTCTAATCACTTACGATTAGAGTTCTCATATTATAAATAAAAGTTTCTTGAAATACGATACGAGTTTTATTGATCCTCCTTTTGAGTATCTATCTTTCATCTTGGACATCAAGAGAGACGTTATCTATCGCATACCATATATAAGTTTTGAAGAAAATATTGAGGACCAAATTGAGAGCTAAATCTCTTAATCAGGTCAAAACAGTATCCTGAATCATTAATTAAGGAGTTCAATCCGTCATAATCTAAATCAATCCTTATCTTAGGAGTCCATGCGAAATAATAACGTGGGGACTTCTAAGGGTTAAGTCGAATCAATCTCGATGGTCAACTATAACAAAATAATACGAAAAATAAGATTTACATGATGTAGGTTTTGTGTGCTAAGGCCATGCTGGAGATGTTCAAAAGACTCTCTTTTGGTCATCAAGAAGGTAATTGGCAGTTGGTAGTGGGTAGTTATATTCCGACGGTTGACAGGTTATAGTGATGTTGGAGGTAATGGGTAGTAACAAGTTTGTCACTTAATTCCCATAGACATGCCTTTCAATCATTGAATTGATTTACCTGCCCAAAATATCAATCAAGAAAACACAGTTTTCCAGTAGAAAGAGAGAGAGAGAGGAGAGAGAAAACACAATTAGAAGAATAAAGATTTCATTCCCCATATTCACCATAATTTCTCCTCCATTATCCTTTTCAATAGAGTCTAAACCCTTATCCTCTTTGTCATCATTCGTACAACATACATACTATGAATGCCATAGTTGGAGAGCTTGAGACGTTAATGAATGCTATCTTATCTTAGATGTTCTCTTATCTGAAATCGAATTCACCCAACTAAGGTACCAAGTAATATCTTAGTATTAAATTTAGTTTGTCCTCTCCTATCAAAAGATAATAGAATTTCTCTTTTCTTTCTCTTTTGATGGTTTCTTTTTTTCTCTCAAGATCACTTTGATTTTGCTTTCATAAATATGATGCACAATAAATATATAGTGAATCCAATATCAACTTTCTACAAAGGATTATGGATGGTAGATTTCATAAGAATAGAAGATGATGATAGGATTTCCCTTAATAATTGTAAAAACAAAAAAAAAATTGAACTTAGGGCTAATGGATATATTTAGCATCCTATCAAGTGATAGGAAATGATTTGATCACTTTCTCCTTTTTGGTTCTCTATTTTGCTCATCTTTTTTCTTCATCACTTTTTTTTTTTTTCTTCTTCTGCATCTAACTTCTCAATCAATCTTTTTTGTTGTCACTCAAAGCTCGGATGGATGTGATTGAAAACACAATTAGAAGAATAAAGATTTCATTCCCCATATTCACCATAATTTCTCCTCCATTATCCTTTTCAATAGAGTCTAAACCCTTATCCTCTTTGTCATCATTCGTACAACATACATACTATGAATGCCATAGTTGGAGAGCTTGAGACGTTAATGAATGCTATCTTATCTTAGATGTTCTCTTATCTGAAATCGAATTCACCCAACTAAGGTACCAAGTAATATCTTAGTATTAAATTTAGTTTGTCCTCTCCTATCAAAAGATAATAGAATTTCTCTTTTCTTTCTCTTTTGATGGTTTCTTTTTTTCTCTCAAGATCACTTTGATTTTGCTGAAGATAAAAGAGGGCAATAGAAATTACATCAAATCAACTTAGTGAAATTCTAATTATAATGATCATAATATTTTATAGAAAAAGCAAGATATAAGATATAAAGATATGACTTTTGTACTTCAACTATTTTTTTTTTTGACTCTTTATAAGATCTCGACTCTCCGATCATTCGACTAATATAAAATTAAATATGATATTAGTGAGTACTAAACATATTATCTAACTTGTGTTGGATGTTTGTTTCTATCTTCGTTGACCATATGATTTTGCATGTGATATAATAAAATTGATTTAATTTGACTTTACAATTTTATACTTTTTATGAATATGTTCAAATTTTATGATATTGCCATTTTTTAGCCAAAAACAAAAAAAAAATTGAACTTAGGGCTAATGGATATATTTAGCATCCTATCAAGTGATAGGAAATGATTTGATCACTTTCTCCTTTTTGGTTCTCTATTTTGCTCATCTTTTTTCTTCATCACTTTTTTTTTTTTTCTTCTTCTGCATCTAACTTCTCAATCAATCTTTTTTGTTGTCACTCAAAGCTCGGATGGATGTGATTGAAAACACAATTAGAAGAATAAAGATTTCATTCCCCATATTCACCATAATTTCTCCTCCATTATCCTTTTCAATAGAGTCTAAACCCTTATCCTCTTTGTCATCATTCGTACAACATACATACTATGAATGCCATAGTTGGAGAGCTTGAGACGTTAATGAATGCTATCTTATCTTAGATGTTCTCTTATCTGAAATCGAATTCACCCAACTAAGGTACCAAGTAATATCTTAGTATTAAATTTAGTTTGTCCTCTCCTATCAAAAGATAATAGAATTTCTCTTTTCTTTCTCTTTTGATGGTTTCTTTTTTTCTCTCAAGATCACTTTGATTTTGCTTTCATAAATATGATGCACAATAAATATATAGTGAATCCAATATCAACTTTCTACAAAGGATTATGGATGGTAGATTTCATAAGAATAGAAGATGATGATAGGATTTCCCTTAATAATTGTAAAAACAAAAAAATATATATTAGAAAAGGAATCCAATGCCTAAAAGAGAGTGATTTCATGATTCAAACATGAGCATATGATGTTTGATCCTAAGGGAATATAATCTTTCCACCATGCATTTGATCAAAACACTTTGATTCATTTGCATGTGTGTTCCTCTTTATTTCTCTTAAGCTTGCAGACATACCAATGCATATTACATATGCCTATTTATACACATTATGTACACATTATTTCTAAAGGTTGATAGTTAACAAATCTTCAAGTAGGTGAGATTAGATATGAAAAATCAGAAGAATAGTGATGAATAAATTAAATTAGTGTCTCTCAGATTTCTCCTCTTATATTGACAATCATAAAAAAAACAAAGAGGATACTAATGGTGACAACTAAAAAATCAGATGAGAAAAATAATAAATCAAGAGTGTCTAAAATTGCTTTTAGAATGGGAGATTGAAGGTATCAAAAGACTATGTTCCTGTCATATAGATATGATGGAAGAGACTTCTGAAATGGCAAATTGAGATGAAAGCTTCAGAAAACTTGAAAGAATCATTCTGAAATGTGTTTATGATACCACAAAAACATGTGCAACTCATGGGAAGAGAAAGAACAATTAGATATTGATGTGTAAAAATATTGGAAATTGTTCTGATGTACCCTACAGAGAGAGAGAGAAAAAAAGAGAGGTTAGAGATTAATCTTGTATTGTCAAGGACAAAAAAGAGTAAGATTGTCATGTATTAGCTTCAACTCATATCTTGATTGGCATTTGTATCCAACCATCACATATGATAGTCTGACCTATTCAACTCACTCACTAATCCAAAATATCATCATCATTTAAAGAATTATTGAAAAAACAAAAACTTGAAACAAAGATTGACTAAAATTTGAAATGTCAAAAATAACAATCACAAAAACAAAAATTCTATGAAGGTCAAGACATGTATATATTCCCATTTACACTTTTTTGGGTCTCATAAAAACTCATTTTGTAGTTACAAATTCGTCATCCGAGGGATACACTTTGGAAAGTTCATTAAAATTTATTGTAGATATATTAATATTATGCAAAAATACCAATACAGAGACCTACTACTCCAAATGGTAGAGAAATAACTTAAATTCTCCTAAAAGAAATGCTTGATTTCTTAGAGAACTGCTTACTGAAGTATTGCCAAATACTTGAATTTTATAAGATATCTGAAGAAAAAATTGTAAGAGTCCATTTGAGAAGCTATATGCAAATAGATTAACGAAAAAAGAAAGAATCATTTCTCTCCGCTCCATGTTTCACAGTGTCTAGAAAGATGAGGAAATCTTGAAGTGATTCACAAGAAATGGGGGAAGCAAGAGTTCATCATTCTACAGCTCTAAAAAGTAGGAAGGGGTCAAAATTTGAGGAGAATTAAAAGGTTGGATCAAACTTGAGTTGGAGTTTTAAGTCATTTAGCAGCACAAGAGTTGATTTCACATATCTAAGCTTAGGCAGACTTCAAAGGAAAAGGACAAAAAGTTGTGATTTCACATCTCACCATCTCTTCCCACCTTGCAAGGAGTGGAAAAGGAAAAAAAGATGAGAACTTGGCACACTGGTCAAGGGATCTCTCCTCGTTCACTTGCAATCTTGTGACCCACACCTTTAGAGGACAACTCTGCTTGCCAAATTCCAGAAGATATATTATGAACTTGAAAGAACAAAAAGTTGCAAAAGATTTTCCAGCTAAAACTATGAAAAAAGGGTTTTAAACCACATCGAAGCTTGTAAAAATAATGAAAACTATGGAAAAAATTATATATGTATATATAAACATATATATCCAAAAATATTGGTTTCATCAACTTACCTTAGGATGAACACAAAAAAAAAGAGGTCCAATTGGGTAAGAATGTTGTCGAAAAAAAATAAAATATGAAGAATTT
The DNA here is from genome assembly GCA_004837865.1 of Musa balbisiana. Classification (NCBI taxonomy): domain Eukaryota; kingdom Viridiplantae; phylum Streptophyta; class Magnoliopsida; order Zingiberales; family Musaceae; genus Musa; species Musa balbisiana. The sequence continues at coordinate 28,581,875 of CM017190.1, read as the reverse complement.
GTATATTTTTATCTTAATAAAAAAATAATAATTGGATTTTCTATGTATTTCCCGATAAAAAATTATTCGGTCCCCTGAAGAAAAGAGTTCCCTCCGCCGTCAAGTAACCTGCGACATGAAGACAAAGGAAAAAGGAATCAGTAGCATATTAAACAATAGGAATGAGCAAAAGAAACGTTTCAGCTGACGATAAACAAACGGAACTAACGGACACGAAATGGGCGAAAAGAACACAATAAACGCGACCAAGGACAGACGAGGACGACGGAGACCTGACGGAACACACACGTGCGAGACTGTTTTGAATGAAGAGGACACACGTGCGACTCGATCGAATGGGGGAGGAAGAAACACGAAACGAAGGCGAGTCACACAGCAACGGCAGCAGAAGAAGAAGAAGAAGAAGAATAGATCAAGAACTCTTGTTAAGGGTTTTTTGTGGTTTTTTTTGGATTTTTCAATAGATTTATTGTATTGAAGACAAGCGAGATTGATACAGTCCGTCGTCGTCAGTTCACAAAGATCAATCTCTGTTTCGTTCCATTGCTTTACCTCGAGTTCTTCGCCCAAAAACACTGGCGAAGGTGGTGGTGGTGGTATCATTGCCAGTGGCTGCCGTGGTGCACGAGGTAGTTGCACGGCCTGGGGGCCGCATGACGGCCGTGGAGGGGGTGTCCATGGCTGTGGTGGCGAAGATCCCCGGCGGCGGGGGGCTTCTCGAACCGGCCGGCGGGCCTCGCCGGCGCGGAGATCTGGTGGACGCAGCGCTCAGCGGGCACCGCCACCGAGATCGGCGTGGCCCGATGTGTAGGGCTCTCGCCGCCGCCTTTGTTGGAGGGGGGGAACAGAAAGGCCCGGATCTTCTCGCGGCCGGCGAGATCGTACTCCTCCACCACGTTGGCGAGGTCCTCGTCGGACTTGACGGAGACGAGGGCGTCGAGGTCCTCCGTCGGCAGCTGGCACCGGACGCTCACCGCGCCCCACCCGCACAGCTCCCTCATCTTCTCCCGCAACTCTGTCCACCATCCAAACCCCACCCGATCTCACATCTCTTCTCCTCGCGATCGTAAACGAAAGAAGGAACAAAGGGAGGGAGGGAGGGAGCACCTGAGAAGGGGACAGATCGGTCGACGGATAGAACGCGGGTGTCGCCGCCAACATACCGGAGCTTGCCATCGGGGTAGCGGGGGAGGATCCTGCCGCCGTAGCTGCAGACGAACTTGACGGAGGCGGCGCCGGGGGAGGGCTTGGCGGTGGCAGGGACGTCTTCCTCGAAGGAGCCGAAGGAGGCGCACGAGGAGGAGGACGACGACAAGGCGCCCACCATTGCCTTCTACGCTTCCACTTCCCCTCTTCGCTTGCCTCACTCTTCCTTGTTCTGTTTACTCGTTATAAGGTGATTCTATTTGCAGGTAAGAGAAGAGAGGGAGGACGAGGGAAGAGAGGATGAAGTGCTTTGGAGGCGGCTTCAAGCCTTAACTTAGGCACCCTCGTCCCTTCATTTATAGGACGGGAGGGAAGGCGAAGCGTAGTACGCAAAGTTAAAGAGAGGATTTATTGGAGTTTGGCTTTTTAATATTTATCCCGGTAATAAAAAAAAAAGATAAATAAAGTATTTGAGCTCACAGATTTTAAAATAAATATCAACACCTTCACATATTTAATTTTCACTTAAATTTATATAGAAAATTTTTATTTTACAACTTATAACAATAATTAACATAAACTATTTTAAATAAAATATAATATATTATTATATAAAATGATATATCTCAGATTTGAATTTAAATATGATATAAATTGAAAGAAAAATATCAAAAGTAGTCTTGACGTTTAAGAAGGCAGCAGAGCCACTCATCCACTAGTAAATGGTAAAAGGACTGCGGATATTATTTGGGCCGCGGAGGAAACGACGGCAAAGGGTGACGCAGTGGGCCCGTGACAGAGAGATCAAATGGGTTTTATGTGGTTGTCATGCTGTCCCAAACGCCACCCCCCTTTGCTTTGGTCCTATCTTACGGTGTGGGCCAGGCTGTCTATTTGCCTTTGCATCGGACCAATCCTTTCTTTTCTTTCTTAATAGGTTTTGAAATGAAATATTCATGGAAATGAAATAGTCGCAAGAAAACAGGCCAAGACTTGGGAAAGGTCAGAGATTCCATTTGGTAGAACTTTAGGTTCACAGATTCCTCTGGTAGCTGTCTTCCCACTTCATTACCAGTCGTTTTATTTTGATTTGAAATATACATGTTGCCTTCCCATCTACCAAACACCGAGGAAACGAAAATATCAACCGGGATTTAAGTCTATAAATTGGGAAATAAATCAGTGCGGTAAGCGTTTACAGTCAATGAACACTAAATACGTTTGATCGTCCGGACATGCGACCCAGTCAATGAGCATAAGCCACGTGTACGTAATCATTACGAAAGGAAGAACGCTCCAGAGGTAATATTCGTCGAGGACGTCGGAACAGCGTGGAGATCACTTAATCCAGAACACTCCACAGACCACCATGTGAACAAGAATCGACCGGTCATCATGTGATCAGGAATCCATGGGGTCACCTCCGGTTGTTTGGCCGCCTTCTCCCATGGAAGATGGAGATCGTGGTGGCATACAGAAGCTTACTGCCAACGTTATCTCCTTTCCTTCTTCTTAGGATCCGACCAATTGCGTGCCAGTCTTCCTTTATCCCCTTTTTTTTTCCCTCCCTCTTTATTGTTTGCCTCTTATGTATTTTATGGTGTCCTTTAGTTTATTTGAGGTGGGAAGAGCACCGTGGCCTCTATCTCCTTATCCCGGTGGCGTTGGTGGGGCTTCACCCGTGCGACGCGTCAGGTTGGGCCAGATGAGACTGCCCGACCGTCCGAGATATCACATCCCCCCGCCACATGCAGTCACCGATGCCTGTGGCTCGTCCCGTCCTACGCCACGTGACATGTCCATGGCGCAGACTGCTGGTGTTACGGAGGACACAGTCTGTGTTCTCCACTTCGTTCCCATGCTTTATCATGCGTTGGTTGATCGGACGAGTGTCCTGTGGCTCTGAATCGAAATCCACTCATTCACCACATCAACTCGTAAATATATAATAGTCAGATTCCGTCTTCATGTACGACTCACTAAAATCGGATTCATACATCTAAGATGATAGAGAAATTAGTAATGAGTCGAATTTTGCGTTTAGAGTTCAAATGCTAGACAGTTAATCGAATCCAAATTCAAGTAATATGATAATTCCTATACCTTTGGGCTCATAGTTATTTTCAGGGAAATCTTTTTTTCCTACCCAACTTTAAATCATTTTCCAAATTCCTCTAAAGATCTTTCTTTTTCCTAAGAAAAAAATAATTTCTATCACTTCAAAAAAAAACGAATACAACCTCAGTCCTGATCATAGTTCGTCTAACCATGAGTGCCTCCAGATTTTGGGAACTTCTATGAAGTCAACAAGTGAATACACTAGTTGGCTTCCCTGGACACCACATCAATATTTATTGTCAGGAAAATCCTTGTTCTAACCAAATTCTTGTGAGAACTTGAAAGCACAATACATAATGTGATTTCATGGTCAGACAAAGAAGTCCATAGTCAATGTACACCACTCTATGTACAGAATTTTGACATTAATTAATAAGCAAATCATCAGAAAAGCTCATATGACTGAGGAACTATTTGGGTACTTGTTTATTGGCTGATGGAATGCATCTACTATCTCTAAGTTTAATTAGGGTGGAAAAAAGGAATTATATTTAGACAGTGATTTAGGCTTGTGACTTACTCATCTTGATTCCTGGAGCACTCTTGACTCCTCTCATCCCATGGGATTGGTAGGTAGGTCCACAATAGTTATTATTTATAGTCCTTTTCTTCTCTTCTGGTGGAGAGTTCATCAAGTTGCTTGCACATGAGGCTTCCTCTGGCTCAAATCTCTAGGGAAAGGACCACCAAGTTGCAAGCAAGAAGGAAATATCCTGGAATCAATAAGATTCCCAAAAAAATTACCTAGTTTTTTTTTTCCTCCCAATTGTTATTTTGACATACCCTAAAATTATTAGTCTCCCTTCATTTAATATATAAATTTTTATACTCACAAGTTTATGAGATTAAAGGGTGCAACTTGATGTAATATAGGACAGGTTTTAGTGTAATTATAAGATTTTTTTTAATATGATTTGGTGATCAGTACTAGAGTTACAAATGTAGATCATCAAATGATGAAAAAGACTTGAACAAAGAGATATATTCTTAATATCTAAATATTTGAAGGAATATATATGCTATATTAGAATTTAGAGTGGCAAAACTGTGCTATTTCCTGGTATGAAAGGATAAAACAAGCAAAAACAAGGGGTTTTCCGTTCATTTTTTGTTGGGGTATCAAAAGATCACTCTAGCTTCTACTTGGAGGCCAGATTCATTCGATATTTAAAGCTTACCACATGGTCATGGGCCCTTCGAATATTTAGTATGCCCACTAAGGTTCAGATGCTTTATATCTTTTTATATATTCAGTACAAAAGCTAGTTTGATCACTGACTCGAGGTAGGAGGCCATGGAATGATGGAAGTGACCTAATTGATTCCACATGGGCATGAGAAAGCTCCAGTGCAGATTGCAAACGCTGCACCATCGAACTTCGGATCTCTGAAGGAAATCCATTCCACCAACCAAAAGGAATCCAACAATGGAGAAAGTTCATGAGATCGATACTGAAATCTTTCTGTAAAGCTACCAATGATGTCAGCTGTTACAGCTACCGATCCTATGCTTGATCTCCAAGCCATAGCGTGGTGCAGAGTAAGGGTTCAAAAGTCCGGTATATACAGGCAACAAAACTATTTTAAGGAAAAGCAAAGAGTAGAGGAACCTAATCGCATTCCTACCTCTGCACATATATCAAATGTTGGAGATAGGAAGATGACACAAGTAAACAAAACTTGGTTCGGCTACCAACCCTTATCCAAAGAAGTGCCCTATCAAATGAGAATCTCCTCCGCAATAGCTGACCCACCATTCCATTATATCCTTTGAGGTGTATGCGGATCAGGATGACACCCTATGCATGGTAGGGTGTCACAGTCAGGTACTCTTCAATCGGATTTGAATACAAAAATAAGTATCAGAAATAGGATGCAGATGGCTTCTCTATCATCAATCTATAGGCAAATAACAAGTCTTGTCTTTTTATTTTTGGGGTACCTTCACCTACCCAACCCAATTAACTCGGATTCAGATATTCTTTGATTTGAGTCTAAGACTAATTTATATAGAAAAATGAATCTGGCTTCATGTTTAAAATGTATGCGTATCTGTTAAAGCAACATGACCAGCATCAGCTCGACATGTGCCTTACCATGCAGACAATGGTAGATCAATTGACCAAGATCAAAGTTAACAAAATCCGTAAGTGGAAACAATTCATGAATTGGAAAATATGCAAACAACATTTGACAAAATAAAATTCCAAAGTACATTGAGAAAAGCAGAACGGCCAAATGCATATAGAATACGATAATTAGAAATTGTGAAGACTATCAAGAGGATGCACAAAGGGAACTGCATACCTTGGAATACATCAACCAGTTTCTTGCTCAAACTCATCACCCTCAGACTCCCCAACATTGTCGACATCATCATCTTCTGCACCAGCATCGAGTTCCTCCTTGCTATCAACAATTTTTCTCCCCATCACAGGCAGGTTACTGTTTGTCTTTCTGATTTCACTCCACTGCAGGTAAGGCAACCGTAAATGGATCACACAAACTGACAAAAGGATTCAGCCATACAGTAAAGGTTATAACCAGTTTTCATAATTCAGATACGATAAGCAACACCAACATATAAAAGGTCATTTGAGTAAAAAAAATACTACAAATAAAGAAAACAAGGAACAAGATAGCTTGGTTCTTTTTCTAACAATCTACTCAACAGCAAAGGCAACCAGGAATGCTAATTGTGTTGTTTCACATGTTTCAACTTTCAAAAATTAGTGCCCTGACCAGTGTCTATTTTCTCATCGGTATGGACCTCATGCCATGTCAACATCAAGGACTAAGCATTTTTCCTATAAACAGGAAACAATTGTCTCTAGAAATTGAATGCATTATTCGGTACTACTGTTGGCAAATAGGCAATCAAAATTTCTGCAAACAGTTGACCACAGAAATACTCTTAGAAATAAATCTCCACAAATAACATAAGATATGCAACAGCAAAAAATAAAATATTCTTTTTACTATAAGACAGTCTTCACTATATTTAGATTATCACAAAATCTGACCACAAGTTTAGTATAACTTTGTTAAGCATGACAAAAACACTCTTATAAGACTACATTTATTATCTGTAATGTTTCAAGTTTTACAAACAATGGGTCAATGAGACCAAGGATACTGCTTTTGGTTCAATTTTGACAAATAGAATTTGTAACATTGATTTATCTCTTCACCCATGTGATCATTTTTTATTTTGGAAATCAGATTTTCGAGGCATTGCTTCCACCAAATCGGCTTATAACTTCTTGATTTTCCCTTGGAAACTCCAGTAAGGTGTGTTAGCTGTTGTGCGTTAGTTTCGGAGTGTTATTACTGTGCTTCTACAAATTGTGCACTAAATTATATTCAATATTCTAGTTTCTAGTGTGTTTTTACCCAATTCTATATGTCTATCTCTTGAATTTCTTTATTTTCACGCAACAAGGGGTTCCTCGATTCTATTCTTTGACTTTCCGAGCGAAGGAGTGATGTTAGCTTACTTTCCAGGGTGAACTCAATTCTCTTCAACAAGTAAACAAGAAATGGTGCAAGCTCTCAGGTAAATATGTCGACAATGGCGATGGGTGGCATCATTTGTAGAAGCTTCCAGTCTTGCCTTGTACTTAATACTTTTGTTAGGAACTTTTGCACCAGTGGCTCCCATTGTCCAACAGACTTGCTCGACTTGGAATTAGCAATAACTTCCTTTGTTCTCTTTGTGGATCTACCCCAGAATCTATTCTACATTTTTCTGAATTTGTAATAACTTCCTTTGTTCTCTTTGTGAATCTACCCCGGAATCTATTCTATATTGTTTCTTCCAATGTACATTTTCTTTTCTCTTCGGCTAATTCTTCAATAATACATGGGCATTCATTTCCTATTTTTTGAAAACCAGTATGAACGTCAGTAGTCATATGAAGGTGAAAACCTACATATGCATGCTGCCAACACCTTACAATCTATTATTGCCACTAGTTTATGGTGGTTATGGAAAATCATGAATGAGATCCTTTATAATCACACTAATCCAATGAACCCAACTTGTCTTTTACATGAAATCATTGCATGTGTTATAGATAATGATGAAGCCCATAAGCCTAATGAGCCTACTCAAGAGAAAAGTCATATAAAAATTCAATGGATAAACCTTGTTTAGGATAGTTTAAACTAAATTGTGGTGGCCTCTTAATGGAATAGAAGGTCTGAAGAAGGATTCACTAGATAGCATCAGACACATCATTATAGAATTAGATTCCGAATGCATCATACAATTGACTCAACAAAACTCAACTATACCTTAGGTTCTTCAAAAATGCCAGTGTTGATATCAAGTCCTTTGTTGGAGAAATTTGAAGACTATGAAATTACACATGTTTATAGGGAGAGCAAACGGGAGGCCCATTGGTTGGCCAATCACTCTAGAGTTTCAAAAACCTCCTTTCTTTCGAGGGGAGAGTAGCCCTCAGATTGTTTTGATTTAATCTGCTCAGATATCCGAGGAGAATTTTGTACTAGACTTTCTAATTCTAAGTAATAGAATTTTTTTACGTTTAGTCAAAAAAATACAAAAACAAAGTGCTCAAAGATTAAAAAACACGAGGAACTCAGATGGGAAAAAAATAAAACATTATCTTCTAACCAATAATCATATAGTAATGTATCATATAATGGTATTAGTTGATCAATTCCAAATCCAAATCTAGTTTTCTTATGCCCACAACTACCAGTTCAACAATTATCATGCTGGTCAGTTCAGTGACCTTAAGCCTGGTCCCCATGCTGATGAGGAGATGGGAGAGGAGGAAGAAGATAAGGTGGAGGAGGAAGAGGAGGTGGAGGAGAAGGCAGGGGAATAAAAAGCATAGAGGTGAAGGAGGTGGTGATGGCGGCGATGGAACTGAGAGGCAGCCATGGCAACATGATGGGAAGGTGGCAACCTTGGCGATGTGATGGGAAGGAGGAGATGGTGGCGACTATATTAATAAGTGTAGCCAAACTTGTAACTATCTTGTAAAGAATTTTTTTAATCTACCGGGCACGCAACAAGCATATAGTACTCAGAACACTTGACAAATGCTTTACGCTCCTAATGACTAATATTTCCAGTATATGTAGAACTTTTTTCTTTCTGAAGATGATTTCTTTAGTCTACTTGCTACTATATCTTCAATTAATGTTTTAAAAAGTAGCCGTATGCAGGTGGTAGAAGTACCAAATAACATATGGCTATAACTGCATACTCAAACATATTGATAGAACACACCTAAAAAGTATTTCTCTGGTTTGGTCTCTCAAAGTCACATTGCTGTCCCATTCGAAATAGCTTACAAATTAAGAAAAATGGACAGATATTTCTATAAACAAACGAATAGGCCCCTCAGCCTGATCAACTAATTAGCTCCAAGATCTAGGGATGACTTTAGTTTTATTTATCAATTAGCAAATATGTCATTGTTTTTAGATTTCTCAGAAAATAATTTAAAGAATTAGGAATTTTTTATGTATATAACCATACCCCTTGGATTATAGTATGTAGTTTTCGGCTACAGGAATTCAACCTCACTGTCTGCGATGCAGCTTTTTTCCTCTGTATGTTAAAAGAAAAAACACCCAAATATGGTTATTGTCTTTTAAAAAATCAAGTATCAAAATTATATTTTAGACATATTATCAAGGAAAAAAATACATGAACTGATTTGTGCTCTAGAACAAATGTAGAGTACGGACCCTGTGTTTGGAATGAAAAAGGACTCACATACGAACAATTATCCATTAAAGACTGGTGATTGATTGGGTTGTCCGTGAGATTTAAAACCCTAGACGATTCATCCATTCACGACCTGGGATAGCAAGAGTTTCCTTGGATACAAGGACCAGCCAAAGGTTTTGGTCAGTAAATCAACTACACAAATTTCACACTTCACTTTAAGCCATCTGCACTGCCTCATTCTCCACTACTAGGATGACGAGGTGTAAAATCTTTTATGTGGCTTTGGATGGATTCCTCTATTGCTTAGGCCACCTCTAAATCAAGACTTGTTTGATGCTTCTTATTTGGCTTTAAATGCCTTCATTGCTTTCTCTATCTTCAAAAAGCTACAGAGCTAATATAATCAAGCAGGGATTTCAAATTCATAAAGAAGGTAGTACAAATTTAGCATATTATTCTATTTTATCAATTTAATTTCCAGATATAACTCTTGCTTTATTCCAGATAACAAGTATGACGGATAATAACCCATTATCAAGTGTAATTACATATCCAAATCTGACTCCTCCAGTCAAAATAGGATCTATCGACGATCATATCGGCTTCTCCGATCTTTTCCCAACCACACAAGAGCATGACTCTCAAACAAAAGCCGTAATCACGGCTTGTGATTCTATCCACATCTTAAACAACCATCAAGCGCAATAAATACAAAGTCACGAAGAAGGTGCATGATATCCCATTTCGCAGGAGGAAAGAATCAATCGAGATAACCAAGTTATACGCTTCACATGATTCCTCCTCCTTTTGATTCACAGTCCACATAAGAAACCCTAGTTAAGAGAAGCATGAGACGACCACGGCGAGCGAGTGGAGGATCGAAGAAAGGCAAGGGGAAGAATAGTCGTACCTTCTCTTCGAGCTCGGACTCCAAGACGGCGAGGGAGTCCTCGTCGCTCTGGGCGTGGGCAGCGACGGGAAGCAGGGTGGAGGTAGGGATCAGCGGCGGCGACGGGAGCTGCCGCATGAACGCCGGGAACTGCAGCATCCTTTGTCTGCGACGAGGAGGGAAGACGCCGCCCCCTTTCCAATCTCCGGCGGACACAGTGGGAATGCCGACCGAATGCTACTACACAGGTGGTGTGGCGCCCTAATTGTTGACGTGGTTCCCCAGATCACCCGCGTTTTATCTTAAGAGAACGCCACGTGGTCCACAAATTTCGTGCAATCAAGATGTGATTCGAGAACTTGCTGCGCGCGGGTTCACAATCGATCGAGTTCAAATCATTGTGAAGGGTCCACACGAATAAAGCCAAGCCAACGTGATGATCACTCTATTGATGGCTCGATCCGCCCTAACTCTAATCTGACAAAGGTTTGACAGATTAAAGAAAGATGATGAAATAAAATGATATTATTTCTTGCATTATCAAACCATTCAAATTCTCATAACACAAATTGTGTGTCATAATAATAGCAGTCAAAAAGAAGAAAATTATGAGAGTTCTGTCAACCTCTAACAACAGCAATCTTTCTTCTACTGTTCTATTATAGTGGTATCCAACATCAGGGAATTCTGCTCATGCATTTGATTACATAGAGCTGATGCTTCAGCAAAACAATGGTGTGTTCTTCTCGTGCCATAAATGGAATCTACTTTGTTGTCAGAACATAGTGCGTCTGCTGGCTCTTAAGCCTCTGCATGCATGCATGCATCCAAAGTGTTCTGTGCGTTGATGTTAGCTTGCCATGGCTTGACCTCGGCATGCATCCTACGAGTGCGCTTGCTGTCGCATTATACCCAGCAAACTGTTCTTGATGAATCGAGCGAGGCAGGCATGATCAGTCCTGGCCGGTTCAAACTGTTCTGAATCATTAATCATTCAACTGACAGAAGAGAGAGAGAGAGAGAGGTGTGATGGCATGCACTTTGATGACCCCTTTGGCTTCCGGTCCACCATCAATTCCTCTCGTCCAACGTCAATGGTGAAGAGTCACTGCATCAGTTGCTGCCTGGCAAAAGCTAAGGCGGGGAGGATGAGGAGGAAGACAGTGGCCGGACTAGGTTGGTCCCTCAGAGTAGCATGTGATAACAATACTAAAGTTTGTGCCTGTGCTCCTCGGTGTACTTCTTGCCATTGAGAGAGAGAGAGAGAGAGAAGGGTGTTCTTGCCTTTCAAGCATTCATGTCCCCAACTATCTTCACAGTAAAGAGAATTGCTGGCCTACTTGCAGAAACAAAACTAAAGGTTGTTCTTTTGAAGAAATCATACTCTACATCATGATCTTTGCTTGCAGAATTTGATCACCAGGTTGCTAAGTAGGCTGCTACTTCTTGCAGAAAGTAGTCTTTTGAGTAATGATCTCATAGTTATGGGTCTCAGCTGGAATTTAGACTCTGCAATCCATATTAGAGCTTGTATTCCAGCCACATGAACTCAACAAAGAACAAGAACAAGTCTTGTTCGCAACATACTCATCTTCCAATCAGGTGAACATCAAAGGTTAATGTGTACATTTCTATCAAAAATGCAAAAAGAATATTACTGTTTTAACAGACAATCATCCAATTATTCTAAATATTTGATATATCATCACAAAGAAGGAAGATGGATTCAATCCAAGATACATCAGAAGCATCAGGTTTCCCAGGCTTCAAGATGGCCACAAGAATAAAGTAATAGAAGATAAATCTGTTGCCATGGTTGGAACTCCAATTAGTAGAAAGCATGCATGATCACTGGCAGCAAACTTGACAATGTTGGAGAGAGAAACAGGAAAAATATCTCAAAAATTGTATGTTCTCTAAGCTTCTCAGTCCTACTACTTCAATGTCTCAATGATTGGATACAACTCTTGTCCTACTGCTTTCCATCCTTTGGTTTCAGGTGTTCAACTCTTGCTTGATTCTTATGCAAACTCAACCATAAGACTAATGCTTCAGCCTGTGGAGATTTATCTACGCATCATTCAGATGAGAATAAGATGATGCATGCATGGAGCTAAGAACTCCACAATATATCTTCTTTCCAAGTGACAGATAGATGATGCTGCCAGCCACCAATCTCTACAAAACTGTATGGCAGAAGAGAATGAACAATGATTCATCAAAGATTCATTATGCTGTCACTGAAGCAGAAACTAAGGCAATCACCATTGTCTACTCCTTATATGTAGTCGACATTACAAGACTAACTCAAGTGGATAACTACTCCAAAAAGAAGAAGAGGAAACAGTAATGAAAGCCATCGGACCAGTGTGCTTGATTCCCCCACACATCAGAAGAAGCACCGTTGCCCAAACTTAGGTCACAGAACCTCCACCTTTATCGATGTCAAGCACGACGACTCCTCCTGCCGCGGAAGCAAAGCCAGCACAAGCAGCCATGGCGACGCAGAAGGATCATATGTATATATATATAGTTGCGAGGGAGGTGAGGAGAGGAAGAGAGAAGGAAAAGAGGAGGCTGGTGGTCTCTCAGCTTTTATCCTAATGCAATACCACTCCGAGCATTGCTTTGCAGGCGTTCTCACAGAGAGCTTTATTATCAAAAGGGCACGCATGCATGCGACTCTTTTTTGCCTTTGGCGAGAAGGAAGATAGTGATGGCGGTGGTGAGAGGCAATGGTGGGGCTGTCTCGGCAAAGGAAAGGCCAGGTTTTGGTGCTGTCAAAAGGTAATGGCACCCTCAAAGCCGTGCAACTTTAGCTCTCACCCTTCCATGAGGCCACAGTTCAAATGGAGCCAATTACGGTGGCTTTGTGTGCAGTAGAATAGAATCTGCATGGCTATATATATATATATATATATATATATATATATATATATATATATATATATATATATATATATATATATATATATATATATATATATATATATATATATATATACATGTGATGGATATTACTTATGACATGCATGAGGTCAATGCTATAGAGAAAAGCCTAAATGACCTTCGCAGGGCAATACCTCATCACAAGAAATGGAGTATGCTTCATCTCCCACTGCTTGTGTTGTAGATGGAAAGAGTGAAGAAGGGATGCTTACATATATGTCCTTTCACACTTTGAGAATAGTATATTTTCCATTTTAAATTTTAATATATTATTATATATCCCTCCAAATATGAATGTCTTATCATTGTCATTAATAGTTAATTAGTTATCATCATATGGCTAATATTAGTTTGTTTGATTTAGTCCTAATTTAGGGTTCTCTTTGTTATTCATTTATCTTTCTCTTATGTCTCATGTTACATGAGAGAACAATATAAAAGAAAGAAAAATTTTAAATACATAATCTCTTATTGATCGGGAAGATATTTACCCCCATCATGCGAATAAACACCTAAACTAAGTTAGGATAAATAATTAAGAAAGGAATATCTTATCTGTGAAGTAGAATATTCTATTAGGCTAAGTTCACTATAAAGCTCATTAATTTCTAACTCAAAATTAATTTTAGTTTCGGAGAAATCTAGTATCGGAGAAATTAATTTTAGTAACTCAAAATTAATTTTAGTATCGGAGAAATTATATATATATATATATACATATATATATATACATATATATATATATATATTAATCATGATTAATTTAATTCATAATCATCACAATTCAGAAATATAACACAGAAGATGCAATCTAATAGTTTGAATTGATCACACGTCACGAAGTTTAATGCATGAAGAGGTCGGAGGTTGATGAGTTCTAACATCTGACATCAATGGATATATTGTGACACTCTTTGTTTCTCTGTTCTAATGATTCTTAATCTACTTTGCTGATCTAAACCATGAGATTTGGGCATTCTTGAATTGCTCATTGTCAGCAAATGACTCGAACTAAACCCAATCCAACACTTGAAAGCAAAACGAGACTCGGTTGTAAGTCTTGAGAGAAATCAGCATCTCAAGGCTGAAACCGATGGCATGACGGCGCTGCATGAGCACACCTTTAAGCTTTGTGTAACTTAGCAGAGAACACACCGAAGACGTCCTCCAAGAGGCCCTGAGGGACCATCGGGAAGGTATCGGAATCAAACATCTTCTCCTCTTGCTTCGATGGCATCTGATGGCTCCTGTCATGCACGCTTTGTTGCTGAGAGCTGAAGCCATTTACGATCTCCTGCAGGAGTCCGGATTCGGGTGGCTCGTTGCGGAAGAAGTCGCAGTCGTCGGCGAATTGGATGGGGACTTCCGGCACGGAAGAAGACTGAACCAGTATGGACTGGTCTGACGAAGGAGCAGCCGTAAAGGACGCATTAATGGAATCAGGATGGGAGGCAATTCCACAAAGACCAGCGGTGCCACAAGTGGGAGGGTCGGTCACAGGAGGAGGAGGAGCAGAGCAGCTCGAGAGAGAAGAACAACAAGGACAACAAGGTGGTTTGTGGTGCAAAGAAGACGAAGAGTGGTTGATGAGGCTGCGAAGGAGAAGAGGGTCGATGGGCGAGTGCAGGTGGGGAACGTCGGGGCGGCGGAGTACACAACCGACCGCGGCGGCCCGTGGACGCGCGGCGGTGGTTGGAGGATGGTAGAAGTTCGTCCGTGCCTTGGGCCCCCGCATCGCGCGGGCGGCGACGTCGTAGGCGTAGGCGGCCTGCTCGGCGGTGTCGAAGGTGCCGAGCCATCGCCGCTCCTTCGACTGCGGGTCGCGGATCTCCGCCGCGTACCGCCCCCAGGGCCGGCGCCGAACCCCGCGGTACCGCGCGCCGTCCTTGGTCGCCCTTCCCCTCTTGCCACTACCAGCAGTGCTGCTGCAGTTTCTATTATGTCCATGACTGCTACTGCTGTGATCCTCTTCCATCTCTTCTTCTACCTCATACAAGTACTCGCAAGGCAACCGTAGGAGCAGTGTGGATATTTATAGATAGAATTGGAGTATAGTAGTGATGAAAGCTTCGATTGATCCGTTCATGCAATCATAACAAGAGAGAGAGAGAGCGAGAGAGTTAAAGCAGAAGATTAGATCTGTTACAGCAGTCCATATGAACATTCTGATTAGCTGTCGAGTTGTCTCAGTGTGAAGGTTATGGGGGTTTGCATGGGGGGAAGGGCATGCTGCTATCGTCCTCCTCTTTGCGTTTCCCAACGCCGGCGGTGGTGTGGGGGTCCCCTTCTCAATCCATGTAAAACAACCACAAGCCTCCAAGCTCCAATTCATCACAGGGATGGGAGCAGCATAGCCGCCCTCCTCTCTCTCTTCCCCCAACCCATGCATGCACGCTGTTGTAGTAGCTACTCTACTTCGCCATGCATAGGTTTGACCTTCTGGCTGTGGCTACACAGCCATGGCTCCTCGCGTCGTGCGTTGCATGCACTCACCTTAATCTGCGCACTGTAACACCAGCAGTGCCAGGCACTCACTGTCGGCATTACCTTGTTCTCCATGGACAAGCCAGCTAAGGTGCAGCTCTCGCCACTGCTGTAAGTAACCATCGTCGTGTGTGTGTCTGATGACGATACTTACTCGTCTTAGAGAAGAAGAGAGGGAGAGTGACTGAAAGACAGAATATATACTGATAAACATGCACTCTACGGTGGGGGAATCAGAAAGAAGGAAGAGGGTGGAATGTGGTAGAAGCAGAAATATCACGATGCAGGTGAAGTGGCCATATATGTTATGTTGGCTCCTTGCCATGTAGGGTTTGGGAACGAAGGACTTGTCTGTTCTAGATTGTCTTCTAGGGTTTGTAGGTTGAGGGACTCAAGGATCTGCTGTGCCATACCTGTAGCAAAATGGGATCGTATACATAGCAACGAGATCAAGAAGCTTTTCTTAAGGTAGAAACATGAGAAGATGTTCTCTTCTAACCAAAGTTAAATGTTATAAGAACCTCAACCTCAACTTCAACTTCATTATTTTCAGTTAATCTACACTTTCTTATTTTGAGAAATTATCAATTAACATATTGAAAAAAATCTCATAAAAATATTTTTTTTCTAAAAAATAATTTTGCCCCTACTCGTCTCGCCCCAATTGCTCTCGTGCACCCTCTACTCACTATCCTCATCTGTCTTTGATTACATATGTATTATTATCCTCGTCCCGTATTATTATTGTTATCACTCGTCTCATTTTTTTCTATTATTGTTATTATTCTCGTTCATAATTTTCTTTGCTAACATCGATCAGGATAATAAAAATAATACAAAGAGGGTGGGGAGCTCTATATGCCCTCCTTCTGTCCAGATAATGACAATGATGAAAATGATAGAAAAGCAACGATGGTAAGAGCAATAAAACATAAGTGATGAATAATAAAAACAAAGACAAGACCCAAAGGACTGACGGCAAAGATAAAAGACGGAGCTAAGGATAAAATCATCTTATAAGGTTAAAAAAAAACTCTAAAAGATATTTATTTTTTTCAAAAAAAAACCTATATATATATAGGTAAATTGGCAAATTTACGAGGATAAATCAGGAAATGAGAACGGTGGGGCCCACACCTCATCTGAGATGGGGGTTGGTCGGGTATCTTTTGGGTAGGTACGTCTGTATTTCCAAAGAAAACCAGTCAATAGTCATATTGATGGATATAACAAGAGAAGTGTGTTCACCCACCGCCGTGTCCACCAAACCCTCCCCATCCCCTTCTTCGGATCCGTCTTCTGCTTTGTACTCTCCGCGTCTCAGATCGAGTTTGTGGGAGGGAGAGAGAGAGAGAGATGGGGAGCGATGCGAAGGTCTACACCTTGGCCGAGGTCTCGGCGCACAACACCCCCAAGGACTGTTGGCTCGTCGTCAACGGCAAGGTCGGTATTCATCTCTCCTATTGGATCCCTTCGATCCTTCGCAGATCTGTTCACTTTTTCTCCTTTCTTTTTGGATCCGGTGACGTCTGGATTCATCTGCCTGCTTGTCTGCAAAGTGTACGGCCTTTTGACCTTGGCCTTTCGGATCATGCCATCGTTTTGACCTTGAATTGTTGTGCTTATAGTTAGTCGCAGATTTAGATGTTGGGCTAATATTTGGAATCTTCGGTGAGAAGCACGCCTGGAACGATCCAGAGAAGATTAGCGATGCCCCTGCGACATGCACAATTCGACAAATTATCCGAAAAATATGTCTTTCTAAAATCGTAGTAGTTTGTCCAGGTTTTCCTAAAACAACTATCGGATACAGTCGACTTATTGTTCTACTTAAAGTTTCCAATCACCAGAATTACATTTCTCATGTCTATCTGTGGGAGCATAGGGCATGGATTTCCCTGAGTACACATTATTCACTCACTTAGGAAGCTTGCTTTCGTGTTTATTTGATGATATATGGGAACTGGTCATGTTTATCTAACCCAGATGATAGCCAATTCTATTTATCATACTCATCCTTCCAACATATCTTTCTGCCAATATAGAGTCACGTGAATGACATGAGAAGATTGACAAATGAGATCTGGTATTTTTGAGAAAATTTTCAGTATATTGACACTTCTTTGACCCAAGAACTGTGGTAGAAATGAGACCTGATCGTGGTCAATGAACCATTTGATAATAAGAAGATAAAAACAACAAAGAATGTGTGCCACGTGGTTTTGCTTTTCTCCAGTATCAGTTGCCATGGAAGTATCAGAACGCAAAGTTGTAGCGCATGAACCAAATCCAGTATTGAAACAAGATTTGGGGAGAATTGTGATGCATGCGTGGTCTGTGAGCTCAAAGTTTTTCCAAATATGTTTGTGACTGCAGAAGCATTAGAGTAACCTCGGGATGTGTTTTTGACTCTACCACATGGAAGCGGTCATCAATCTTTTCTTCTATCCCTTTTTCTTTTGTAATTGTGGATACTTATGTACTCAATAGTTGCCTGAGAAGAAAGACCACTAACATTGTCCACTTTTCAGAGGACAAATCCATATCTGTAACATTTAGAAATTTCCCTATAAGCTTTGATGAGATCTAGAGAGAATTGAGAATTTTTTTTTTTTGTATCATGATAAAGGGACAAGAGGACAAAAGCAATTTATGAAATAGGAAAGAAGTGAATGTTAGGTATGAGATCAAATTTCTTTCTTTATGAAGTCTTTTGACTAATGAGATATTTTTTAATTTGATTTAAATCTGTTCAAAGATGAAATATATTTACTGAAATTTGATTTTTTTCCCCCCCTTGTATCTTCATCTCTACACAAGGGAGGTGAATACATTTTGAAATTATCCTATAATTTATTTCATCTTTGTATATGGGGTTAATCAAGGGGCTAGAGAGATATGTGTGTAGTTCTATAATTTGAAGCATATACATTCAACTCATAATGAACTGTAGTTTTACTAGTGATATTGCCTTCGACATTTTTGAATGCAGGGAAAGGATCCATGTAAACCATGAAAAATAAGTAGGATTCTCTGCCTTCTCGTCATTATTGTCATCATTGTGTAACTTTGTCTAAAAATTTAGTCATCTTATATTGGATGGCTTCTCTGTTAATGCTTTATATAGCTTGAAAGCATAGCATCAAATTTGCATTTCTAGGATGAATATTTTAACTATCGTCCCATCTATCTCATAGCAATTCCAATATCTTTAGAGTTGTCTCATGTAGGTTTCACTTTCCAATCCATTAGAGGATCCTTATTAACAGATATGTTATGTAATTCTTTTCACCAACGAAATTGTGCAAATCCCCTTTCCATGCTTTCCTTTTTCTCCATTATAGAGCATTTTGAGGTTAGAGTTGCAAAGATGTCCATCTCAGTGTCCTCTGAAAAAATCGTTAGAATCTTTATAGAAATATTGTAATTATCAGTGACCAGTATTGATTTTTGTTCCTAAAATACATGATTAGCATTATAAGTTATTTCTTCACATCTTCTTAATTTTTAATATATTATTGGCAAAGTCAGAACGACTAATACTGATTGTAGCTTGATATCTGCCATTTTATTGTTGGTGTTTTAATTCAAGGAGATAGCGAATGGTATTCTCATATAGATCAAGGATCACATGCTCTAGGTCAGATGTGTTTGATTCATCTTTGCATCACAAAATTTATGTATTTTTATCCACTTTGATTTTCTTTCCTATAAACAAATCGTTCCTATTGCAGATAATTCTGCAATAAGGAAAGAATGATGAGGATGGCTAACAAAGTTGTGGGTTTGAAAAGTAAATTTTTGTTTTTTGGTGTTAGTGAGAGATACTTGCAAAAAGTGAGGGAATGCTTTAAATAGAGTTGCTTTGATAGAAAAATTTTAGAAATCTTAGAAAAGTATGAACTTTGCCTTTCTCACAAATAGTTAAGTAGTGAGCTGATAAATAAAAAAAGCTGCTCTGTCATTGGGATTTGTAAAAATGAGAGATTCATTAATTGATGGACAATAGTACTACTTTTCCATCCATATCACTTCTTAGATGATATGATGAAATCAATGCCTTTTTTATCTTCATAATTTGCTTCCATTAAGGAAAATGTCACCAACTTATTTCTTTATATTGGCATTTTTGATGTCCTGGGATACATAAGAGGAGCTTCCTTCTATCTGAATGTCCTTTTCTTTATATTTGATTCTTTGGGAATTTAAATATTTTAGTATGATAGGGGATTGGGTATAGTCATCACTGAATCTTTTATGGAGTAGTGATACCATGACAATCTTCTAGCCCTCTTTTCTTTTTTTCCTTACCTTGAGATAATTCCTGCAATGTAATGTTGTGAATTAGTACTAGGAGCCACATAAACTAAATTACCAATGGACCATTTGTCTTGATGTTTGATATTGTTACTTGGTTATTGGGCTTTACTCTTTTTTGTCAATCTAGACTCAGACCTATAATTCGGCATCTAAACGGAGTATTATGTTATGAATAGTCACTTTATAATCATTATTTATTAAGTTCTTTATTTACTTTTGTTCTTCTTTACTATGTAATGAGAGATCGAATGATCACTTAAATGAGACTCCCAGGACTACGCATGCATTGATATGATTCCTTAACGATGTTAATTCTGTACCAAATGCTCTCTTTGTTGTTATAAAGACTTTTTGTGGAACCAATATGCTTCTTTCTAATTAATTAATCATTGTACACTCAGCAAAAAATTAAAGTTAATAAGCCAGTTGGATATGTCTATGTTGAAGAAGTGCCTGCTCTCAGTTTTACATACATAGTTCTCTGTTGATATAATCGTTGCTAAAGAAAAATGAATGGGAAAATTTTAGCATTTTTAAGAGTTGCAATGGTGAATCTGCTTAGCTCTTTCTCCTTGTAGTTTAAACACAAAAATTTATTGGCTACACTAAAAATTCTCCCACGTAGAACAAATGGAAACTTCTTCTAAAGGATGTGAAGTCTTTAACCCCTGTTTTCTGAGTAGAGGTTACTAGGCAATAGCATCAAAAATATTAATCACTTCATTTGTCGGTGGTTTGTGTATAGCTGGTTTTCCTGTTCTCAAAAGGCCATTAATATTGTTGCTTACTTAATCAACTATCATTTTCAGAAGTTTCTCGTGTAGTATGTTCACGGTTTTGATAAATTTGTCGTTGCAGGTTTATGATGTTACCAAATTCTTGGAAGATCACCCTGGGGGAGATGATGTTTTATTGTCATCGACTGGTAAATATATTTTATGTTACCCATATCTCCATACAGCATCGTCATTCCATGACTTTCAATCTTGGACATGTTTTTTCTTTGTTAGGGAAAGATGCTACCGATGATTTTGAAGATGTTGGGCATAGCACCACTGCAAGAGCAATGATGGATGAGTACTACATCGGGGAGATTGACACGGCAACGATCCCTGAGAAAGTCAAATACACCGCTCCCAGTCAACCTCACTACAACCAGGACAAGACATCGGAGTTCATCATCAAGCTCCTTCAGTTTTTGGTTCCACTAGCAATCCTGGGACTGGCTGTTGCTGTCAGAATCTACACGAAATCAGAATGAAGTAATTCGTCATCATAAGATGTTACAATAATTATTCAGAAAGCAGTGTTTGCAATCTCCTGCGTTACAGGTTCGTACACTACGGATTGGCTTTCAACTGCTTGCATGTAGTACATTTTATGGTAATCTGTTTTGGTCATATCAGAGTACCCATTACCACTGAATTAAATGGCCGAGAGACGTAGTTTGTCTTTGTTTTATCTTTCGTCTTCTAAATGGTGATGAACCTGCATATATTGTTCAATTACTCTTTCTATAGTGCACGTATCAGTTCTGATCTAAAAGTTTCTCCTGGTTTCTTGTTAGAATAGAGGGACTCATACTGTCAACTTTGTAATGCTTCATGCGTGTGCCAGATAAAGTTACTGCTAATATTTAGGATGTACCATAGTTCTATTAGGGACAATACCTCGATGGATGAGTAAATTGAAACCCTAATTATATTATGATCGAAAACCTTTTGCAATGGACTTCTCTTGGATCTGATTATGACAAAGAAATGTGAACAATGTAGGTTTAAATGCTTACCACAATTTGAGAATGATATCTTGGAGTTTTATACAGCTTAGGATAAAATGGAGGCAGTTTTGATACCATTCCCCACAAGATAATCCATTCATTAATTTTATTGAGTTTGAACCAATCAAAATATTGAGATATTCCATTTATTACCCATACTCTTTTTACTTGTATGTGATGAATTATTCCTCTACTATGTGCATTTGATGAAAATTGTGAATATGAGCATGCAATAATCTAGAAAAGTGATCAAATTATATCTTTTCTTTTTAATTTACTCCTTTAATTCAGAAATTAAGTAACATGCATTCTTTAATTCAGTAAATTTATTCGGTAAGGTAAAGAAATTAGCATCATGCAGTAAAGACATAAAACATACATTATATCGCTATTGATAAGAATTCTCTCGGTCTCTCCTATTAGAAATGAGTTAAGAGGAGAAAACCAAACAAAGAAAAGGTGTTTACATATGGGAATATTTAAGTCCCCGAAAAGATTTGCATGCAATCTATCTTCAAGAAAAGAAACCTACGGCCAATCTGAAGGAATCGCAATCACGATGCTCTGTCGACGTGAAATCACTGCGTACAGTTCTGCATGGCTAATAGCAGACGTTCTCCTGCACGCAGCTCAATCTTCCTGTAGGGTAATCTTAAAGAAGCTTAACTAAGCCGAAAGCTTTACACGGAGAGCTACAACCGTAGCTCAAAACGCTCTTTGGATGATCCTAAAACATGCCAGAATCTTCATAGAATGAAAAGAATACCTTTCCTTTACCCCTTAAGATTTCCCTCCTTATATGCCCAACCATCATTCCTTCTTTCCTTCCTCCAATTAATCTTATACTCCTCAGCAGTTCTTCCTATCTTTCCTCAGATACGGAGATGTCGGTCATCAGTGATCGGGGTCTCTCCACTGTGATGTGCAGAGTAGGAAGACTTGGGTTGCTGCTGTTGCTCGTCCCATGGTGTGTGGTTTGGTCGGCTCATGCAGGAGGATCGGGGAGAAGAGGAAGCTGGGAGCTGCTCCTCGACAGCACTGGCGCTGTCGCCATGCACATGGCGCTGACGTACTGCAACACCGTCGTCATGTTCGACCAGGTCAGCGCCGGCCCGTCCGGCCTCCGCATGCCCGGCTGCGGCCCTGAAGACGACGGCAAGCGTTCCTGCTGGGTGCACTCTGTCGAGTACGACATCGCCGCCAACGCCGTCCGCCCACTCGCCCTCGAGACCGACCCCTGGTGCTCCTCCGGCGCCTTCCTCAGCAACGGCGTCTTCGCCCAGACCGGCGGGTACGGCGACGGCGTCCGTAGAGTTCGGTACTTCGACCCGTCGGATCCCCTGCCCCGGTGGAGCGAGTCGAGCGAGCTGCTCGTTGACAAGCGGTGGTACTCCTCCGACCATGTCCTCCCGGAGAAGGACCGCGTGATCGTCGTGGGCGGCCTCAACGTCTTCACGTACGAATTCATCCCGAAAACCGCGCCGAAGGAAGGCGCGTTCGAGCTGCCGTTCCTGCGCCAGACTCGCGACAAGAAGGAGAGCGGCGACAACCTCTACCCCTTCATCCACCTCTCCTCCGACGGAAACCTCTTCATCTTCGCCAACCGCGACTCCATCCTCTTCGACTATAACCGGAATCAGGTGGTCAAGACCTTCCCGACGATGCCCGGAGGAGGCCCACGGAACTACCCCAGCACTGGCTCCTCCGTGATGCTCCCGCTGGACTTCAGCGACGGGTTCCTGAAGGCGGAGGTCATGATATGTGGAGGAGCCGCCACCGGAGCCTACCGCGCGTGGAGGCGTGGCAAGTTCT